>VZTB01010494.1:1247588-1309895 GCA_013397245.1 Thryothorus ludovicianus
GGCACACAGAGGTTTTGCTGTTCAGTGTTGTTCACTTGTTGTGCTGGGGAGTGCTTTGACTGTTAAATAAACAACTTTTTTCCACTTTCCTCCAAGGAAATTTTTTCTGTCACAAACCAGCTAAAGAGAGAGGCGGTTCAGATTTTCTTCCTAGAAGGATTCCATCCAGAGGTTTCTTCCCAAATTTACCCTAAACCAGGACAAATACATTAATAAATCTGTTATTAGGTTTGGTTGCAGCACAGTCTGGGATCCACAGCAGCCAAGAATTGGAACTGAGGTGTGGTGCTTGAGTGTGGGAAAGGGACAGTCAGGTCAGGAGTCTGTGATCTCTGCTCCAGGGACTCTACACTGAAATAGGCTCCTCTTGTCCTCTAAAGTCTGCTAAGGAAGATAAAACTGTTTTTAGGGGCCTGAGATCAGGCCCCAAACTTGAGGCAGTGTAAAAGCATTATTTCACACAAAAAAAAAAAAAAAAGCCATAAGTCTTGGCATGGGTGCTGCAATGATCTTAGACAATTGGATGTTCCAGACACTTTCAAAATAAAATAACTCAAAGAGATTTCAAGCTTTGTACTCTGTTTTCTGTTTCTTTTTATCCTAAATTTCAGTTTATTTTAAAAAAAGTGCATCTGAAAAGTTTCATTAACCTAAATGTTATGAATTTTTACTGTATAAATTGCAGATGAAGGTAGAATGAAAAGCAGTGAATATTAGCAGGACCAAATATCAGCAGAGAAATAAAATGATAGAATTTCCAATCAGATGAGAGAGAAAAGGAGAATGGATGTAATATTTTTCTACATCCAGGAAACAAATGTAATTGAGCTAAGTTGACCTTGCAGCAATTTTTATCCCTAAAAAAAAAGAGAAAAAAACCAAGTCAGAGTATGTTTTTATTTACTTTTAGTACCTGTTTTCTATTGCAGGTAGTATGTGCCAGGTACTAAAACTGCAGATACAGGGACTGCAATTCATTCACTAGAACTGCCTCAAGAGCCTTATTCTCCTAGCCAGATGGTGGAGAATCTTCTATTCTTCCTGCAGGCATGCAGGGATTTTCTGTAGCCCTGTGGAAAATAAAAATTAAAAACAAAATAGCTGGATAGATAGAGAGAGAGATGATAGATAGATAGATAGATAGATAGATAGATAGATAGATAGATAGATAGATAGATAGATAGATAGATAGATAGATAGATAGATAGATAGATAGATAGATAGATAGATAGATAGATAGATAGATAGATAGATAGATAGATAGATAGATAGATAGATAGATAGATAGATAGATAGATAGATAGATAGATAGATAGATAGATAGATAGATAGATAGATAGATAGATAGATAGATAGATAGATAGATAGATAGATAGATAGATAGATAGATAGATAGATAGATAGATAGATAGATAGATAGATAGATAGATAGATAGATAGATAGATAGATAGATAGATAGATAGATAGATAGATAGATAGATAGATAGATAGATAGATAGATAGATAGATAGATAGATAGATAGATAGATAGATAGATAGATAGATAGATAGATAGATAGATAGATAGATAGATAGATAGATAGATAGATAGATAGATAGATAGATAGATAGATAGATAGATAGATAGATAGATAGATAGATAGATAGATAGATAGATAGATAGATAGATAGATAGATAGATAGATAGATAGATAGATAGATAGATAGACAGACAGACATATATAAATAAATTCAGACTGCTGAATAATATAAAAAACTGCAGAATAATTTCTTTTAGCTGTGGATTTTTTTTGACATCTGAGGTCTAAAATCTCCTAGAAATTGAGCTTATACTCTGTCTGAAGAATACATAATATATGCTACTGAGGAAAAATCCCTCTGAAGTAAATATGATTTCTTTTTGTAGTTCAGTTACAAACAGAGGATCATATCCCAGTCAAATTAAGTGCAAATCAGTAAATTATAGCAGAGCATGACTAACCTTTTTTTTTCTGTAGATGAAAATCAGTGGTTGAATAATAATAATTATGAATAGATTTGTGTTTAACAGCCCTATTAAGGCACTATCAATCCACTCAATTCCTCTCCTATATAGTGTGTAGGTACTGGTGGCAGATTGCAGTTCAGAAAAAAGAGTAGTTAATAACTAAAGCCATGACAGTAGTGTTCTAGCACAAAGATTAAAACTGAAGATAGCTTTGGGTTCTTGGCCAATTCTGATTTCTTATTTACTGAGCTTTAAATTTGAAAAAGCCATTGCCAGCTAAAATACTGTAGGATGCAAACATCTTCAACAGAGGCCTGAGTGTGGGTATAAGTTCTCTGGAGTGCGAATGGGAGGAGGTAATCACTCAAAAATGTCATAAATTACAGCCTACACAAGTGGTTAATGACAGAAGCTTTCTAAGAGGCAGAAGCAAAGGCAAAAGGTTATAAGCTATATTCAAACAAACTTTCCCCTCTCTTTTAGGGGCTGTAGCCCTGTTTTTCAAAACCCTGCATTTCCAGTCAATGGAAACGATGATTGTCACTCTATCTGGAGCTAGAAGCTGCACCAGATTGAGGTACATGTTCCTATAAGAATATAAAATTAATACCACAATATCTGGTGGGACAGCTCAGGTACTGCAGATTTTGCTATTTCCAGCTCAAAAGCCATTCTGCATCAGCTCTCTCTGTGTTCAGCTTAGCTGTCTATGTTTAAACAAACAAGAGACTTTCAAAAGCACCTGCTTTTTACTCTACATTACATAAGCATTTTAGGCATTTGCTTTAAGAAGATTCGTACACTGGAAATCTAAAATTTAACCATATCTGCACTAGTGGAAACTTTATCTTCTCTAGAATAGGCAACAGCTGATCAGATATTACAAGAAGAACAGTTTTAGCCCTAAAATCCTAACGTGTGAGTGCAAAAAAAACTCAGTTTTGCACTTTCTTGTATAGCTGGATAGAACTGACATTTTTAGCACTTTCTTCAAAGACCTCTCTAAATCTCTGCACTTCACAGCAGCTGCAGACAAAACCGAGCAGAGCTGAACAGAGCTGGAAATTATTTCAGTGATGACAATTGCCTTACAATCAAAGCAGTTTTCCTTCAGTTACTTAAATGCTTGCTCCAATTTTAAATTTCTGTGAGAATTAGTGAAAATCTTAGGTTTACAGTGTGATTCTATCCTAGAACCCTCGATTTGGCAGTTTCTCCTCCATGGTAAGTACTTTTGCTTTTATTGCCTTCATTTCTCCCGGTCTGCCAGAAGTCTATACCTTAAATTACAGATGACCAGGACTTCCTATATCAGTGGGATTTATGTGAGTTCATTCCTGCACAAAGTCACCATATAAGCTGTAGGCAAAATGTTCCCCAACCCACTGATTCTGCAGCATTCAATATCCCTTGAATATGAGAAAGAAACAGAGTACTGACTCAAGGAATAAGCAAAACACTTGTTTTATTTTCTAAAGCTTTCCCAAGTAAAAGTTTGCAAAAAGAAGAGATTTCAGAAATGTGTTGGAATAGGATCTCAGAGAAAAGATGTTACTTTTGCAGTCATGAGTTCCACACACTGTATCACTCTGAAATGACTCGCACAGCATCTGCTGTCCTGGCAGAGGCTGTGAATCAGATGCTTTCAATCAAACATGTGCTGATAGAAAAACCCACACCTGCAAGAAGACACTCATGATTTCACTGGGTTAACCACTGAAAAAGGTGTTGAACTCCACACAGGTGTTAACCAGGTATGATTATCAACTCGAGCTAAACTAATGCCCTTTATTCCTAAAAATGGAGTTTGAAAATTTTGTCTTTATTTTGGCTAAATTCAGGATGGCAATGGGAATTCTTTCTAGTTAACTAAGAAACCAAAATAAGAAAAAATCTCCATGCGGAAGAGCAAAGTGCATTTAAATAATCAAAGTAAGTTACCACTTTTGCATGAAGAACTAATCTAACTAGATCAGAGTGTAAAAGAATGATAGATAATCAAAAGCTCTGTAAAAGGCCCTCTGTTTTGGGGGACATGAAACAAGCTACAGGAAATTGTGACGAAAGGAATCTTTCTGATGGAAAAAAAATTACAGCAATATCCAAACAAATTTGATATTTGTGAATATGAGTAATTTGAAGAATTTAAGGATTTGAATCAGCCTGTCCTAGAGAGATTCAGATTTCTGTCTTCAATATATTTTAGGCATTTCACAGTGTCACTCTTGCAGACTCCTTTCTGTATGTATAATTTGCACAGTCATTTCCATGGTATATATATTTTATTGAAAATATACAATCAAATATCACCTTTTACAGAGAATCACCAGGGTCATAGCTGCTATTCTTCTTATAGTTTTAACTTCTTGATTATTCTTGTCTGAATACTGATGTATTTTGTAAGACTCAATTTTAGCAAGACAAGATGTGTTTAGCTATCAAAATTTAGAGAATTTCCTCCTATTTTGGTAATAAATAGAGGTCCAAATTCTGAAACCAAATTCTGAAACTGTTGTCATATCTGTCAAAGTGTTTTGCCAAAAATAGAAGCAATCTATATTTATCCCTTAATCTTTAGGACTTCAGAGGGGCTGAAAGTAGTCAAAAGGGGTCAATAATATGTGCAGTCTAATTTCCAGCAGTAAAAGAATTTTACATTGCATATTTTGTCTTAAATTTAAGAATGCTATTGTGTGCTAAGGCTTCAACACTATGCTGAAATTCTTGTCAGATTGACCAAGCAGCTCCCTCCTACATATCATCATATCATGACAAATCGTGCTAACATGCCGCTTTTAGCCCAATGCTTCAAATTTATTTTCCATTCTTTTGTGTTACACCTCAGAATCGGGACTTTGTGATTAGAGACCTTGCTTTTTACTTAGAATTTAATTTTAGTTTTTCAATATACTTTAGACGCTACCAGTTTCCTCAAAGAATTTCTATTTACTCACTGAGAGCCCAGCAATGGGCACGGCTGCCCTGAGGAGCAGAACAGCTCCCCAGGGGCTCGTGCCACTCACTCACACCCCAGTCTAGAACACAACTGAGGTGCTGTTCACAATCCGAGCAACAAAGCTTTGTGTGGTTTGGAGCCATTCCTTTGCTGTCTCCTACTGAAAATTAATTTCACTGATAATGAGCCTAACTCCTCTGTTCACCTTGTGATGGAGAGCAAGGAATTTTAGCCAGAAACTCTTCAATCTAAGAAAAAAAGAACTTCTGACAGGACTTTTCACAAAGTTGCCCTTGCTTTAGCACTTGTTTCAAACTGTTCCCTGCAATAAATCTACTTTGCATGCTAATTGCAGCTTACAGCTCATTATTTTCAGGAGTGCTTAAAAGAGGCTGCTGTTTTAAAAAAGGGTCATTTTGAAGGAGATGCCATCTTCTACACTCTCTTCCTCACTCTCCCCAATTATTTTGTTGTCATTCTAATTGGTTACTACTAAGAGATAGAAAATTTGCTGCTGTTTGATCTTTTGCTTGTTTGAGGATATTCTGGTGTTTTGGGCTCTCTACAAACGGTTGAAAGCTTCTACAGGTCAGGAGTGACATCCTGCTGCTCCTCACAGCTGTGTGAAGCACAGGCAGTCACCTCCCAGGTTTGGAGCTCACTTGTGCCTTCTCCACCACAAGAGCTGTCATTTCCCCTCAGTTCACTAATTCTGCTCAGAACTGGATTTTAAGTCTCTCCAACTTCCTAGATGTGGGTAGGGGGAGAAAAATCTTCCAATTTTGTTCAGTTAGCATCTAAACTCTGTGTCTAGGGTTTCAGATACTGTATCCTTATGCCTTCTGTGAGTGTCATAACAGGGAAAACGAGTGGGCATTTAGTGTCAACAGAGGGAATCAACAGAGCATAGCAAAGTTCCACAGCAAATCATCAGCCTTTGGGAACACAGAGTCAGAATAACTTTCCAGGAAAGGACTATGACCATGAGATAAACTCTTAAGGAATTCTTCTTTCCCAAGGTATACAGGGAAGAGGAGTTTCTTCCTGTGGCTCTTTTCCATTCCTCCTTACATTTGGTTTAAATGTCAGTGATGTGAACATGATTAAATGCTTTTCCATGCAGCCATGCATTGCCAGTAATAACACTGTTCTACAATAACATAATCCTGAATTTTCTGAGATAACTGCTTAAAGCAGGACATCAAATTTGAAAATTGATTTAAGTGAGAAATGGCTTACACTCATGGTTGTTTTTTTACATCATTGAAGTGTGCATGGGCAGCAAGAGTAGGAGAGACAGGAGCAGTACAAAGCAGAAATGGGAGGAAGTGCAGAGGTTGATAGAGAGGGATCTGCAAGACAGTGTTTACTGACAAGGCATTACAGTACTAGTTGTTGCAGCCTTCCCACAGGCATAAGTGGACCTGGTTGGCAGTAGCAAATAATAAATGCACTTATTAAGACAGAGTGGGAGTGGACCACCTGCGTGTCTTTTATGGTGGCACAGTGGTCACAGCAAAGTTAAGGCTTGAAATATAAATTGGCAAATCTACCTTTAAAATTAGCTATATTATTCTCCATTAAGAAAGAAAATGGGCTCTCTTGGGGAAGGTAAGCTGAGAGGAAGATTTTTTTAACAAGAAAATATATGCTGGGTATCTTGTAACAGAATCAGAAGAATCCTGGATCAGGCAAAAAGATGGAAAAATCTCTGGTGGCTCATCTTCAAGGAAAATAAGTATTATAGAAGAACAGAGAGAGTAAAAGTATTCAAACAATTTTCTGAACAAAATCATCTAACCACCCATCCTTTCTGAATGAAGAAAAAAGGGGCTAGGAAGTGAATGTACAATCTTGGTCTTACACCATAAAGGCATTTGGGACTTTAGGTCTCTTTTATAGAAACGAGGACAATGAATCTTGCAAATGCTGGCAGTCACCAAATGTTTAAGTCAAGTTCATGGTGTCAAGTGATGCAGAATGCAATGGTAAATCAGAAGAACTGTGATGCCTTCCCACCCTAGCAGGTGTATATGACACTCATTTTCTCTATTTAAATGCCTGTCAGCTGCCCAATGCCATCATATGTTCCCAAACACATTTTCTAGATGATTTCTCAATAATACATTTTAAACATGTATTATAAATTAGAATGGAATATTAAGAAAAAAAATAAGGAGCTCCTATTTTCAGAATTGCAAGAACTAAGTTGCCAGGAAAAGGCCATTTCATACTGGCCTTTGGTGTGATGCTTTTTAATCCTAGATCTTTCAGAGCTTCTCCTCTGTTTTTATCACAGACAGCATGTTTTTTCCTTTGGGAAGTTATAAAGGTGCCAAAGATTTCCTTTGTCCTGACCCAAGTATCGGCACAAGATAATACTCTTAGAAATTAATAGTTATTCTTTAAAAACCATGAAACCTGTTGTTCCTGAGGAGTTAATCTGTGTCACATATTAGAGCACAAAACACGTTACATATATACATGTAAAATTATAAATTAAATTTATTGAGAAATCTTTAACAATGAAACAGGAAATAAAAGCTTCAGAGATAACAGGTTTTTTAAGAAGAAATACATACCCTTCTAAAAAGGGGGACTACGAACAAAAATATGTTGTTTGGGTTATGCTTTTACACATATTAGAGGAGTCATTCCTTAAGAAAGGGCTGTATGCCTTTAGAAGAGGCAGTGTAACTTGTAGCTATCACTTACATTGAGGAAATAGCTACTGAGATTCACCTTCAACCCAGTATCTGCCTGGATCCACTCCTTGCTCATCCCTGAAATCCTGCTTCACACTCCCCCACTACCAGACCCCTCCACCCTGGCAGTAATTCTGCTCCAGCCACCTCTGAATCCCTCTCCCTCTTGTCTCATTTACATCATCTTAGTTGTCTTTGTAAGGTCCTGGTAATTTAAAATGCATATAATAAAAAAAAAATAAAAAAAAATAATTTCTCAGGAACATAGTTGGATTGATTTAAAATGATGTACCTTCGACAATTCAACAATATATTTGATCCTATTTACCTCTATCCTTTGATTCCCTTCTTAAAATTTATCCCAAAATTTTTAGATAAACCAGCTACCTGTTTGACATGTTTTTTCTTTCTTACATAAGGTAGTTTCAGTTCTTCAGTTAGCTTTTTATTCAAAATATATTACTCTCATCTTAGATACCTAATGAAGGCTTATTTGCATTATGTCTTTATGTAAGGAAAATAAGTAAATAAACCCACCAATTAATCTTCCTCCATTTAATGTGATCAAGGTTTTTCAAGTTTAATTGATGTTATGTGTTTCTCATCAAAACAAATATCTTCACTTTTATAGTGCATGAGTGCATGAAAGAAACTTTAATTTCTTTTGGAAAAAAAACTTGTATTTTTATTAGTATGAGGCTCATAGACCTATTGAGAGTCTTTAAATAGATATTTTTGATTCTGTGTCTTCATTTCATTAGTCCCGAGCACTTTTGGACAAATGTCTTAAAATATGATTTACTTAGGCTCGGTGGAGAACTATTGATCCAGCAGTCAACCCATCAATAACTGATTAAATGCTGGCAGAATTGATCAAGCTTTTAGAAGACTCAGTGAGGTCAGTGAGGTCTAACCTAGTGAGGTTATCTCAAACAATGGGACTGGGCACCTAAAAGAGTCATTTGCAACAAACCCAACATGAAAGAAAAGGATTTGACTGGCATCATGTTAAAAATGCTGCACCTTCCCTCAAACCCCTAAGAAGTTTCTAGGTAGTAGAAAGTGCTATTAACATTTTTCAAGTGTCTGAAAAATTACTCGATTCAGAATAGTGTACGTCCCATGAAAATGTAATGGTAGCAATGGCATAAAAATACAGATTCAGCTGCCCTGAAATTGATATCAGCTTTATGTGAATGATGGTTTTGTGACTGTATTCTTGAAACTATAGAAGAAAGCACTAGTCTGCCTTTTGAATACACCACTGCTTTTGAGCCCCTCCTCTGTGACCTGCTTTGATCCATCCAAAGAGATGTCAGTTCACTTCTGCACTTTTAATAGCTATTCTGTATAAATTTAATCAAGATTTGAACTTTGTTTATGTGCAAAGATCTGAACTGGATCTTCCCACCCATCTAGAGAATGCTTTCAGATTTGTGTCCTTGTCTATTTTTCCTTCACAGCTGTTGAAAATATTTCTTATTCTATGCATCTCTGTCTGAGAAATTAAGACTCCAACCTTGAAGCTTAAGAGCTTTCAGTCCCTGCTGTAGAAAATGTGTAGTCTTTAAATAAACCAAAATCACAACAAACAAAAGGTCCTAGACCATCAGTTGAATTGTAGGATACCTTGCTTCATTTTCCTCAGGCAGACAAAGAATTTTAGCCAGGATTTCCAATACAACTTTAGCCTCTAAGCTTTTTCAGCTCCTTTCATTCCTGTCTTCTGTTCAGTTATAAGTCCATTGACATTTTCTGCTCACAAAATGCTGTTTGGGATCTCAATTTCATAAACAAAAAGCAACACTATTTTAGCAAAATTAAAAGGAAAAAACCAACTTTTTTCTTTGTTTGCATGTTTGGGTTCACATCTTGGCCAACTGTGTCCTGGGGTGCAACAGGCACAGCATCTCCAGGTGGGCAAGGGTGCAGCACCTTGAGTGCTGGGGGCAGTTTTGGATGCACAATGTAAAAAATATGTTAAGACACTGGGAGGCTTAATCCAAAGGAAAGCAGCAAGATTGGTGAAAGGCCTTGAGGGGAAGCTGTATTAGGATTGGTTGGGCTCATTTGTTCCGTTCAGCCTGGAGGAGACCAAGGGGAGACCCCAGTGCAGTTACAGCTTCCTTGTGGAGGGAGGAGGGGCAGGCACTGATCTCTGCTCTGTGGTGACAGTGACAGGACCTGAGGGAATGGCCTGAAGCTGAGTCAGAAGGGGGTTAGGTTGGATATCAAGAAGAGGCTCTTCATCCAGAGAGTGAAGCTGAGCACTCAGTGGAACAGACTTCCCAGGGAAGTGGTGACAGTCCCAAGCCTGCCTGAGTTCGAGAAGTGTTTGGACAATGCTCTCAGGCACGTAGTGGGATCCTTGGGGAGGGCCAAGATCCTTGTCCTGTGCAGGGCCAGGAGTTGGAGCCAACAATCCTGATGTTTCCCATCCAACTCATCACATCTATGATTCTATGATTTGTTACTTCATCCCTCCTAATCAACCAGTCCAAGAAATAACTAACATTTTTCCTGCAGTCTTTGCTGTTGCCATTTCTCCTAACTCATCTTCGTAAAAGGGTGCCCAGCTACTGTACTGAGTGATTAGCAGCCCAGTAATTTAACATTATATACAGCTCTGATTTTAATGCTTTTGAGTTCAAACTCTACTTGAATTTTGCATATTTTCTATACAAAACATCTCTTAGATGCAGTTTTTCATCTCCATCTATGCATACATCTAATCATACTCTCACATTTTTTAGAACAGCCTTTTCTCTGAACTTAGCAGATGCTATACTGTGGCTACAGGCATCCTCCTCATACCCAGCTCATTTGAGCTTGTTATCACTTTCTTTAAATTACTACTCTATATCTCTCTCACACTTCACATGCAATTTCAGAAACTGCCTTTTCAAGGCATCCCTGTCACACCCATCTTCTTATAATCACAATCAGAATGCAGATTCTTGCCCCTGGTCATTCTGTGGTGTCAGGCTCCTCTGTCCATGTTTTACATTTTCAGACAGGTGTCATCAGACTTTTTATCACTTTCACAGCTGGGAGGATCTCTTTGTAAGCATAAACAGAGCTGGCTACCTTCAGAGACGTGGTTGGAAAAACATCCAGTACTGTGATGCCTACGAAAATATACAACAGTGAGAGTCTGCTATGCCTACTGATATTATCTCATGGTTTCTTTGTGTTTCTCATGCATCTGTGCTTGCTTATAAATATCGTTTGTTTACAGCAGGGACCATCTCCTTGCATTCTGCAGCTCAAGTCCCATGCCACAGTAACTATGCTTACACGAATAATAATTCATGAGTCTGTGTTTCTTAGAGATATTCCAAACCTTCCTCTGTCCTTGTGTTGAACTACAGCAAATTGCAAAGTGTTTCCCTGATGCCAGGTATTGGTGGTTGTGCTGGAATATGGGTAAAATACTGCTTAGAAATCTCTGTTGCATCCAGGGATCTAGCAGTGGAATGTTATCCAGGCAATTATTTTAATTGGAGATAATCCCTTGGGAAATGGATGGATGAATTAATCAATTCCAGTTAATTGGGATAATGACATTATTTATGCAGCTCACCTTTTTTTACTACCATCTGTAGGAAGATTTCCAACTGCAAGGCCAAATTCTTCCATGATACAGATCCAGTGAGGCTGCTGCAATTAAAGCAGGAATGAATCTGGTGCATTGTAAGTATGGAATAAATTGACTCTCTTACTTATTTTGGAGAAACCATGTGTGCAGCTGACCTAGGAATACTACAAATTACTCTCTTTATTCCACTGTTGCTATCCTGTCATTAGTAGTGTTCCAACAGGAGGTGTTCTTGGCACTGGTTCTAACAGAAATATATAACTTTTGTTTTGTTTACATACTTATGCAGCTCATTACTATGTGAAAAACAATCTGCAGCTTGGCATTTGTTAATGGGGTATGGAACAAGGAAACAGCAGATGGAGTATTGGGATACTGAATGCATAATAAGTTTGATCCTGGAAGTTCTTGTGTAATTTTTCAGCTCAAGATGGTTGTTAAATTCCACTGCAAAGCTGAGCAGAAACCATGCCTGTGTTCAAGCAGTAAAAGCACAGTTCCTCCACACTAAACAGACACAAGGGTCAGGCACTCTCCTCACCTTATCACCTCTTAAAGAGAAGCAAAAGGCACAATTTTGCTTGTGATTAATTCTTGGTTTTCTTTTACTCTTCTGAGAGAAGCTCTGAAAATAGGATGTTGTTGTGGTTTGACCTCAGCTGGCAACCAAACCCCACAGAGCCTCTCATCCCCTTCCCATGCATCAAGACAGAGAAAATAATCAGAAGAGCAGAAATTGCAAAGCAAAGCAAAACAAGGAATTCATTCACCACTTTTCATGGACAGGCAGTAGTTCAGGCCAGGAAAGCAGGGCTCCATCACACCTAACACTGACTGATGACAGCAAATGCCATGACTCTGAACATCCTCCTGCTTTACATACTGAGCGTGGTGCCAGCTGGCCTGGAATATCTCTTTGGTCACTTCTGGAACATCCATTTGGTCAGTTCTGGAATATCCCTTTGGTTAGTTGAGGTCAGCTGTCCCAGCTGTGTCCCCTCCCAACTTCTTGTGATCCCTCAGCCCACTTGCCAGTGGGCTGGGATGAGAGGCTGAAGGGTCCTTGATTTAGTGTAAACACCACTTACAAACAACTAGCACATGAGTGCGTTTTCATTATTCTTGTGCCAAATTCAAAACAGCATTATACCAGCTACTAGGAAGAAAAGTAACTCTATGCCATCCAAAATAAGGGCAGATATTTCATTCTCCAAGTGACTGAAGATAACCTTTGCTGTGATGTTGTCCCACTTATTTCTGCCTTCATCTCAAGAGAAATACAGTTCTGAATGTCCTCCTCTGCTCAGCTGTATGTCTAAAGCAGACTGGTGCCCACAAGGCTCACCAATCTGAGAACAAGTAAGCAGGGCTATAACCACTTTGTACAGAGAGATATTTTCATTTAATATGTTATAGTACCTTCACAGGTCTCAGAGTGAGATCTTGGGTTAAAATGTTTCCTATAATATATTTGTCCATCTTCATCTCCATGCTAGACTGAATGGTTCTTTAAGTCTGATGGAATAGACCCAGATCAGTTGTCTTGCAAAGATAAAGAAAAAATCATTCTGTGACACATGGATCAGGATACATTGAGCCTTGGGTACATCTCTGACTGCAGCATGGCTTTGACATATCTGCCAGGCTGCATCAAGCCAACTCTGATTTTAAGAACCTTTTCTGCAGCAGAATGACTCTCACTTCATATAACGCAGGCTTATTTAGTAAATCACAACCTTTCATACTTCTGGGAAATGTCAAGGTGTTGACAATATTAGAGCCTTTAAAACAGAGTCCTAAGTAGCTGCAATATAATTTTCTGCAAATACTACATGAAACAAAAGCATGACAGGTGAGAAATCTTGATGTTTTCAACTGCAAGTGAAAAAAACCAGACATAATATTTGCTCCAGCAAACTATGACTTTTTGGGATGGGGAAAAAAGGTTGGTGAATGTTAGGAGAGGCATCAAACCTGGAATTTCTCACAGGTTCATGGTTCTCACGGTTCCTTCACTTCCAGAACTCCTTGAATTCAAGCATGGTATTTTGTGTGATCACAAAGGGGAAAGCATCACTTGCAAAAAGTCAGTGCCTTGGGGTTTTTCTATTTTTTCACTAGGCTGAACCAATTCTCCTGCCTGCCTTTGGAGACATCCCAGCAAAGACCACGTCTGTGATCCACAGCACGAGCACCTCTGGATGGAGATAATGTTTAAATGGGACCCAGCAGGACGCTGGGTAGGTTTGTTTTTATGTTCACAGTGATGCTCCGTGCAGCAGGGCACAGTGACAGGGCACTGCCAGGGACACTGAGCCACTGCCTGCAGGCCCTGGCTGTGCTAACACATGAACTGCAGCTGGGTCAGGGGCACCTCATAGCATCACCCCACGTATCTGCCACTGCCATGTGCCAGGAAATGCTCCCTGACATGCCAAAAGACAATGGCGTGCCACGGGAAGAAAACAGGAGGAAGTGAGAACATTATCTGACTACCAGATTGCTGGATCTTTGTCAATATAGCTCCCAGAACATGATGATCATGATGATGACCCAGGGTACAAAAAAAGTAAATTTTGCTTCTGCAGAAATTCTTCCTAATTAAGAGGAAAAATTCCTCTGGACCCCATATCTGATAATTAGTTTAACACATTGGGCTGCATAAGCAGATGAACACCTGTAATGTCACTGTAAAAGTTTTTAATGTCACTAAGTTTAAAGTAGGATTAATTCCTAAAAAAGGTTATTGAAATTATTTTATATTATTAAAGTTTTTAATTATAAAGAATCAGCATATCTCATCTTTAAGTCTGCCTCATCAAATTAAACAAACCTAACTCATTCAGTGTCTTATAGTATTTTTACAAAACCATTTTATCACTCTGTTGGAAACTTCAGTTTTAGTCCATTTCAATTTTGGTGATTAGAAATGTCTTAACTATTGAAAGCTAATTGTTATCAATATTTTCTACAGCAGTACTGTTACTTTCTTGGGTTTTTTTCTAAAAAAATACCTTCAAGAAGTCAAACTACTGTTTTATCACTGACTTTGATGAACCCAATGGTCAAGATTTCTTTCCCACATGTACTAAAAAAACACTTTTTTTTTCCTACCTGTGGTATAGGAAGCACATCCCAAGGTTTAATACCAATATCTCGCTCCTTGTTCCAGCAAGTGCTGTGGAATAAAAAATGGTTCAAATACCACAATTAAATAACAAACTGAATACCTACATCTCAATTAGTATTTCTTTGGATCCAAGTCATCACGTGCTAGAGAAGACAGTATTTATTTGACTTCAAATCTAGAAATAAATCTGAAAAACCAAAAAGCACAAACTGAAAAAAAAGGATCTCAAGTATATGGAGCTCTCAAGTTTCTGGAAGCACCACTGGAATACTGTGAAATTTGTGGAAATGCTTATACACTTGTTTGGTTGTTCCTGCTTTATGTAATCTACAGTGTTTTAAGGTTTTTTAGGAAATGAGCATTTGACTCCTAGCAAAATGTGGTTTCTAAAGAAGGGAGGTGGGTTTCTTAAAGGAGATGCTTTTACTGTGCTCTGCATCAGCTAGAAACCTAAAGACAGGCCCCATGGAAGGGCTGTGAGGTGCATCTTTGCTGCTGTGCTCAGCTATGCCCTGTCTCCATGGGAACATTTCAGCAGTAGTGGTACCCGCTGGTGACCGAACAAAGATTTCCTTCTTGCTCTGCAGAAAAGGCAGAATGTAAGGTGCAGTGAATACAGCATCTTTCTTTGACCCTGAATCTGTAAGCACTGGCAGGCCAAGACTTCACATCGTTCCTTACTTTTCATTTTTCTCCCTGAAAGAGAAGCAGTAAATGGGGAAGAAAGGGAATGGGTAGTTTTTTAACAATAAGAAATCTATTTACAGCAAGATGAAAAATTGCAAAGTCAAAGACACAGCTCTTTTTTATAAATGAAGGAAAGCTCTCAAATCAAAGCCACTCTTTGTTGAGAGAAAGGTGCTTTTAATTGCAGTGGTGTGCTTGCTGAAATTAAGATTGTAAGACAAAGAAATAATAATAGTGAGTATATAATGATATGAAAGAATAATAATGTCCACGTTCATTTCAGCTACTTTGAGCTGAGCTGTATAGCCAAGAGAAGGTCTTTTCCCAGCACTGACAGGAGTGGTTAATGCTTTTGAACAGAGTGTTCAGTTGGAGACAGCATAGAGCTGCATTGGAAGAGGAGGAAAAACAATCTTAATCAGATCAGGAAAAATATAGAGAAAAAGAAACCAACCAAAAGGATCTTATCTTCTGTTCCAAGTTAGAAAGTAAAGAAATCAGACTTAAAGCATACTTACTTTAGCCTTTGGAGAAACTCCTTTAGGGACTTCTAAGTCTGAATGAGATGAAACTAATTAATAACTGTGATTTTTCATGCATTCCTCTTAAAGCCCAGTGCTCATTATGTGGGATGGAGCATTAATTCTCCTTTTTCCCCATAGCTTCTATTCATATATGAAAAGCATATTTAATCAAAAAAGGAATTCAAAATTTACACTGATATGTAAGACAGGTTGAAATAGCTCTACCTTCTTTTCAGATTCTGAGTATTTTTTGAGTAGGAAATGGTGACAAAATAAAAATTTTCCCAATAGTCTCATCCTTCTGTGTAGGAAGGATATCAGCATCATCAGTGTTCTGGCACAAAGGCCTGCACCATGCTTACTTTATGTTTTCACTACACAAAATAAACCTTGCTAAGTGGCAAGGACAAACCATTAGTTTGATTGCTACTAAGAGTCTGCAACCTCTGCATATAAAACACATCCCAAAATTAAATTTGTCAAGCATGACAGAACATGTTTTATTTATTTTTTAAAATAATTATCTCACTGATATTGTCAGCTTTGTTTACCACAACATTGATGATTATGTTTTCTTCTAATTAGAATGGAGATTTTATTTAAAGTTCTCTGCTCAAATGATTTGGAGCAAAAGGTGATATTAGATTGTTCTCATCCACAAAATTAAAAATTAGAGCTGATATTGTTTCTGAAAAATCCACCTTTTGTTCTTTTTTCTTAGGATGCCAGAATAATTTCAGAGTTCCAGAATTGAATGGTATAATGGATATAATGATAAATAAAGCTGGATGTGCCTGTGCCACCTTCTGGGCAGGCAGGGGCTGGCTCTGAGCTGCACTGGGTGTGGTGGGACAGCTCGTCCTGCTGCAAATTAATGCCACAGATGCTAGGACTGCATCAAACCTTGTCCACCTGTGTCCTGTGTCATCCCAGACAGCAGGGATTTGGGAACATCTGCTTGCAGAGGAGCAAGGGGATGGAGCTGGGTGCAAGAGCATGGGCAGCTGCTTCTCACAACCATGCAGGAAAATGAAATCCTGTAACATTCAAATGCAAACCACGTTTTCTTAGTGTGCCCCACCTTAGCTGGGATCCTTCAGTGATTTGGCTAAGGCTAGAACTTAGTGAGGATGCTCACATTCATCTGTTGAGAAAAATTAGTGATCATGATCAGCTTTTTAATGTGAAAGGATGGAAACTTCTCATAAAATAACTTCCAAGTGTGTTTAGCTCTATCTCTGTTAGGATGACATTCCTTCAGAATGACTTTGTTGTGCTTCCTGACCTCATGGTGGATTTGTTGCTGCCTTCATGAGCTGGAAAATAAATTGCATTAACTCCTCTGACCAAGCAAGATGGCCCCTAGTTTCTACCTTCTACAGACCATGAAAGGCAGAAATTAATTAAAAAAACCTGCTGCTTAAAGCAATCTTGCAAACAATGACATGGCATAAAATACTTATTGCTAAGAGTAGGAGAATGGTGCTCAGTAAGATTGCATTCCTTTGTGTATTTACAGTTGCCAATTATCTGTTCTGTTGTAATTTCCCCCCAAATTTGCTTTAATTTTTAAAAATATTATGTCTGTTTTTATCACTATATAATAATTTTAAATCCTTATATTTTGTTGTAATCCAACAGAGAGTAAGTGAAGAAAAATAGGAGTCTCCTGATCCCACTTTTGGAAGGAAAACCAAAATATTTGATTTTATTTCTGAATTACAAAATTATCTTCAAAGCATTTAAAACACCATCAAGATAGGGATATACACGCAGAATACATATCCAAAGGATGAAGGGAAAAGTATTTCAATTGTTTTACTATTCCATGGTTAGTACTGAAATTGGAAGATCTATTTTTTAATTACATTCCAGATAGTTTTTCACAGACAGAAGAAAACTTTTCTTTCCAAACCTGTATGTATATCAAAAATTGAAGCTTTTTAAATGCAGTAATATTAAAAAAAGACAAATTTTTGTTTATTTTTGAAATGGCACAGAGAATTTGGACAGGCTGTTACTTTTTAACAAATTTTTCAATTTTTGTGATTTATTTTTAAGAAATCTTAGAAAATTCATATCACCTTTTTTATTTCTCTGATTTCTTAACTTGCTTTACCAACAGCTAGAACTAATATTTCTGTGATGGTACACTCTAATTCCAAGTTCTCATCTCTTCACCCTGCCTGTTACATTTCCTTACTGAATTCTAAGGAGTCTTTCATGAGTGCAGGATGAGATTCTTATACTTGGGACTCTATTCCCTAGGTTTTGAAAACCAGAAATCAAAAATCTTTTCTTCACTCTACAAAATCCATTCTTATTTAACTTAAATAACTACTCATATGCCTGTAGCATTCTTACTCTATTTCAGCTCAAGGCAGAAAAATCTTTAAATGCATTTTTTTTCTAAAGGATTTCATACTGAAGTGATTCATCTTCTGGTGAAATGTTGTGATATTTTCCCATGAATTTTATGTGACATTGATTTGAAAGCTAGAATACCATTAGTGCCCAATATATTAAATACTGGATTCCAATGTATATGCACGCATGAAGGTATAAATAGCCAGCATCTAATATTTATCTTAACGGAGCCAACATTAAAGATTTGAAGGTCCTTTGAAGGGCAGAGAAAGTTCTTTTCTGGCCCCTTGCTGTAGATGAAGTTATGATTTCGTTGTCCTGTAAATATGTAAATATCTACAATGAGTAATGCTATTATTTTTCTGACTTTTCTTAACTCCTACTGACAAACACTTTTTCACATGCAAGCATTCTGCACGTACAAATTTAACTGGCTGGTTAGAGTGTCTTCATTAATTTATGACCAAACTCTGAGAAAGGTGACTTGGGAAAGATGTACAAGACATTTCTTGCTGATGGGAAGCTAGAACATGTATAAATATTGCATTTGATACTTTGAACAACGCTGAAGTACTTAAAGCAGGTTAAAAGCTGTTTTCTAAAAATGTATCAAACAGAAAATATTTAATTTATGCATTGTGTTTCAAAGATGCTGTGCCTGAGTTGTGAGACAAATTCAACTTTAGATGCAAGTAACCCTGTAAAACTCTACAGATTTTCAGAACACTTTGACTACATGTATTAGGCTTCTCTAGAGTTTTAAATGTTTATCCTCTGCAATGGAAAAATGTATTTTTTTCATAATTCACTCTTTGTCACAGAGCCATTAGAAAATCACATAAAACCTCAGTGTTCAAAAATTATTTGGTAATGGAGATGGAACTTGCTATCTACTAATAACCTGGAATTTAACTTAACTAAAAGTGTTTCACCACTACTCCTTTTTTTGTTTTGTTTTTTTTGTGTTTTAATTTGCAGATAAATACAATCATATTCCCTGGATTTCAAAGTTTTTGAAACTATAGTTCTTCTAAAGTACACTGAAAGTTAATTTCCTCTTCCATTTTCTATTTAAGAATTTCCTTTGAAATGAAGCTTTGTACATTTTATCTTTTCATCTACATCCTGAGCTGAAGAAATCTGAGGCAGAATTAAGAACTCTCCAAAAATAAACAAGCATTCTCCTGAACATGCTTTCTTTATTTCACTGAGGCTGGAAACTATGTGTGAATGAGATATAGTCAAATAAACCTGCATTTTTTAGTAGACAGAATTCAAAAGAAAGGAAAATTACTAGTTAAGACAGTCCTGAGTTGAGAACAGAGACAGAGACATGCCCTGTAAATAGGCAAAGATTGTTTTCTCTATTTTTCATCAAGCATTTGCTCACTTGATAAATTCCAAGAACACATTGGTTAAATCCCAGAAATATTTTATGGAAATTCTTATGGCATGATTCATACCTGTTATGAAACATATCTGTTTCTGCTTTTTCCTCCTCTGACCAATTACTTTGATGAGAATTTGGGGTTGATCTGATCCTGGATTGTCTAATTTAACCTTTATCAAATGGAGCCACCTTCAGGAAAGCCTGCAGATCTGTGAATATTTGTCATTCCACATGTCCAGAGAAGAACCCTAACGTCCTCAGTTGTGAGAAATATTCAGAGACTTAAGACCAAAAAAACAATGAGAAACAATGAAACACAATTACTAATTTATATATATTTCATATGTCATAACTCTGTTTATATGCATTACAGTTATTTTAAATTTAAATTCCACGTTTTGTTATTTCTTATTATGTAGACTTTGCTTTTACCATAATTTTGTACATAAATATAAGTTCTTGAAGAATATGGAATATAATACTGGGTTTACACAAAAAGAAATTTAAAAATGAGATGCCAGGATTGTTTTTACATGTTTTTATAAGTAGAAATAGTGAAATGGCATTCCACTCCTGCATAAGTAATATACAGAAAATATTATGTTGATGTAGACATGGTTATTAATTATTTAATAGATTAATATATTTATATTGTCCCATTTCTCCTGCATTTCATAGAACAACCTCAATATTTAGGTAAATGCTGCCTAAAATAATGATTTTCATTAGCTCCTTCGTAGCTGTTTGTCGTGAATGGATTCTTGGGCAATTGAGTATCATCATTGGATAGTGACAAAGAGCTGTTTATCAAGTAAAATCTTTCCCTGTTCAAGGTTGATTTCTTTGGAAAAATTATTACTCCATGTATTACTTCCATATTTTTCTTTCTAATTAAACATGACTAAAACTAAGAAAAATATAGGCCCACCCCAGAGGAGCAGAGAGACATTGATGGGATAATATATGGTGCCTCTCCTCAGCTACAGGAGTTTTGGGCTTATTCTCTATTTAAAGTAATTTTTTTTTCATTTTTAGCCACAAAAGGACTGTAATTGACTTCTTGCAGCCCTAAATGCAAACAAGAAAAACATATGCCTTCCAATACATTCAATCCTGTATTTGATGCCTGTGTGCTGCAAATTGGCACAAGTTTGCTTTATGCAAGGAAGAGCTGAAAGAACAAGAATGGGAAAATTGGGCTCTAATTTTAAAAATGGAATAGCAGTATCTCAGTCATTGCAAACGTGGCAAACAATAGAATTAGCATGAGACTTACAGCAATTGTCTACTTAGATGATGAAACCATAGCTTGATTCCTTGTACCTGCAGGGAAATGGAGGAAGAAATCTGATGGTCAGGAATTTCTCATTATTGTAAACTTAGTAGAAATAAGAATACAGCAATGTGGAAAAAAATGTCTTGGTACAGCAGAATGCAGACTGGGCAATACAGAGTGATTTCCCGGAAAACACGGCCAAAAAGAATATCTGCATAATATATATATATAATCCCTGCTTTTCTTTTTATTTCTATTGTTTTATAAGGATGCTATAGAAAAAAAAAAAGGTTTCATATCCCTGAGTGCTTACAAACAAAATGTAGCTGAAAAACAAAAAGATCAAGCAGAAAGAAAAGTCCAGAGAAATACTGAAATAAAGTTAATCAAAAATTGACAACAAAATGGACAGTGACCGCTGCAGGATGAGGGTTGCTTGCTGTAGTGCATGAAGGCTCAGACAAGGACCTTCAGCACTCATTCCCAATGGGGACAAACTCAAAGGAAAGCCCATTAATGTCAACAACTCTCTGCCTTCTACTTCGGTTAAACTTAATTGAGAAAGGAGAAAAGAAACTATCAAAATCTTTAATTGATCAAAAAACAAGAGACAGGTCTAAAAGCAACAGTTCCTTTTAAAGACAAGAGGATATGAGGAAACATTAAAACTGAACAAGTGGGAACAGTATCATCAGTAGCAGAATCAGAGAATTATAACCAAAAATTTCACAAGCACTTTGCTATTAGACTGAAATGCTTATACAGTACAATTTAAGTTACCGTGTCTGAAGCAACTACAAATATAAATACAGCTTTTATACACAAGTAGTTCAGGAAGTTATTATCTGTTTCTACAAGCACCAATTAATTTTTTTGGGTTATCCATTTGTCATGCAGTATGAAAAATATTTCAAAAGATTATGGAAAAAGGAACAATAAAAACTTCTTCATTCTTTACAGAATTCACAGAATCACAAAATTGTTTTATTTGGAAGGGATCTCAAGGATCATTTAGTTGCAACGTTCCTGCCGTGGGGGCTGTATTGCACATTTCATAGATCACTTGGTATGTTTATGAGCAATATTACTGGTTTTAATGACCCATTTCCTACCTGTTTCCTTAATCTGAGAAAATAAGTCATAGCAAATGCTCCCCATCAGATCCATCAAATACTACAAACCGTTCAGCCAAGGTCATGATGATAAAGTGAGCATAGATACAATCCAACCCAGAAAGTAAGAAAAAAAGTTGTGCAAAATGTGTATCAAATATCAGTCTGAAATGGACAGTGAATTAATTGTCTTGTGTATATTCTATACTTTGATAAGTGCTTAATTTTGTATCACAATGCTTTTTAGCTTTCTTACTGAGATATACTATCAAATTATTATTTTGCAGAACATGATTTTGTCCTGTTGTTTACATTTGAACTGTATTAGTACCCTAATTAACCTCTTGTTAAGAAAAGATGCTTATTTTTTTCCCTGATCAGGATTTCTCTTCCATCGAAACCAGAAAAAAATATAATTCTGAATTTAAAAATCATTGATCTGATTACAGCTAAGAAACAGAAAAGCAACTAAATTTTATTTTCAGTTCAAACTATTTTGTATGCTTCCTTAACATCTTCCAACATGCAACTGAATGATATTCTCATATCTGGCGTAAACGACCAGAAGTAATTTCACACAACAGTTATTTCACAATACAGATTGACACTATAGTTACTCTAATCCTTCTTTTTGAGCAGGCGTCTCACCCATGGATGGTGACTCACTGAAAAGAAAGCACAGCCAGATGAAAACAAAGTGGTGCCTAACGCCTGAATGACCAGCTAATTGAACAGGATTCATTCAAGAAAGACCTTCAGAGAAACTAGCACATATAATGCCTTAACTTAGGCCACACACTGGTTCCAGGAGAGCACAGCACACATTACTCGAGTCTGAATTGTTGCATTACTCCCACCAGCTCTTTTCTCCATGTAGAGTAAATCTGTGCATGCATCACATTGCCTAGAGGTTTAAGACTGGTTTATTAGAATTCTGTCCACCTGCCACACCTGGTATGGGCCAATAGATGAAGCTTGTCTTCTGCAGCATGGCCTCTGGTTTCTCTTTCATCCTCCTAGACTGAGAGCCATGGGTTGTGTCCATTTATCACACAAGTAAATTAGAGACTGCTGAAGCTTCAAGGGTCCTTTAAAATAAAGCAGTTATTCCCTATCACCCTAGACCCACTTTGCAGAGGGCTGAGTTCAAAAGTGTTACAAACAAAAGATAACCAAATAATTTAAAACTGTTTAGTTTGTGCCTTAGTGTAAATAAATCTATTTGCCAAATTTTCTGCTTTTATGATGGGTGAAAATATTCCATGTTAATGCACTTCATACTTCTCAAACTTTAGCTTTTTGCAGATAGGGTCAAGATACATTAAGCAGACTGATTAGTGAATTTCTATCTGCCTCTTATTGTTTGTATCCCTTCTTCAAGCTCCCGAGCATTCAAGAGCAAGTGAACCTCAGTTGCCTTATGATAAATTCTGGAAGAGGCTCTTGTGGCCTCCTGACTTTAGCTTAGATACCTATATTCTGACCACTATGCAGTTCAGACCAAAAATATTTTGTGAATCTGGCCCAGGTGTGTTTTTGATAGATCTGTCAGTACTTCAGATGGAATGCAACTGCAATTTTGAAATCACTGAAAATGTGACAAAATTATTTTTGCAGCTCACCAGCTTAGAAATTCATCAATTTCCTCCAAAAACAGACCCATACAATTTTTTATGCACCACTTACAGTTAGATTGGTAATATAGAAATTCTACAAAATTGGTCAACTGAATACTGTATAAACAATATTATATATGAGCTCTGATGCTTTCAAAACAGAAGTAACTGCTTATTTTGTCTGGGTAGCTGGCAATTATTAAAGAGTTAGTAAGGAACAGTAGGCTCAAGACAAGTAAAGTAGCATCCTCCTTTATAGATAATAGAAATTTCTTTATAGCTGAGAATACATGATCCCTACCTTCTACTTTCACTTCTTTCTGCCCTTGTTGCCTTTGTTGAGGGACTAAAGAATGGGAAATGTATACCAAAATCTGATTTATATGGTGCCTAATTTGGATTATTAAATTTGGATAATTAAATGGATTAAATCCATTCCATGTTCCTATCTGAAATTTGGACCTAAATTCTGAAGATTAAAGAAATAGTAAATCTAAACAACTGATTTGTTTCTTAGTTAAATTCTGAGGGAAACTATCATAGAATTCTAGGGGTTTGGTTTTTCAGTGACAAAAGCTTGGTGTCACAGCAGGGTTCTGCATCCTCCTGTCCAGTTCATGCCAGGTCCAAGCATGGCTGATAAACGGGACGGGTGCGATGGAGAGCCCAAGATGTCCTTTAATGCATCAGAGTGACCAGAAGTGTGGTCAGAAGGCAGCATCCAAAGGCTGCATGGCCTGAGAGCTGCATCCAGAGACCACATGGTCCAAGGGCTAGCTGCCAAAGACCAGGGGCCTGGCTAACCTGGCAATTCACCAGGTTTAACTGGGATAGGTGTCCAACCATGGCTATGGGGCAGGGGCTTGACCTTGTAAGTCTAAGGGCTTGAACTAATGGGGAATTAGAACTCTTCCCAGCAACCCACCTCCCAGGGTTTCAGGTTTATTCTTCCCAGGGAACCTGGGCCAAGCTCTCTATCCCAGTTAATTTGGTTGCCACAGTTTCATGCTAATAATGTGGCATGAAGTTCTCACAGAACTGTTATTTCATATGAGGTTGCTGCCATGTTTGCTTCAAGATACTGGTCATATTCCCTAAACTTTTTTGTCTAAGTCCTTCATGAAATTTGACATTCTTTCCTGCACTCCTACTTTTGTTGTTCCCCAGCCTTAGGCACACTGACGTCTTAACTTTTAGCTTTTATATTTTTTAGATTCTTTGCTATTTTAGTGAGCAGTTTTAAGTTTCATATTAAATGCTACTAAGCACTCTTCAGCAGAGTAGACAGAGAAAACAATTCCTTCTCTAGCTCAATACCAAGGACAACTTTCAGGCCCAAGAACATAAACAGTGGTGAAATGAGCAGAAGAACCAGGAAGATGGAGCTTCATAACCTGGAGCTATGGTTGGACAATTGATTCTAATAAGCTAATGGACCAGAAATTATAAAAGTGTGGGACCTTGTGATCGAGTGTCCACTTTGTGACATTTTGGGGCATCTTGGGCATGGTCCAGCTGGACTCTTGTGCGGCCCAGGTGTGCCCATTGAGACCTTTTAATAAATATCTACTTTATCCTCTTGCTCTGTCTAGTCTCTGCTCTAGGTCAGCACTCAGAAGGCATCAATATCATGTCCTTCATCTCACTCTCTGCATGTATATTTACTGTACATCAATCAAACAAAGAATCAAGCAATAAAATCTTTCATAAACCCCCAGAATATCAGTACAAAAGGCCATCAAAAAAATCTCACTAGACAAAATGGATAGGCGTAATTATTCTATTTGACAAACTATTTAACTGGCCTAATCCTTATTAGAAGTAAATGATCCTGAAAGTTACATGCAACCTGAAAAAAAAAAAAAGTAATTAAGTAATCAAATAGAGTATGTAAGAAAGTAATAGCTGAACTCCATCTCTGCTGAAGATACATTTTTCTTTTTGTGAAATGAAGATGTACAGGAAAATACTCTATTCAGCAGATTTAAAAAAGATTAAAACAGTCCCAAAAGTTCAAGGTTTTACAGTTCTATATGTTGTATTCTGGCAAGGAGAAGACCCATTCTAAATTGTATTGCTAATACTTATCTTCTAAACCCTGGGTAAAAAAGCAATTATATTTCTTATGATGAACATCATATAGTCCTAGAGTGTAGGAATATGTTGATGGAGATCCTGAGTAAGATATTATGCTACATAAATCTGAATATTTTTGTGTAGTTCATTCAAAAATATATATGAAATAAAATTAAGAGCTATTTAAACACAAAACATTTTTTCTAATTATTTCCTTTAATATAAAAGGCAGTGGCTATCCATAGGCTTGCCATTTTTTACTTTCATTATTGGAATAAGGATTGATTTAATTACATTATTTAGGTTTCATTATATTAGTTTTATTTCTTTGGCTGCTTCAGTTTGAGCTTTGATGAGTGAAAAGGTGAAAAAAGGAAACTGAATAAACTTGCAATTTAAAGAATGAAATGTTCTGTGGCAAGAGATTGGACAGGAAATCTCTAAAGAGAAAACTCATTAAAAATACATAAGCCCTGAAGAAGTGGGAGTTTTTCTGAAAAATGGGTATCACTTTAATCTGCAATTAACTTCTGAATTAGGAGCAGATGAATATAATGATGTCTAATGAATTAATGCCTGTTTTGAAATAAATTACTACATTAAACTAACATAGTTGTATCTATTTTCTAATCCACGCAACACAAATGCAAATTTACTCTTAGAAGATAGACCAAATATTTTAATTTAAGTTAAAGGCCCTCTTCCTTTTGATGAAGCATTTTATTTATTAGCAGGTGAAAGGAATGAGCAAATCAAATGACTGACATAGCAAAGTAGGGATGGAAGTGAGGTCCTTCACAATAGACCTAAATCAGATAAAGTGCATGCTTCAAAAAGAACTCTCTGAAGTTTTCTAGTCAGAATTTAGATGGAGTCAATCAAAAGTAGATTCCCTCACTTATATTTGTTCTTTTTCCTTTCCTTAGAGAAGGATAAAAGATCCAGTAAAACTGATTACTTTCTAACTACCAAAGATTATTGTTAATTTTGAAAAGAGCAATTAGAAATAAGACAAGCATATTTTGCTAAAATTATCATTAGTGAGTAATTTTATACATGTGGAAAAAAATATTCAATTTCATAGGATTGCATTTTTCTCAACAGAAGAACAAAAAATTAATTTCAGATTTCTACACGGTTAAATGGAGAAACAGTTTTTCTGGGCAGTGTATACAAAAGCAGATCAAACTCTACACAACTGAGTCAGATACCACCACGTGCAAATGTTCAGGCCAATATGCAGAGGATGGGAAAGAAAGGACAACACAAATTCAGGAAAGGTGATTTGAAGATATTTGTCCATGAAAATGTGAAAAGGCCTCACACTGTCAAATTGGTGTCTCCCAGGCAACCACACCTTAGACAGAAATGAAAACAAATACAAGGTGCAGCTGCTATATATGTGACATATTCATAATATTCTATTTCTTTATTCATTAGCTTGGTTAGAAGCTATTCCTGCTTGAAATAAGGGCATGGTTTATAATTGCTTAATATTTATTATCTGCATATAAAATACAAATATAATTCAACCAGCTGTATACAATTAGTGTCTTTTTTATTATAATTCCCTTAGAAAACTGTTATCTATTTCAAAATGTAAATGGGACAAAATAGTGTAATTCATATATAAATTGAGATGGAACAATGAGTGTAATGTGAATATATTGTGCTTCTGTAAGTCTATTCCCTATATCTATAATATAGATACATCTGAGATACAAATATGTATATACATATATATTTTCACTTAGGTATATGCTCATTTATGTTAATCATGTCTGTCTATATATACACACATGTACACATACAGAACCCCTCTCTCTCCCTCTCTCTCTGTCTATATATATATATATATATATATATTTAACACATAAACACAAAAGGTTGAAGTTGGAATTACAATTGTCCTTTATGATTCTCTTTTTCAAGCAAGGCTTTCCACAGCCAGTGGTGGATCAAGATCATCTCCAAATGCCTTTTTGGTGCCTCCAAGGATGGAGATTCCACCACCTCCCTGAGCAACCTGTTCAGTCATTCTCACAATGGAAAAGTCTTTCCTGATGTTCGTACAGAGCCTCCTGTGTTTCAGTTTGAGTCCATTTTCTCTGGTCCTGGCTCTGGGTGCCACTGAGAGGAGCCTGGCTCTGTCTTTGCAGCCTCCCTCCAGGTATCTACACACAGCCGGGGGCTCCCCCCAGAGCCCTCTCTTCTCCAGGATGAGCAGCCTCAGCTCTCTCAGCCTTTCCTCACAGGGGGGTTCTCCAGCCCTTAATCATCTCTTCCATCTTTCACCAAATTCCCTCCAGCGTCTCCTCTTGCACTGAGGGGGCCAGAACTGGGCACAACACTCTGATACACCTCACCAGGGCTGAGCAGTGGGGAAGCATCAACTCTTTCCTCCTGCTACAAAGCTTTCCCCACATTTCCCTCTTCCTTCTATACTCCAAGGACACACTCCTGGCTCCTGTAAATACATACAAACTTACATACATAAGTTCTGGTTTATCCTGGTCTTTACAGAAAGGATTTAAAACAAAACAATTTACATAGAATAATGTGTATTGTTCTTATCTCCATGAGATATAGGATTGTATAATATGCCCTACTTTTTTTTCAAAGCACCAGTTCTTGTATAGAGATATATGTACACTTTTTTATTTCACCAAATTTTTGCTCACTGACAGTACAAAGTTAAACAGCTTTAATATTCTGTTTTCATCCAACAGGATAAAATATCTTTTGGAGAATGGAAATCCAAAGGGAATAGTATATATCTATCAATTTTTCAACCTTTCTGGATCTTGGAACCTAGCCCAGATTTATAGTGATTAATTCTCTGAATCCAAAAGTGTCTAAGCTTCCCTTTAAATAAAATTAAGGATTCAGATTCTCAGTGGCATTCAGGGGCTTTCACTTAGTTTAAATTAAACCTGATGGAAGTTAGTTAATTTTTGAACCTGTGTGTATGTACATGGTGTAGAGATCAAGCTGGTGAAATGTGTCTTTCTGCCTAAATGTCCCAGCACCAAAGATGTTGTATTCTATTAGGAGATTTCACAGACTGAAATTCTATTACCCCTTATATTTTGAGACTTACCGGTACCTCAGTTTATTAAATATTTTTCTATCAAAATTCCCCACTTAGATTATCCCTGTGCATGCCATCAGTGCAATACTCCTGAGTCTGGTGAGTGAAACATGAATGAAGGAGCAGAAGTCTTAGATTTTAGACTCTCAGCAGCAAGTGGGCTTTGAAGGATCTTCTTCTCCCTAAGAAAGTTCACCAGGATTGTGAGTAGAGAGTGGTTGGTAAAAAAAGAAAGCTTCACTCAAAGTTGATGTCAAAAGGGGCAGTTTTTGGTTTTTTAGTTTTAGTAAGGGAGCCTGGATTTTAAACTTCTTTTGTACAGTTGGACTCTTCACCTCCACTGCCCCAGGAAGCCAGGATAATGTCAAAACTCACATTATATGGGACCTCTGCAGCCCTGTTGGGACACCCATGCAGAAAGAAATGAGACATCTGAGATCAGGGAGAGATTAGGCAAAGGTTTCCAAGCTCTGCTGCAAAGGGTAGCTGTACATCTCGTCTTGCAACTCTGGGTTACAATCTTTGCAAAAAAGAACTTAAGACTTTCTCACCACTGATCCCTTAGTAACTGCAACTGGCCTTGACATTAGGCTTATTCTCTTTCTTAAGGAGCATAATCTCACAGTCTGTGGAAATCTCAAAGGATCTGACAGGAAATGTCCTTATTCTACCTCTTTTGAAAGTCTGATAGTTGATGCCATGACAAACTCCACAGCTGAAGTTAAAGATTCACAAATTTCAGGCTGAAGTGAATTTCTTCTGCTTTTTGCATGGGTATCCTAACCAGAGGATTTTTATGTAAAAAATAGAGTCTGATGCTAAAAGTGGATAACTAATATTGATAACTATGTTCTAAGGTGATTTCAAACTGATTTATATATTTAATGTACTGCATCTCAGGTAAATACACAAATCTAAGCAAGCAATGGATTTCCAAATACAACCTTCCCATCTATTTTTATTCCATACCTACCTACTTAGTATATACATCCTATATATACTCTTCAATAAATATTTAACTTTCCCTACCTACAGAAGAATTGAAAACCCAACACAAATATTTTTATATCAATTCTAAAGCCAGATGGGTAATATTCAATAGGTAAAAATCTGAACTGAAAAGCTTTTACTCCCCATGGAAACTTTATGTGACGGGAGATGATGAATTTAGCTCAGCTCCTGGAAAATACACCACCTCAAAAGTAACACAGCGTTTGTTTTCCCTTTCCTCATTAGTCAGTAAGAAAGGCCTATTCATTTTCCAAGTGTCAAAGAAAGATCATGGGTGAATTGGACTTACCAGATGATTTTTATTCAAAAATCCCCAGAAGCTAACATTTTCAGGCTGCAACCATTCACAAACAGAAACCATCCTTATTAACTCCTTTTGGAGTTGAGGTTTTTTTGTTTAATTCAGCTGATTACAAGGTGAATGTTTTTGTTTTTTTCCTGATTTTTATGTTTTTAATAAATGGAGGTCTGTCAGATGTTTTTCTAGTCAAACAGAGCACCCATGGTGTAGTGGTGTGTAAGTTAATTAGCTTCCATGGTTTAAAGTCAGGTGAACCTGAACATCTGCTTTATTTCCATTTGTCATTCTACAAAGCATTCATGAATGACCAGCTGTGTCTCATGCCAGGTTTTTCTTTCAAATGGCCTCATGTAGTTTGTTCTGAGTGAGTGCATGATGAAGGAAGGACACAGAATCAAGCTGGTTGCAGTAGAGACAGAGACAATGCCCATGGTTGTCCAAATAATACCAACAACTAAACAAATTTTATTTCCCTTCTTGCTGAAAACTCCCTAATATGAAGATTTCCAACAGGATAGCTATGCTGATTTTTATCTATTTCAAGGTACAGCTCAAGTGAGATTCATGGCAGCAATTGAACCTGAAGTAAAGTAGGTAGTCAGAGAGAATGTATCAGTAAAAAATTCCACTGGGCTGCACACAGCACAAGTGTGGAAGAAAATGAATTCCAGCATCACAGACAGTTAGATCTGGCTGAGGCCTTGTATTTCCTAGTGACCTTGTGTACAACACGTTTTTCACAGGACAGGTAAACATGACACAACTCTGGCTGCTATCATTACTCATCTTTATACAGATATGGACAAGAACAAAGTCTCTTGAATAAATGTTACCTTTTCAAGATGCAAGGTGGGAGGAAATATCAAAAGCTCAGTGGAATATCCCAGCCTAGTTTAGGGCTCTTGAGTTTGTTACCTGTGTGTGTTCTTGTAGATAGAACCTGAAAATGAGTGTGGAGACCTGTAGTATGGCACTTTTAACCAGTTCTTAAATAAGGTGTAGGAGTATCTGAAATACCCTTAGAGAATCATTGGATTAAATCTACTCACAGCCAGTAACCCAAGGCACTGCAGTGAAAAGGGAGCAGACTGACAGAGATGTTCAGTACTGTGTTTCCCAGGATCTCTTGTGCCAGTACTGGCATCCTGAAAATCTGGGTTCCTGCTGCTGAGGATAATGTGGTTATTTTTGAACTTGGTCCACAAAGAGAATTCATTCTTCACCTCTTCGTAACGGCATCAATCCCTGGACATTTCTTCAGCATTGACCCTTCCTTTTTTTCAGACAGTTCAGTCCTATCTGGGCTCTTGCTCTTTAGAACAGCAAAATTCTTGGTCTGCAGTGCTGAAAAGCTTAAACCATCACTGAGCATTTTTTCATCCCACTGTGTCTGTTAATACTTTTATTCACTGCACAACATTTCTCTCTCTTTTTTTTAAATTTTGATCTTAAAGCATAACAGCTTCGGCAGCTACATAATATTCCTAAGTGTTTAAAATTGCTCATTATAGTCCTGCTTTGGGAATTGCAAAGTTTTATTCTAACTAGTCATTTACTACCTTTAAACATTCAATATCTTTTGATGAAAAGGGATTCTTTGAGGTAATGGGAGAAAAAATATTCTCTCCAATTTATTTTGCAACTTTCTTCAATTCTTCAAGACATCTTTACAACTTATCACTTCATGTGTTTGAAATCAGTTCTTTCTACCATTAGAAATGAAAAACAGGGATCCATGTTATTAAACTTCATTAATATGTTCAAAAATTCCACAACAGGACCTTTCTTTTTAAATGAAGTTAAGAAGACTTAGAAGAACCAGCTTCTTATATGTCCAATATTTCTTCTTCCAGTCATTTTTCTTGACTTTTACTGGACTCCCCAATTGCTCAACATCTCTTTTATACTCAGACAAGAAGACCAACCTGGACTTCCCCAGGTGCAACCACTTGTGTGTCAAATAAAGAGCAAAAATCATGTCCTCCAGCCATCTGTCTGCCTATGCAATTGGTAATTCAGCTCACCACATATTTAAATTTTACTGCTGTCAGGGCAGACTGCTGAGTGCCATCCACCAGGTCCCCACACCCTTTTCTGCAGATTTGTCAGAGTCAGTCAGCTCACAGCCCATCTTGCAGCACAGGGTGGCCACAGGTGCAGGACTTTACCTCTGGGGCTGTTGAATTTTAGGTGGCTCTTGCTGCCCACTCCTCCAGCTTCCTGAGGTTCCTCTGCTTAAGTCAATGGGACCTTAAAACACTTTAATAAAATATTTGGAAAGTCATTGTGACATTTTTGATATTTTAAATACATGAAGATATAATGTAGTTGAAGTTTAAGCAGACAAACAAGAGGAAAAATTGTATTGCATGGCATGTAAGCATGCACAAGCTGCATAAATGAATGTATTAGAGGTCTTGTAGTAACAATATGAATTTTTGACAAATGTTTCTTTAATATTTTTAGCAGATATATTTGGGAATATTTACACTTAACACCTGCTAGTCATTTTATTTTGCTGTTGCAAAGAAATTATAAGTGTAAACCAGAAAATCAACAGGCAGTAATGTTTTGCTTGTTGGGAGCAATAAAAATAATTATCTTTGCCACTAATTCAGTGAAAATGATCTTGCAGCTTGGATTTATGAGTAATAGTCCCAGTAACTGAAACAAAATGATATTAATGAACTTTATTATAACTTAGAAAATTCTTTTGTTTCATTATGTTTTTTCTGTTCATACTGATTAATTATCAAAATTTTGCTAATGGAGTTTACTTCAGTTATCTAATCAAAACCCCTAATTCTTTAGCAAGACAGCTGGGGGAAAAAAAAGAGATAAGAAACTGTTAAATTAAAACCATTAACAACTTAACGTTATTCAGATAAATAACAAAGGGGTTTCTGCAAATGAAAATAACTTTAAAGTAGCATCTTAACACAACTCTTAACAGCAATGCACACATTGCTGCTTCATTCTTGTTCTTCAGGGACCCTGCAGCAGGGATCTCAACACCCTGACAGGGAGCAACCTTCCCTGAGTTATGTTTCAGGAATTGTTCAGAGTGAAATACAATCAACCCTTTTGTCTGCAGTGTGACTTAATAAAATATAGGTTTATTTCAAGCTCCATTTTCTAGAATGGAACCTTGTCAGCCATATTAGGTTATGGTACTCTGGAAAATGTCAAACAGAAATTTGAATATGCCAGAGGCATGTTACATGCAAAAATGTCTCCATTATGAGACTTTCATAGTAGCTGGGATAGGGGTCTTTTAGAACAAATTTTACTAATTCTCTAAGATTTCAAATTCCCTTTTTAATCCTGAAATTATAGATAGTCAGCTGTGCCATAGTCATACATTCCTCTGTTCACTCATGAGGATTAAAATGAACATATATTGCATCATAATTATTTCTGTGAAAATACTGTGCATTTCTTAATGTGAAATTGGGTGCAAACATCAGTTTGTGTTGTCACTTCAGGTTATGTGACATTTATTGACTCACGTGGTATATGATATTCACCATCTGTGAAGCCATCATATTTATTTACAGTGCTGCCTACTCTCCATTTTCATCCAGGAAATGTACTGACTTCTATTGTCAGTACATCTTGACAGCTGTACAAATAAGACAGATGGGTTTGGGGACCTTTTCATTCAACCACTTTGCTTTTGCAGAATCTTTGAAACCTCTTGGGTATCTAGATTTTAGGAGCCAAACATTGCTGTATTTAAAAGAAGAAAGCTCAGCTATTGCTGCAGCCTGCTGGAATTTTCCTGTTCCCACAAGCTCAGGACTGGACTGCATGTGTTTAGATCCAAATCATTGGAGCTGTGAGAGCCAGAAAAGTCTCCCAGGGTACCTGGTAAAAGCTTGCAGCAATGTGCACTGCCCGACAGCGTTGTCACTCCTCGAGCTGTGTCACCAGGACTGCTCCTCCCAGAGCGCCGGTGCCCTCTCCATGCCTGCTCCTTCAGAGGGGATTCACTGCTTTGCAGAGCACTCAGCAGTGACAACCAGTGCAGCCAGGAGGGTCTTTCTCAATGAGTAAATATCAGAGACAGAATTCACACAGACAGAATGTTATAATTTCACATACTATTTGAGCACCATACTAATATATCTACCAGCATGTGATAGATCCTGAGGGCTCCTGTGTGGATACCAAAATGGAAATATTGTCACTTAATTCCTTGAATGTTTTCTTCCTTGTTTAAATTTTCTGGTTTTCTTCTTATTTTCTGATAGCTGACATATCTGAATTTGAGTGAATTACAGTAAGTGCCTCAGAACCTATTGTTGATCTGTCACTGTGGTGAGTACCTCTTATCACTATCAATGGTGCCATACACCTGCATTTTAAACCCAAATCCCTGATCCAGTTTTTGCAGTCAAGGCATTATCTGATAATCTATTCACTGAAATTAAACTATCCCTCATTTTCATTCAAGATCTCATTTTTCTTGTATTACCAAATGGCCTTAATTTTCATTTCTCCTAGAGGAATACCGTACCTAATCTCCCCCTTTTTCCAGTTTCTATGTTTCTGATACAAAAATTTATAAGGTAAAAACAAACCAAACCAACAAAATTCTCCTAAAAATTTTTCTAGCAAAATCAAATTGCATCCTTATGTATGCTCCTATTAAAGAAGATCTTGGAATTCCTCAAATACTGTGTATTCTGTTTAATCTTTGAGAGGGATATTACATCAAGAAAATCTGCACTATTGACAATGTTCATTAATTTTCTTAATATCTTGCCTAAATTCCTACCCTGAGCAAAGATAAAATAGCCAGTGAGTGTTCTGGTCTACACAGAAATCCAGCAGCTGCTGCCAAGGAAGGGTATTTTGGACACACTGAAATTGTGTGCACTGTCTCTTGGAGCCATGGGACTGTTCACAAATATATATGGGCAAAATGTTGTCTGGGCCTAGAAAGACATTTTTAATGACCATCACTTTGCATATCTTAATGAACGTTAATAAGTTTATTTATCCTTTGGTTGTATTAGGATCTGTAATGGATCTCCACTCTGTAGAACAGCATTCCTTGTCACAATATAAGTAGCCTCCTCGTCACAGTATTTCTATGTTATATATAAATATAGCTTTCTTTTCTTTCTTCTTCTTCCACAGCACTGAAGTGAACAGAACAAAAGCAAATCCTTATTTTCATATACCCCAGTATGAAAAGGATTCTTCATTTTCTTTATGGTTTCCACTACGAATAAGCTTATTTTAGTTACAGTTATTTTCTGTGCTTTAGTCATGGAAGAAAACATTTGTCTTAATACTGAAATGTGTCTTGGTCACAGTTCTGATGCTTAAATCTAGAGCCTGAGAAAGAGACAGTCTTTAGGTAGGAAGGTTAAATTTGCAGAGTTGGCCTGAATTAAGGTAACGAAAAGCATGGTGTATAATTGTTCAAGATGTGAGATGGCATAGCTTTGACCATATCAGGCTCAGGGGATTTTTGTAACAATAAGAAGATAAGATAGAGAGGGGGAAAATAGTTTCATTGTAGAGGCAAATACCCAAGTCTCCAATTCAGAGTCTAATCAAGAGCATGAAAAGACAAGGTTCATTTCAAAAATAAAATAAACCAAGAGATTATATAACCCATTACAGGATTTGAAAATGTCACTACAGGATAAGAGACAAGAGAGCAAAAGTTTGGCCTTAAGGTCCTGTATTTCAAAAATCTAGACCAAAAATTTTTTTTTTAATATTTTAAAAAAATTTTAAGGCAAGACATACACACACACACAAACACATACACATAAAGAAAGTCATCCCTAGAAAATGTTGTGCTATGAGTGAAAAGTATTTGGGAAATAATTTGGATTTAAGTTGATTGTGTCATTTTGACAAAGCAACTTAAGCTCAGTGTAGATATATGTAAAAATATATATTGATTTAAATTTTCCTTCATAGAAAAATGAAAAATTCAAAACACTTTTAACAGTTTCTATATTTTAAGTCTTTAATATCTCATTAAGACTGTTAAGCAAACTGACAGATGAAAATATTCATCAATCTAAAAAGTTCTATTTTAATTTTATTTTTTCTCAGATGCATATTCATCTCTTAAAGCTTCTGCATACCTAATATTAAACAACATAAGAGAATTTTATTCTTCCCTCTGCACTGCTTTGACAGAAAAAAATATGAAGTCAGACAGATCCAGAAAAGAAGGAGTATGGTTTTCTCTGAAGGCTCTTGGTATATTTCATGCCTTGGGATTGATACTTGAGCTCTTGCACCTGAGATTGATATCCCTGGGCTCTGGAGATTCTGCAACATAGACATGAGCATCCAGGGGAAGGACCACAGCTTCTCATCACATCATTCTGAAAGCACCCTTCTTCAGAAATTGTAACTATATCTTCATTTTATATTTTTTATCAGTTTGGCAAGGAAGTAATAGTAATAATTTTGTTTCCATTTGCCTGTATTGACTGCAGATGACTTAAGCCAGAGGACTCTTTTTAAAGATCCACCCTGTACAGTTTTGTCTTCAAACAAGCAGCAACATATCCAACTCCTAACCTGAATCCCACTTTCATCTACAAAATAGGTAGAGCATTTAGGGGTCTTAAGACACATTAAATTTCTGTGATGAAAGGTACTATAGAAGTGCAAAGCTCTTATCATCCTTGACAACACATCTGCAGCTGCTTATGACATATTTGCTATGTTATTATTTCTAATGTCATTGCTCTTTTCATCTCAAATGACATTTTTGATGTTCATGTCATTTACTGCCAATGTTGTTTTATTTATTATGCATGTCTCTGAGCTGCCTTTTTAAAACAACTGATTCATTTCATGGTTCTTTTTGATCAGTATTCTTTTGTCAATAGTTAAACTATTAACTTTCACAAACCAATTAGTTTTACAATAATTTTCAATTCCTTCTTCATTCCTGTCTCTGTTGTCCTATTAAGATGTTCTATATTGCCATCAGAGTATATTTTTTAAAGTCTGTCAAGACTTCAGGCTGGAAGGGGCAGATGTTTCAGTGAGCAGAAATAATATTTCACTGTATTTTCAACTAGATATTTCAACTTGTTTTGAAAAAGTATGCCAGATAAGGAAAAGGACTGAACATCTTGAAATGTTTTCAGTGCTCACAGAATACTCTGTAAGGACAGAGTATTCACTTCTATATTTTGCCCTGGCATTCATTACTCATAACATTTATTGGGTTTTATGTAATTTTTAAAATAGTTTCACAGTAAATAAAATTTGAAAGTTAAAAGAGAGATGTTTTCATCCAAACATATCAGTACTTTTCAATATTTTTAATGTATGGGACTGTAGCTATTTTCAGGCAAATGACAAGTATTTATAGAGTCTCCATGTACACAAGACTCAATATAGTATATATTATTTTTTCCCTTTTGATATTAGTTCTGAACTCCATAAAAATAACTCACAAAATTTCAGAGATTTAGAAAAACAAAACTATAAATGAAGAAGTTTATCTTCGTTGTCCAGTAGACAGAATTTTTTAGACAGTTATTTAAGAGTTAAGTAAGAAGTTTTTCTATGTGTTTACTTTACTCTTGACAAGCATTCTATAGTGTTGCTGTTAAATATATTGTTATATTTTAGCATAGCTTGCCAGAGTTTGCTGCAATGTAGAATTTCTACTCTTCAGAATAAGTAGACTTTAAATTTTAATGACCTATATCTCCAAACTGGGAGAAAAGGTCAAAGTAAATTAAACAAACAAAAAATATCTGCCCCCAAAACCCCAAACAAAAAAAACAAACAAAAATAAAAACACAAAAAACCCAAACCAAACCAAAAAAACACAAGCCAAAAAAACAAAACCATAAAAAGGATTCCAGTTCTACAAATTTAATTTAGTTTTTATTTTTGCTTGAATTTTCCTGCCAACCTTCAGAAACTTGAAAAGTCAGAAAGCATGGAGACATGCGTGCATGAAGTGCCAGGAAACTCCTGAGGGAATTCCTGCACACTGTTTTGTTCCCAAGGGTCTGGAAGCTGGTCAGTGAGGAAGTGCCTGTGGGGAGATGTTTCTATGATGCCCAAGGAAAAGCAGCAGAAGGCAAATCAGCCCACTAACCTGCTTTCAAGCAACTTTCAGCAATATACTGTGCCCTTGTAGGACTCTTAATTCTATCACAACACTATTATTACTATTACTACTACTACTACTACTACTACTACTAATAATAATAATAATAATAATATTCTATGGTGGTAAATAATCAGTGAATATTGTGTTTTCATGTTTGAAAGCTGATGAACTTTATGATTTCTGACGCCAGAGGGACAGGTTCCATCCTTTTCCCATTATGAAAACTGTGAAGTCTTTTACCAGCCATGGAGACATGAAAATACTTATTACTCACATAGTATTATCTAATCTATAAGTGGTTGCCAAGTTTGACATCCAATCCCAACCTTGAAGACACAATATTCACGTTTCACATGTGGAAGGAACAAGATGAAGCAGTGGAATTCTGCTTATGTTTCTCTAGCAGCATTTATTGCCCTTTCACTTAAAATAGTTATGGATAAGCCGTGACTGGGCAGGTGAATGCTGACATGTCTTGCTGATATTTGAGCACCTGTTGAGCTCAAAAATTGCAAATTAATTGTGGAAAAAAAAAAACAAACAACCTAACAGAAAACCAAACCCCCCATACACCCAATATAGAAAGATAGTATCCAGGAAAAACAACAAAGTAAAGTAAAAATGCAATTCTGTGAGTGCTGATTATGACCTAAAATATTTTGCCCTCAGTGAAGGAAGTTAAGAATTAGATTAGCCAATGAGCAATCTGTCATAGGCTGTTATTCTCCAGATTGCTAACAAGGATTCAAGCATCATTAGCTCAGATTTCCAAAATCACTGAGAAGTGGGAGATATTTTTATGGTGAACACATTCATTGCCACATTTTCAATGTGGAAAGAGTTAAATGCACCTCTAATTATGAAACATTGCATCAATCTGTAGAGACATTGGGACCTGGAGTCAAAGCAGGGAGCAGCAAGGAGGAAAAAAGGCTTCACAACATTTGCTGCACTGTATAGCAGTCATTGCACCTTGCTAATATTTTGAGAAAACATATAAGAAAACTATATTGCACAGTTTGGAAATAGTGTAAAGCAAAGCCAGTGTCTTAGGTCTTTAAATGAGACTCAATAATTAATTTCCAAGAACGAGGGTCTGATTCCATCCCACCTAACTGTACAGTTTTAAAATAGTGCTTATTAAGCATTGTAATTACTCACAGATTACCCCTAAAAATGGAAAAAGAGGAAACATTTCAGCTACCATCTGGATATTACCACCCTGCTTCTAGAAGCATAGGATCATCTTAATTTAGGATGCTAATTGAGCTTTGTCATGACAGTGTAATGCTGGGTAGATTAATCCACATCTACGTTTCTACTATGAACCTCACACCTTCATACCACACTTCAGTGCAGCACACAGAAACAGAGAGTGTCTCAGAAGGGAGGGCAGTTCAAAGCCTCAGAGTTTGTGTGAGAGCTGGCAATCAATGGAGAGGGACCCCGCACTGGGGAGGTGGTGACGGTGCCACCATCCCATGGAGATGAGACCATGTCTGTGTTTCCAGCTTGGGCAGAGCCAAGCCCACGTCACCTGCTGCCAGGAGAGTGCAGAAAGGACAGGGGGCCTGGGGAAAGGGGCCCAGATTCTCAAGGCTTGGAGTTAACAGGAGGTTAAGCCAGGAAAAGCGTGATGCCAGGAATGCAAAAACAAACCAGAGTCTCTGTACCTGAAATACTGCACTGCAGCTCCTTCAGAGGAAAAAGGCTTCTCCTTCCTCCAGAATTTTGCATAATTTTATTGATTAAACCCGAGTCCAAAACAGACCTGCAATGCAGAATTATGCTAATAGCATAGAGACACAGGGACCTCCTCCTACTTTTTGCATGCAATAGCCATTTTTCAGAACTCAAACCACAGGGACCTGAGTTCTGAGAAGCTGAAGACTGGCACAATTTGCCAGCGCTGCGCCTTAATTTTGATTTACGTCTCCTTAACTCCAGAAATGAAGGGAATTTAAAAGTGATAAACGGTTGCAATATATCAAGGTCTGATTTTATTTTCTAGAATTCTCTTTGTTCCGTAGAATATTGTGAGAAAATTTACAATTATACAGGCTTTAAACCTTGCCTGCAGTGAACAGCCTTTTTGAATATTAATGATAACACACACACAAAAAAAAAATTCAGGCAGAAGTTGCAATTGGGCTAAAATGAAAATAAACAATTTTTTTGCTACTAACAATGAGCAAGTTGATGATCTTCCATGGCTTATAATACATAAATCAAATAAGCAAATGTAATAAATGGCTGATTTTGGAAATATTATTAAGTAGAAAATATAGGCAAATAAGATTATGTTATAAAAAGTGATATATTACTCCTACAATAAAAAAATGAACTAGGAGAATGAATTTACTGAAAAAGAAACAGGTTCATAAGGTAAACATTGTGACATTGAACCAGGACAGCAATGGCTCATTGCACAGAGCAGCAAACTTGTTTGTTAAGCAGGTAAAGGCAGCTCATTGAGTCTCTTTGCTTTTCCTGTAGATACAGATACAGCCTGGCATTCCAAGTTTCAATTTGGTGAAACTACAAAGAGTATCAATTTTGTGGAGCAGCTGCTGAGAACCCTGGGGTTACATTTCCTGTCAGAAATGCTGAAATTACTTTTTTGTTAAATTTCATAAATTTTCATTTCAGTCTGATTTTGACTGGACAGGTAATCCTGCTTTCTTGTCAGTTATAACCTGTGCTGGCATTCTGGAATATATCCATATTTTCTTTCCTTTTTACCAGTAGAGACAACATAGAATTTTGAAGCATATGAAAGATAACGCAGGTTAAACAAGATATTCCCATGCCATTTACTGAACAATACCCTGTAAAAGATTTGATTTAACACAGAGATACTGTGCAGTCTGATACATTTATTTTACTTATGCAATTTTGAACAAGGGTTTTGCTAATGCTTGTCTATTGTGGATAAACACAAAGGTAGTTTGGGTATCTGTATTTTAATGTTGGTATGATTACATGTGACTACAGTGAGTGAAATCAAGGGAAAAAAAATTGTTGATATTAAACAAAAGAGAAATTAATCTAGCAACATCTGGGACAAATGGAAGGTTGCATAATTCAGAGCTGCCCATGGTCACACTGAATTTTCATTCTGTCTGCTAAACACACTTCCTCACCCCATAGTGAAGTTTGTGAATCCTGCTCTGTAGAAATAGTTAAATATTTGTCAGTAAACTTCATGAAGCTAAAGATTTACATTCAATAGAGACCCCCCAACACACCATGATTATCTTCAGCAACTCATTCTAATGCAGACAATCAGGTATTTTTTATTACTTCTTGTTGCTTTAATAATTCAGATTCATATCCCTGAAGTTGTCAATAGCTGCAGTGAAACTTTCTGCTTTCCAGAGCACACACATTATATTTTGCAATGTTGAGAGCTACTTCACTGCCTTTGGGCTTTGGGACAGTAAGTTGTGTCATTTTAGGGCAAATTTTTTTTTTTTTCTGTTTTCTTTTTCATTTCTGTGCCATTTTTGTAAGTATGCACTTTCTAAAAAAAGTACTATACCAAGAAATTAAAAGAAAGGTAAAAGTATCACTGAAAGATAAATATTTTATATAATGAAAACATATTGCATTTTGAATCAAGACTCTTGGCTTTGAAAAAAGACCCTGAAAATAAAACTGAAAGAAGTATTTTTCAGTGAAAATTCAGTACTTTATTGGTGTTATTAAAATAATTTTACCATTATCCTTGATTGATGAGCTAATTTAATTCTTTCTAGGGAACAACAAACAATAGAGTAAAAAGGAAGGATGGAGAGGGACAAAATTCAGAGATACAAAGCATGGTGTGCATAATGCTTCATACTTTGATGGCCTGTGTACATTGGCAATTCATGACATGGGAACAAAACTGAATCTCCCAGTTGACACTGGAGAGAGGTTGCTTGTTTTAAATATCATAGAAACATAAAATATTTTGTGTTGGAAAGAACATTAAAGACCATCTAATTCCAAGCCCTCATCATGGGCAGGGACACCTTCCACTAGACCAGGGTGCTGGGAGCACCATCCTGCCTGGCCATGAACAATTCCAGGGATGAGGCATCCACAGTTCTAGGCAACATGTTCCAGTGCCCCACCACTCTCACCATCAAGAATTTCTTCCCAACATCTAATCTAAATCTTCCCTCTTTCAATTTATTAACTTTATGCCCTGTCCTGTCATTGTCTGCCCGTATAAAAGGTCTCTCTCCAGCCTTCTTGTGGGCTTCCTTTGCGTAGTGGAAGGAATGAAGTGTCCCCAGAGACTTCTCCAAGGCTGAACAAGCTCAATTCTCTCAGCCTATCTTCATAGGAGATGCCCTCAGAAAAATCCCTTGGAAGAAAAACCCCAGAGGCATTGTAAGGGTCACTAGTTAATATTGAACAGTCAGTCTGCTCCAATCTATTGGATCTATTCCAGACCAACTCTTAAACTTTTGGGCCCCACTGTATCCAGACAAAACAGATTTATCACACTTCTGCAGGAGCTGACAGCTGCATGAAGAAGGAGCCTCACATTGTTATTCTTTCCCTCACATCAGTGAAGAGGAGATGGGGAGCCTTTGAGATGACTAAAGGTGCAAGGAGGCATCATATTCACACACTGAGGAAGGACAGAGCTTCTAGAGTCCTGCTTGCTGGGTGGCTTTTCTTGTGGGGTGATCTTACTTTAACATGAAAATGGAATAGTCAAGGCTGGAGGTGCTTCTGGAAAAAATAGTTGTATTAAAAGAACAAGAAGAACAAGTAGTAACTGTAGTCAGTCATGTAACATTTTCACAGTTGAGTCAGTTTTCTCCCCAGTTTTCATAAAACATGGCAAAATTCATTTTTTTATGCATGTGAAAAATATTAAACTTGTTGAAGTCTAGTTATATACCCTAAGTCTGGGGAATATCCAATAACAAGTAGCTTAGGGATAAACTAACAAGAAAGTTTCCTAAAATAAAGAAAGCTTCCTAAAATAACCTGTTGTTTGATTTCTTCAGCAGCTACTCATAAGGAGCCAGTTTTGTGCAGTGTCTGATCAGCAATGCACAGACCATGTGTTACATGGAAAACAGTTTCTCCCTGGTCTTAAATGAGCAGTGCTCTTAGGAGGTGGCTTCAGAGGAGGACTAGGAGCAGGGAAGATAAATCACAGTTCTCTTTTTAGGTGGAAGAAGGAAAAGATAAGAGTCAGGCTTCCTGATGAGAGAGATGGGCTGACACAAATGTCACAGGAGCTCTGAGAAAACACCCTCAGCACTTTTCTGCAGAACCAGCCTCCTTTCTGGACACTTGGCACATTTGCAAATGCCACCATTTAGACACAGCTGTTCAGCTGACTAAACTAAACACCCTGCTTAAACTTAGGAGTCGATGTCATCGTAAGTATTTGACAGCATCTCTCCAGGCCTTCAGCAGCCTCCAGGAGAATTCAGGCACTCCACACATCCAGCCCCAGGGATGTGTCTGTGCTGCAGCACTTGAATTGTGCCTTTTGTCACTGATCAGCTGAAATGAACACTGGCTTCATTAACTGTATTGATCACTGATTGAAAACTTGTGAATGCTGACCTCTGTTTCCAGCTGTCCACACACACATATCTGTAATGCCATGGGAAATGCTCTAGGATGTGAAACTTCACTGGGTGGGACTCACACACATAATACAGGATTTGTGGGAAATCAGCAAGAAGCCAGGTGGGCTTTCTGATACAGAGCAAGTGACACAATTTGCCTGCACACGGTGCCCAGTAATGCTTCCAGGTGGATTCACAGAGACCTAAACCCTACAAGAGTTGGCAAGAAAAAAAGCCATTATTATTCATATATCTTTTTTTCATGGTAATTAAAAAATTAGACTTTCACCACCTGTGTCTACAAGTATCCTCATTTTAGATGCATAATTTGCTACCAAAGACTGGTACTTCCGAGTAGCAATGAATTTTTGTAAGGAACGACATGATCTATTTGAAATTTTTAGTCCACTTTGATATTAATAAGAAGGAATTCTGTCTAAATATATATTCCAAAGTTTCTAGTATAGCTTATTCAGAACAGCAAAATTAATGAGACCAGCAGTACATACTGCAGAATGGAAAATCTTTGAAATGAAGATTGGTATTTTGTATTTGACAAAATCTCTAACTGACTCCTTTTGTATATGTCAAGATCATCAGAGAGTAGAAAAACTTTTGGTAAAAACTCTGGGTCAAATCCTGCTCACAGCACTGTATAATAAACCCTCTTTCTTCTGTTGTTCACTTACAGTTTGCCTAGAGATCTGATCTCAAATTATTTGGTTTGTTGCATTTTGAACAGATTAATCTATTGTGAAGGGAGGTGTGTTTATTTACTTTGAACTAACATGCATTGTTCAGATAAATTGAGTTGTTTTCCTATTTAACATTTTAGGATTTTTGGTTTAGTGCTCTCAGAGTCCTCTAGGCAATGGAACAAATTGATGGAAAGTAAATTATTAACATACATTCAGTCAGGCATATATAATCAGCTCAATTTAAAGTCATTATGTCTTATATAAACAAGTACTGTACATATTTAAGTATTTATCATAGGAATTTATAGAGTGGCTAGGATGCAGAATATCCAAATTCTTTTGAAGAGTATCTGAAATTTTATGTACATCCTCAGCAGCTGTAAGCACAAGATCTCTAGAAAGGGAACAGTGAATAGGTGGTGAGACAATTTGTTTACAGTGAATTGGGTTGTGGTGGATGAAAAAGGGCATAATCATCTGTTGTGAAGATAAGACTCAAATTTTTTTCCTCTTCGGGCATTAAATTTCTAATTTGAACCTTATTACTAATTTTTTCCAAAATGAAGTTAATGACTGGGTGAGAAGTTAGAGAGGATATAGAGCTTCCTCCCCATTTGACAAAATTTACTTTTGGCTAACACTGGGTCAAATAAATGGAAAGAAAGAAAGAAAATTTGGCAGAAATTTCTCATTGATATATTCCAGTTCCAAATTTTTTTCCCTAGAAAGATATTGCAAAGAAACAAGAACACAGTTGTATGACTGTTAAAACTGTCTTTGAGGTCTTTTTCAGAAACCATATTTTTTCGTAAGAAGTTTAAGCCTGTAGTAGAAAGAATTTTATGCCAATAATAGCTCCCAAGGAAGGGAACCAAAGTTAACAGAAGCTATTACAAGTCAATGTTGGAATCTCACAGAATGTTCTGAGTTGGAAAGGAACTATCAGGATCATCAAGCCTAACTCCTGGCCCTATGCAGGGTATCCCAAGAGTCAAATCATGAGCCTTAGAGTGTTGTCCAAACACTTCTTGAGCTCTGTCAGGCTGGTGCTGTGACCACTTCCCTGGGGATCCTTTTCCAGTGCCCGAACACCTTCTGAGTGAAAAATCTTTATCTGATGTCTAACTTAAACCTACCCTGATTCAGCTTCAGGCCATTCCCTCAGGTCCTGTCACTGTCCCCACAGCAGAGATCAGTGCCTGCCCCTCCTCTCCCCCTCACAGGAAGCTGTAACTGCAGTGAGGTCTCCCCTCAGTCTCCTCCAGGCTGAACAGAACAAGTGACCTCAGTCACTCCTCACACGGCCTCCCCTCAGGGCCCTTCTCCATCCTCGTGGCCCCCTTTTGAAGCTCTCTAACAGTTTAATGTCTTTCTTACATTGCATTGTGACCCCCAAAACTGCCCCCAGCACTGGAGGTGAGGCTGCCCCAGGTCAGAGCAGATCAGGACAATCCCCTCCCTTGCCTGGCTGGTGATGCTGTCCCTGATGTCCCCAGGACAGGGTTGGCCCTCCTGGCTGCCAGGGCACTGCTGGCTCGTGTTCAGCTTTGTATCAGCCAGGATCCCCAGGTCCCTTTCCCCGTGCTGCTCTCCAGCCTCTCATTGCCCAGTCTGTGCACACAGCCAGGGTTACCCCGGCCAGGTGCAGAATCCAGCACTTCCCCTTGTTAAACTCCATGGGATTGGTGAATGCTCATCTCTCTGATTTGTCCAGGTGTCTCTGATAGGCCTCTCTGCCTCTTCTATTTCTCTCTGTGAAATTCACTAATTCAAAAATATTTTTGAAAATGTTTGCCAAATTTTAATTTTCATATTTCAGCTTTAAAACTGAAACAGAAATAACAAATCTTTGGTTTTTGGTTTGGGTGAATCTATCTTTGATCCCTCTTTTCCCTACCATTTTCATTTCTGTTTTCTCTATATGCATTTTCTCCTAAAGAAAGGATGAAAAAGAACTTTTCAAACTGCCAAAACCCTGAAAATTATTGAAGTAGATTACCTAATTTATAAAATTATTTCTTCAATAAATATATAGGGTTTAGTGTTTTTTCTTTCTTTTTCTACAATCTTTTGCCTCTCTTGAAATACCTGAGCGATTACTATTATTTAAATACTCAACGCAAAATGTAGCACAGAAACAGAATGAGAAATTGTTACTCAATATAAATTTTTATATTGGTCTCAAAATAAATCTTTAAAAGCCTCCTTTAAAAATGTCTATAAACTGCAGAAAGACAGATATCCATGGAATATTGTTAATATCTCTGCAACCATAAGTTTTACTCATGGTGTAAAACAAGTCAAAAAGATTTTATGCTAAAGTATAAAACAGCAAAAACTTCTGTGAACCCTCAGATTCATGAGATATTGCTGAAAGGCTGGCAAAACTACAACAGCTCTGCTTTCTCTCCCAAGTGATGTTAAATAGCTACAGCAAATGACATGCTGCACACCAGAAGGAGACCTCCAAGAATCAGGATGTGATTATGTTTTACCTGGATGACTTTGCTCAGTCAATAATGATAAAACTTTTAATGCTGAAATGTGGCATCAAAATATTGGCAAGCTCTCAGACTGAACTGTCAACTTTATATGGAAATTGTAGAAAAGCATAATTATTGAAAGACATTTTTGAAGATACTAATGATAGTAATATTCTTATGTCTGCTCTTATTAATGGAACATAGCATACATTTATTTAACTGTCTTCATAGATTAGTTGGGATTGTGTGGTAGCACCTGTAACTGTTTTACTTTCTCTTCCCTATATTTTCATATCCAGATACTTGATTTTAACTTTTAACTACAATATTTGTATTGTTAGTAACTCTTAGTAACTATTATACAAATTAAAGAAAATACTTTTATAATCCTTTAAGACAGCATCAGCAAACTATACTCAAGTGAAATTCTATATTCCTTCCCGTGCTCATCTTTGTACTATTTTCCTATTAAAAAAGAATAAAACTTGACAGTTTTGACACAATATGTGTGAACTCAGTTTATGTATTGCAGCATATACAAGAAGTAATATTTTACCAAAGAAGAAAAGAAGCTGGCTTTAGATTTCTTGCTATAAGTCAAAAATACACATCCTTGAGAATTCAGAATGGTTGTGAAGGCTACTCTTACCAAAAGTCTCAGAATTCTTTTTAAAGGATAACAAAATCTTTCCTGTGGAACATGGGAAAACAGATGTAGCCCTGAAACAAGATTCATGACATTTGTTTTACCTACCTACTGAATATTCTAGAAATTTTCATCCTTCTATAGAAAGGTCCCAAATGATGTGGCTTAGACTTGCTTTGCTGAAATTTTAAAACAAGGCCAGGTAAAGATGGATTTGATATATAGAGGTGGCAATGGTTTTTTCTTTGCATTACTAAGGTTTGGCCCATATTGGGAACTAAGTGGTTGTAGTGGACTTAGTTTATGGACTTGAAAGGCAATTCTAAACATCACCTATAGGTATATTTTTGGTCAATGCCTTGTCTAATTCCAAATGCACATGTAAAAACATTTTAAATTCATGCTCCAATGATCATAAAAATCAGGTTGTGATATTTATAGGAGAGTGTTTATAAAACCTAAAAAGCTTTATTATTATATCTTTGGTCAAGAAGAGTTAAAAAATCTTGTATTCTGCCACATATACAAGAGACTTGACACTTGAAAGGAGATATTTGGAAGCGAAAATAAAAATTGTTTGTGAAGCCAGACCAGATAACAGGAAAACATAAATGGAGACAGGCTTTGGAGATTTCTTTGATGTCTCATAATGATAAAATTTCCTCATTAGCCTAGAAAGCTCAACTTGAGCAAGTAAAAAAAAAAGCTGTCAATGATGACTATATCTCTTGACCAGCAGTAAAAAGACTTTAAAAAGTTCTCTCAGGAGGACTCTTTCACCAGGCACCAAAAGTTAACATAAATATTAGAGAACTGTGGAAGGTGACAGGGAGGTGACACCTGTAATTTTCTGTAAACTCATGAGTGTTCCAAACTATCCAGAAACCACAGTCCAGAAGCAGAATAAGAACGAGGTCTGTTTGCTCTCCAAATGAGAGACACACATCACATAAGGCTTGACACTAAACATTTCAGAGTGAGTAATTTCTGCTACCCTGAGTAGACTGTATGCCTGTGGAACAATAAAAGCTGCTGCAGTTTCTCTCTTCTTATTTCTGGTTCTCGTTTATTAACAAAACATGAGAAAGAATTAAACATTAAATTGGCAAAACTGAGTTTCTAATTGCCTTAAGAGTTTGTGCATCAATATTTTACCAAGAGAATTATAATCAGTCAGTTCTTTCAGATTGCTTAGACAGGACATTCAAGACCTTAAAACAAGTCACTCTGGCAAACTTTACACAATTAAACATGGTGCAAAAATAAGAAATGCTGCTGAGGGGCAAAATGTAATTTCATAATTTCAAATTTAAAACTAAATTCCATTCCCTTGGAAAAAGACAGGTCTATGGGTCCTTAATGAGTGAAACAAATGACAACAAAAAGTTCTGACATTGCAAATGATTTTGAAGGTCAAAGAACAATTTAGATTATCCTCAAAAGCTTTATTGTTTCAGTCAGGTTCCAATAAAATATGACCCATGTAAGTCTCATTTTAAAAACACATTCTTTGTCATATTTGCTCTCATAGAAGAAACAATTATACTTACCCTTAACCCAGCTACTGGGAGCCCACCCACTGAAAATATTTGAGCAAATCCGACAGGAGAAGTAAGAAAGGTTGTTTACTTGTGGGTTATATTGACTTTTTTGTTCCCTCTGCAGTACTGAAAGGAATGTTTGGAGATTTCTGCCTTGCAAGATCAGAAAGCTGACAGAGAAGGGTAGGCAGTGCATTCATTATCATATTTTGTGAGATTGTTTGCTCTTGTATTCTTCCTGCAGCTCTTGAAGTGCACAGATGAAACACTGATATAATACTCTGCTCATCCACAGCTTTTTGCAGTGTCAGCCCTAGAGAAATATGAAAACAAAATGAAACCTCCCCAAAAAAACCAAACCTGATAATGTTTCACAGACTTTTTTGTATATATGAGGTTGCAGTAACTCTACTTTTTATCTGAGACTCTATTTTATACCATTGGAAAAATCCATGAGAATCGATAACACATATTTCCTCTAAAACACAATGTATAAAACCAGGGGAAAATTAGGTTTAAGAGTAGTAGTTTATTCTAAAAATTAATCCAGCATCTGGGCTGTGAAAGGATTACCTGTAAGTTTCATGCATTTAACCTGAGAAATATTAAATTTCTAGCTCACTTTCCCAGGGCACCAGACCTGCATTCCAAAAACTGAGACCTGGGGTCTCTGACAATCTTCCAGTGCAGGACAGCAGAGAGATCATTCAGAGCCTGCACTTTCCTGGCAGGAAAGGGAGATGGTAGACAAAGGGTAAAACTAAAAACACCAAATGGTGCTTGTTCAAAGAATATAAGCATCTCTAAACAGAATTGTTAATTAACAACAATGAATTCTCCCTTCTCCTGCTCACCTGATATTACCCCTAGAAATGTCTTATACCGTTGTAGTTAAAAATCTCTACATAAAATAGACTTTTAATGAGTTATTCAAAAGATATATTTCCTATTTCTTTTTTTTAATTCCCTTTCAGTTTCAGACAACTATTCTGTAACTCCTTCCCTTCTCAAATGCTTGAATATCTGCTCTTAGAGCAGGACTTGTATAGTATTAGTTGAATGAAAAAAAAATCAACCAGGCCTACCTTGCTGGTTCTAATAGAGCAGGATTTACATCTTCCACCAACAAAGACAGCTATAACCTCCAAGCACATGAATTGAGATAAATTTCTCTCCACTTTTTCTATTACAGACACAAAACTTCCCAAACTTGGTACAACTGATTAATAGTTCTCTTTTAATTAAAAAGAGCTACTTAAAAGTCTTTTACTTGCTGTGGAAGTTTTTCCCATGATAACTTGCAGTTGAGTGTGAGGAAACAATCAATCAAAAATTAATCCCTAGCAGCAACAGATTAGTGGAAATAAATGAAAAGATGTTGCCTTTTGAGTGACAAAACTACTAAAAATGTATCTTTTCAGGCGGAACAAGAAACATTAGTATTAGGCAAGTAGTATTCTCATTTTAAGATTATGTATTTTGTAAAATGTTTAAGACTAGCAATTATTTTTTTCCGTTTTAACAAAGCAACATATGCTACAGGAGGTAATGCAAGGGTAATGCTTAGGTAATCCATAATCACTGTCAGAGCTTGGCATAAATGTAAATGCTAGAGCATTGTCTCCTTAGCAGTTATTATTATGAAAAAAAAATCCAATAAAAAATTCTACAGATAATTGAAAAAATATGTACTAATTCTACTTCCTAGATGTAATCCTTTTCAAGGATTTTTATCTTTCCTGAACACCTTGCAAGACAGTCATTGGTTTCTTGATGGGGAACGGAGTTCAACATTTAAAACAAATGTTCATACTTTTAGTTTATAAATAGTTTATAATAAATACCTTCTTATAACCAATGGACAAATAAATGCCTTCTAAATAGTAAGTCATGCTGAAAAACTGTAGTATACATCTGCATGGTGAATAAAAAGGGGAAGCATTTTCTTTTTATGTTCTTTAACTTCTCTGTGCCCCTCCTGGTTGATCTAGATTATGTGGTAAATTTAAGATGGATTTTCAGGCTGTCCTGAAGCATTGTATAGGATCTTTTTACCTCAGTCTTTAATAATAAACTTGGGCTCCTCAGTCCTCCAAGGACTACAACTACCAGAACAGTGATTTTTTATTTCTGGATGCTGAAATTGTAAGGGAACAGTTAAAAGCCTGATGGAATTCATCCCAGAGTACTGAAGCAGTGACCAGAGGTTACAGCAGAACCTCTCTCAATCATCTGCAAAGCCTTGGGTGTCTTGGGAGTCTGCAACTGCATTCTGAGATGCATCAGACACAGCATCAACAGAGAAATAGAGGAGATTTTACATCTGTATTCAGTCTTTGTGTGACCTTTTCTTGAGCACTCTACAGTTCTGGATCTCGCAACTTAAGTAAAATATGAAAGTCCTTGAATGTCTCCAGAGGAGGGCAACAAAGCTGACGAGGGGCTGCAAGGAAAGTCCTGTGAGAAGCAGCTGAGGGCTCTGGGCTTGACCAGTCTGGAGAAAAGGGAACCAAGGGGGAACCTCATTGCTCTGTGCATCTTCCTGAGGAGGGGAGAGGGACAGGGCAGTTCTGACCTCTCCCCCCTCTCCTCCCTTGTACCCAGTGACAGCAGGAGTGGGAATGGCTCATGCTGCACCAGAGCAGGCTAAGGCTGGACATTAGGAAACATTTATTTCCTAAGAGGCTGCGCAAACACTGAACTATAGGCTTCCTAAAGAGATCATCAGAGTTCCAGGTCTGTCAGTGTATAAGTTCTTAAGGACATTCTTTAACTTTTGGCCAGTCCTGGAGAGGTCCAGGTAGTTGGACTGGATGATTGTTGTAGGCCACGTATAAAATAATCTAGTCTTATCTATTCTACTCTACTCTGTTCACTCACATTTGTCAATTGGTGTTTGACAAAAACAAGATGATGGTAAAAATTCTTTCTTTGGAATGTGGATGCTTCTAATTATTACTGCCAAAAAAGGAGGATCTTCCATGTTTGGGACAGAGTTGCCATTCTGCTGTTCTGATGCATACTGAATTACAAGTAATTTTAGGAAGAAGATTAAGGTTGCTCGTCAGTCTCTTCTCATATCAGAAAAACTCATATCTCAATATCAGAGAAACTGTATTTTGTCAATATATACAAAACATTAAGGTAGTGAAAATGATCTTGCTCTTGGTAATTCCAAAATTACAAGGCTGCTTCTGAAGCCAGGTAGATATCAACAATCTCTCTTTATTTTGCCTCATGCTCTGAAAAGAATGTATGACATATAGGACCTTGATTCTCTACAGAATATCTAGATCCAGAAAACAAACAAAACAACCCATATCTGCCATCAGGCAGAGCTTGAAGAGTTCCTTTGAATTGATAGCAAAATACTCTGGGTTTGGAATTAGCTGCCTGAGGTAATGTGACATCTATTGCTACTAATGTTGATAGTATTTGTCCATATATAGTCATCTGTAAGGTGTATATAATTTCTTTGATTTTTAAGTCAACAATACCAATTCATAGTTCTTACAGAAAAAAAAAAGAAGCCTTAATTTAATTATTCAGGCATGATAATGAGCTCATAAATTAATAGAAAACAGTACTTCCTTGACACAGTACTGGAAAACAACTTTTTCCAGAAGTGTTTTACCTGTAGAAACTCCAAGACCCAAGAAGCAGAACTTCAAATATAATTAGGTACTTAATCAACCAGTCAGCTGCCTAGGAGAGGCAGAAGCTCCTAAGATCTTCCTCTCACTGAAAGATAAGTGACTAAATGTTAGCATCCTTTTAAAGCAAGGCATGATAGATCTTTCCCTTGCCAATGGAGGTAATGAGGCACTGCTGCAGGGCTGTTCATCTTGTTGGACAGACATTTCTCAGTATGGGATGAATTTTCCTGTGCAGTATTTTATTTATTTTTTCCCTTCATTGACTCAAAAGGAAACCTTTTAGCAGATTGACTAATTGACTCAAGCCTTGAAGTAGCATAATTAATGCCAGATCTCGCCAAATTCAATGCTTTATCCAGTTCTTAGAGGCCTTGGAGAAAAAAGCAGCTCCTTTACTTTCCTGCTGATATGCAAACAGTGTGTGGAAACTATTAGCTACAAAAGAGAAGTTTCTGCATGGAGGGAGGTAGGCTCTGCCAACACAAACTTGGAATTAAATGAAGTACAAAATGATACAACTTTAGCAAATATGCAGCCAGTCAAGTCTGAAATATTACCCTTTCTTTTGACCTCCATCCACAATGTTTCGCTTTTTGTCACCAGCCCAGTGACTGTAAGATGTGTTCAATGCTCTGCTCTAAACAAGGAACTGAGACATTATTAAAACTCTGTCACGACAGCTGTAAAAGTGTGTCCAGTTCTGGCAAGACCTGTGCACAGCTAGAAAATCCACAGTTTCAAATTTTCACAAGGAATTGATTCATTATGTTGTTTTTCACCACTACTTTCTTAAAATAAACAGTTATTTCTTACTTTCTTGATTTTCTGCATATGATCTCAGCTTTTATTAAGAGGGAGCAATTTAATAAAAACCTGTTTCAAAGCACTAGATAAGAGCAACCCAATAGGAAGTATGCAAAACACATTCAAGACATGAGAATCTCACTGAAACTTATTTTTTTCTGGAACAGCAAGAGATTTTTCAAGAAAACATAATTTTCACATATAAATAAATAATGCATATATTAATTGTTTTGCATTACATTCAGAAAAAATGCATCTTATTCCATCTTTAATAAGATTTCTGTTAAACTTCAGAGTGTTGTTTTTGCAAACATCACAGACATACAGTTCATCTTATGCAACATTCATAAAATATCAGTATGAGACTGAACAAATGAAAAAGTGTATTATAGAGAGATCTGAGCTCCAGTTAGTAAAAATATCTGCAAATATTTGGAACCATGTGTCTTTACAAATGATTGGTACATTAGTGATCTTTTTATTGATAATATTGATGGGTTTAGATTATATTTATTTCTGTGTGACAATTATAAATAGTTGTTAGCGTTAACCCTGGTGGTCAGCTGAGCTGCTTGCTCATTTCCACCCCATCAGCCCCAGTGGAACAGGGTGAGAGAAAATAGAGAACAATAGAAAGAAATGTTGGAAGGTTAAGAAGGAAAAAACTAAAAGAAAAATTGTTTAATAAGTGCAGGGTAAGTGGAATANGCACTCACTTATGGGTAGACTCTTGCACAGACCGTTTCTGAGCAAAAGATACCCAATCATCCCAAACCTCTCTCTTTTCCCTTTTATTGCTCATTTGGATGCTATGTGATATAGAATAAGTCTTCAATGTGTTCAGGCCATCTGCCCAGTTGTGCTTCCTCCCAACAAATTGTGCACCCCAATTTTAATCACTGCAGGGACTGAGAGAGAAACAAAGGACTTAATGCTGTATGAGAACATCAAGATCTCTCTGTTGCAACTTAATTCCTAAATAAAATAGATATAAATATTTTTATTGTCTTTCAGTAAAGGTTTTATTTTCAAAATGTGTAATATTTTGACCTTTGTATTAAAATCAAAGAGGCGACCCTGTGACTAAGTAAGTTGAATAGTTAATCTGACATAAATGTAATAACCCTCTTGTGGTTATCTTGTGGTTGTGGTTGTTACTTTTGGGAAAAGTACCATTTATAGTTTAAGAAAAGATGCTAACACAAGTAAGGTCTAGCATTCATCGTCAGTAAAAAGGCGGCAGAAATAAGAGGGCCTATGATCAATGTACTGAAATAACATTTTGTTATGTTGAAACCAACCTAACTCATCATATTATTTTATTTTACACACCTATAACTGATAAGGCAAGTCATAGGATTGGAAGTGCAATTCAAATCTGGCAATAAAATGCCTGGCAAGAATAAAGTATATTGGCTGTGAATAACTGCATAGTACGTATTATGAAACCAGAATCAGAAAGAAAAGGACTAAATAAACAGTCTACATTTTTAAGTACTTCTCTGATCAGAGAGTGGAAAATATGTCATGGAAGTCTCAGGCTTTCAGAACTGCGTGTGAGACATAAGATACCTTTATTTAAGCAGCCAGCAATAGACAGAACCAGTGGGTTACTTTTTAATTGTTGCCTCATATAACAGCCTGGCAAAGTGGATGTCCTACTTTGTGTATTCATTTATTAAAAATTTTCCAGTCTAGATACTTTTCACTAGTTAGAGTATTGAATACTTATATCCTGTACTGGGGAGTTGAGCTAGACTATCTCTAGAGTCCACTTCCCATCCAATCCATTCTATGATTCTTTTTATTTATTTGCTTACTGCTTCTTAACACTCTGTTAGAGGTTCAACACAACATTGCAAGTGACCAAAACTAAAAGAATTTTTAGAAAAAGACACAAACATCATAAATTACTTAATCTTTCTGTTCTAACCAGCAATTTTTTTTCTCTAATAAGAATATGACTTCCAACATCTGCATACACATACATTAATCTACTTGTTTAAAAAAAAGCTTTTCCTCCTTGTAGAAAATTGAAGTGTCAAAAGCGTCAGCATTAACAGATACATACTAGGACACCTTTGCATGTTTTGCAAAAGATAACTAAACTCTTCTCCTTCAGTCTGTACTTCCCAGTGACAATGTTCCACATGATTTTCCACAGAAAAATGTATCTGACAAGAGGCTTGGAGGAGGGAGCATTCCCTTAGGTGTAATACTTGTCTCTGTCCCCATATATCTAGAGGAAAACCAGCAGAAACCATGAGGACCCTGGAGATGCATCTGGATATTTGCTTTACAGATTACATACGCTGGTGGCCAAAAAACTTTAAGTGACTGCATACTTTTTTAGGTATATATCTCCAGACTAAATCAGAAATCCTTGAGGTTTGCCCTTGACCTTGTGCTGGTTAGCAGAAACATCTAAATTAGGAAAGTTCCTACTTTCTCATAACTCTGTGCTGTTCTTTATTGCCAATCATATCAAAATCAAGAAGATCATTTGACTTCCAATTTTAGGCAGCACCTTCTGATGCTGACATGTTGATATTCATGTGCTATCATCAGAAAAAAGCAATTTACTGAATATGAAAAACTACAGAATTAAAAAAAACCAAACCTAGGAAAGAAAGGGTAAATGAAGGTCTCATTCTGGAATTTTTATCCTGGAAAACTAACTTTTCTTATCTTTATAATCCTTTTGAGATGTAGATATAGTTTTCTAAGGCTTTGAATCTGATAAACAATGTTCTCAGTCTGCTGATGACATGAAACTGCTGACAGTCATTAAAATGCAGGAGAGGAAAAGATTTCTGATTCAATTAGATTGTTTTGCACATTCAAATTTGAATACAGGAGTGCATGCTGATTTGTAATATTTACACTTTGATTAAGGTTAAAAATGAACACCTAAACTTTTAATATATTTGGGTATAAACATATGAACTTCTTTTTATATACATTGGTAAAGACTATAAATATACATATAAACTATTAATTACACAATTCCAAGTGGAATAAGAGGCTGTTAGGAAATACTAGCCCTTCTGATAGCTAATTGAATGATCCAAACATTAATTAACAGAGTGCACTGGGTACCACAGAATTTTTTATTATCCACATGGCTGTTGGATATTAAATAAAAATTCAAAATGTATTGATCAAATAATTTGACATACACCCAGGGGTTTTGCTTAGCACCTTTTTATCTTCCTTTGAGACTGCCTGCTCTGAGTTTGAGCAGTTTGGGGTTTCTCCACTAATAAATTGTTCCCTGGTACTCCTTCCATGGATGCTGCCATTTCCACTGAGACACTGTTAATTACCAGGGTTAAGTGAAATGTGATTTCCACCCAGAAGTTGCAGCTACTGCAGCAGAAGGACAGAAAATATTTTGGAAGACCTCCACAATTAAGATCTTGGCTACTTTAAGCCCTACACATCCCATGACATTTTCCAAAGCACAGAGAGGCCTTAGCTTGATTGTCCAGCTGAACTGTAAACATGAAATGAGATTTGGCCTCATTTAAATTCTTCTGTAGCCACAGTCTACCATGTACTACACGAGGTTTTTCTGCAGTGAATAAAAATAACAAAAATGTTCAGCTTTAAATCTGGTATTTTTGCAGAAAAAATCAGGATATGTAAGGTAAGGAGTTTTTTTGGAAGGGAATAACTGTGTATGTTTAAGGTATTGTCAATATTCCCTGTTAATTCTGCAGCAATTTTGCAGTTTATAATATTGCTCCTCATTCAACATATTTCCTCTTTCAGGAAAATACTGAGACAAGTGGCCAGGTGCAACCAACTTAAGCATAGCTGAAGGCATTTAAGCACTCTTCAGAGATAATACTTGCATTGGAGATGTAAACAGAAAAACAACGGGGAAAGACACAAATTGTAATAAATTTTTGCATCCAAAATCAGAGCAGAAAATAAATACTGCTCTGAAGTCAAACTAAAAAAAATCTCTGGGAGAACATGCATATATTATAAAATATTTGAAGGAGACAGACTACAAAGCAATAAGGAATTAACACTTGATTTTAATTAAAGCTATTTGAGTTTTACTTTGAACACTTCACCTTTCAGTCTTTCAGGCTATACAAAATGAGTATTTGAACTTTGCTCATCATTAACTCGATTTTTGAAAAGGATGTGATTATCCTGGAGGTTTTTTGGATAGGGTACAACAAAACAGGAATTTTGCACTCATGTTTATAAAAGGCAGAGTGCTAAATGAGCACAAAAAAAAAATCAAATTTATCAATGATTCTAAACATAGTTTACTGACAATATGTTCTCTGCATGATCTTCCAACACCAAAGGCCAATAGAAGCTGTTGCAGGTAAAGCTGAAATATATTTATGCAGGGCAAGGTCATAAGTTGCTGGCAGCATATTTCTCCTCAGGTAATGTTGCCAGAAAGCTAGAAAAGGTTGGAAATCACTGACTGAAATAGAAAACTTTACTTTTTTTAGTGTAAGGTCTGCTTCTGTACCTATCTCAGTATCCCTTCCAGCTACTGAGAAATCAAAACAAAGAAAGTTGAAGTTTAAGGTCTCAAACCTTAGTGACAAGACTAGTCTTCTGCTCCCTAAATAGGATCCAGTTTTTCATCATAACCTAGAACTATATTTGCTATCTGGTAGTTCAGAAGCACAATCAAAGCATCACAGAATTAATGACTGAAGGATGGTTGGTGAAATTCAAGATAATGTTACACAGCTGGTGTTGGGCAGAGACAGCTGTTTTGTTCTGGCTGATCATGTATAATAAAACACACTGCATGTGGAGGAAAAAATTCCCAAACTTTTAAGCCATTATACTGATATTTGGTATACAGGGAATTAGCATTTGTGATTGCTATACCATTTTTTAGCCAAAATGAAAATGCAGTCTACCTTTTCTCCTTCACATCATAACCATGTATTTGCCCCTTGACATGCTAATTAAGAAAAATATCTCATTTATATGCTTAAGCAAAGGTAAGTAAGCCTTTGGGCTCTCAGAGTAAGAGGAAAGGGAAACTTGGCTGATCACAATAGAAAAACAACAGGTTTGCATCAAAACAACAGGTTGAATGTTGTAATCCTTGTAAATACCAAATTCCATAGAATTTAGATACCTGTGCTGCTGTAGGGTACTATTAAAGCCTTTTCATTACTGCTTACTGTATTCAGCAAGTTTTCAAGTGTCCAGAGATCACTTCATTAAAATGCAGACAAGGACTGCAGACCTTTGTGAGATGGATAAACAGGAGCCACAGGTTTAAAAGAAAAGTTTTGGATGACATGGATAACACAGGTTTCATAATTGAAGAGAACAAGAACTCGTTTGAAATAAAAATATGGTACTTTCCAGTATTGTGAATAATTATATAAAACAGCAGAACAAGGGTTTTTCTCTTTTTTTTGTTTTCTTAATAACCTAGAACATAGATCCCTTTTTTCTTCCCACCCTAATAAAGCATATTAACTATACAGATACATCTACACATGTATTTAGGTACAGCTGTGGGAAGGCTGCTGTCTTGTGTGCACATATAATTAATCCACTCTACAATTTTACATGGGATGCACAACTGTACGTATAAAAATTGAGGCAATCTAAGCCCTCACTAAGATACCATTAGCACATTAATGAAAAAGCTCTCTGCTTTCCTCCCTGCCCTGTTTGCCATTTGTCTGCAATGTTGTAGAGACCCCTCTGCCCTGTCCTTTTGCTCCACACAATGCTCCTCTAGCCACTGCACAAACCCCTGTGCAAGTCAGCTGTGCTTGTCACTTTATTCTACCAGGAAAGGCAGATGAAGGGGGGACAGAAAGCTATTATTCTTATACACAGCAGGAAAAATGAAGAAATATTAAGTAGCTAATGTGAGGTTTCAAAAGAAAACTTTGGCAGACATAAACTAAATATAGATCACAAAACCTTAATACTCTGTCTCTCTGACAGGGCCACTGTCTCCACTGGTACCCATAAGTTCTAAGATGCTTTGATGTTCTGTTCTTGCTAAGGGAAATAACAAAATAACATTAAAATACATTCAGCAAATGTATTTCAGATTCAGTGTGGCTCAGGCATGAAATCCACTTCCACAGGAGTTTAGATTTGGATCCAATAAAGGTTTTATTCAATGCTATAAGGACCAACAAGAAAAAAAAGGCTTTTGATACTAGAATAACTGGCCTGTTCAAATCTGGTTTTTTCCCTATTTTCATGGCTTTCCAGAAGTGGTATAATAAACTCGCTGATCAAAGTAATTAAAGATTCTAATTAATAGGAGAAAATCACATCTACATATGGTATCACTCCAAAATTCAATTAATTGCTCTAGACAAGAATTTACTTCAAATACTCTCCTGACAAGCTGTAAAAGTCATTATTAATTAGTCAATGTTTTTCAAACATGATATACTGATAGAAAAGTAGAACTGTCATTATTCTAGCACCAGATAACAATCAAATTTTAAATTAAACAATGTGCATATGACAAATCTTTCATACCTAGGAGCGAGTTGAGTTACCAGTAATGGTTCTGTCATTTTTTCAGATTACTCTTGAATGGAGAATCTGGATCCACTACTGGAAATCACGATGCTGTTCCTTGAGAGTTGAAACAAATAATTCATCATTTGTATTTATACAGTTACTTCTAGCATCACATTTATTTACTTACCATAAGGTCCCCAGAAATATTCTAAACGCCTTTCCCAAAAAACTGATTAGTTCTCTGCACCTGTGGACAAACTGCCTTTACAGGAAATTATTTGTAAATAAGACCTGCTTAGATAGTCAGGGATCATGCTTTCTGCTTAATAAAATGAACATGTGACATATGAATATGAATTTGTCCTTGGTTTTGTTTGGGTGTTTTTATCAAGAAACTGAAATTAATCCCCTGTCAGTTATAATTCCCTCTACATTTTCAGACAATCCTTATTCATTGATGGAATTTGAGGCAGACCAACACAAATAACATTTTCTGTCACTGCTTATGCAAGTCTAACCAACTCATTCACATAACTTATTTTCTGGGCTTGCAATTAATCAAATTTGATTGAAGTCACATTATTTTCTAGCTGTGTAGTCTCTGAATGAAACACTGATTAATGGTGATCCATGATATGTTTTTGCTTCTGATTCATGTTCAGCCCAGGATAGAATTCACTAGAAGCTGTTTCTGAGGAATAATTACACGAGATTGGGTAGATGTAAGGGATCTGTCTGCTCTTAAACTCTCACAAACCATCCATTGCATCTCTGACATCAGAATATTCTTTGACAATCTTCCCCCAAGCATGCGACACTTCCCTGATTAACAGAGTACTAGTTTTCTGATCTCAGATAATCACTCCAAATCACCCTAAATTGTACCACAGTCAGTGGTGAGAACAGAATATCACCTAAAATGAGACTAATCTACCACTGTCCCTTTTAGGTTTAAGGGAGATTCTTGTGGTCAGTTTAGACTTTGGTCTTGAAATGACATAAAATAATTTATTTGAGACTACATCTGTTCCACTGCAGTATCCATAGAATAAATAGTGCAAACCATCGGGACTGTTTAATTATTACAATAGTCCCTGTCACAGGATTGTCTGTGGGCAAATCACACTGTCCCAAATGGTTTTTGGAAAGATTATTGGGCTATGATGGACAAGGAACTATTCTTAATAGAAATCCTGCATGCAGCATATCTTTTTCAGGAGATTAAAAGAATTTAGCAATGTGGTTTTGGCCTGCCTGTTCCAGCTGGCCCAGGGAATGGATCCCAGCTCTGCTCAGCTCACTAGGATAGATATAGCCTCAGCCTAAAGGCCAGTTCATTATCACAATCCTCCTTTTCTGAAAGTCTTTTCCAACAGGTTGTCCTCCAGCTTGCCCTAGTGCCTGGGGTTATTTCTTTTTATTATTTCATGAGATTCCTATTCATCAAATCCTCCAGCTTGCCAAGGTCCCTCTAAAGAGCAGCAATACCTTCCTGTGTATCATCAAGTTCTCAGAGTTTTGTATTATTTCAAAAACTGCAGATGTTAGTAATCAAATTATTAATGAAGGTCTTAAATAGTACTGGCTCCACTGTTCAGGTTCAGCTCTAGTGAGCAGATCCCAGCTGGATTTGATGTTGTTGATCACAACCCCTTAAGCCCAGCAGCTGAGTCCCCCTCACTGCTCATTTCCCTAACCTGCATTTGTGAGGAGCCTCTCTGCATGATGCTGTGGGAAACCTTAATAAAGGCTTCTGACCTAGTGTCAAAAGCCTTAATACAGTGGAGAAAAAACATCAATTTCTCTCCTGTCCTCCACCAACACCACAGCTACATAGGGAGCTATCAGTCTGGTCAAGCATGATTTCCCTTTCATATATCCATGCTGACTACTGCAAATCACCTCTGCCAATGCCTTTTTTTAAAGAATTGTACTGAGGCTGGCAGAGCCTGACCCACCTTGTGATTCCAAGGTAGCTGTGGTATATGCCAAAGAGCATCAGGCACCAAGCCAAAGAAGGGAAGCAGCAGAAAATGAGGAGACAGGTAAATTACGAGCAAAAATTATAGGAAGGATTTTGTCATTAGAATTTTGTCATTAGGAATACAGAGTACACAGGAGACCTCTCCCATGCATATATAGGCTATCAGGCACCACTGGTTCTGCTCCTCATAGAAAAAATTGTGGATGACCCTGAAGTTTTTGTGCTGCAGTGAGTGTTAGTACTTAATACAGACTCTTCAGCAAAGGTGTCACACTGCTTAATTTCTCAGTCTCTGCTACAGAGTAGGGTGAGTTTGAATGTAGGTAGATGTAAAACTACAGATGAAAAGTGGCCTTTCAATGTATTCTGAAATGCTTTGAGAGTTCACATATATTCCAGTTTAGGAATTCACATTACAAAACTGTTATGGAATACAACTTTGGGTATGGAAATACAACATTCATGTAA
>VZTB01010494.1:1309916-1337054 GCA_013397245.1 Thryothorus ludovicianus
TAAATTTTATTGAATAGGTCAATTTTTTTTTTCTTCTCTATTTTTTTTTCTCATTTAAATACTTTCATTCACATTAGTTTGATATTTTGACCTAAAATGTCTATTAAATAGATTTGGAAGTGGACTTCCTAAACCTCATGAACCTTCCTAAACTGTTATCTAGTTTTAAAAGGATGTCAGAGCTGCACAATGCCACACCACAAACCATTTGAGGGGCAGGTGGTCAGGTGGTTCAAGGGACTCTATTGTATTTTCATAAGTTCTGCTCTATCAAACACTTACTTTCTCCTCAGATTGAACAGCTCCATTTCTATACTGGAAATTTTCAATGTGAAATTGCTGCTGCAATCCAAATTCTGCTTATGAAAAGCTTGATCAGGCCCTGCACACAAGAAAAATACCACAACATAATGTGTGTCATACAGACTAATGTGTAGATTACTAAAAGTAATAAAGACCATATTTAAAACAGACTCAGAAACAAGGATTAAAGGGAAATTTTGATAGTGACCAACTTCTTAGCATGAAGTTATGTGGTACTTTGGAACTGTTAAGCTCACATAATACAGATAACTTTAAAATTCTGGCACTTACTTTCTCTGATGTCCAGAATTTTCAGAAAGAGAGGAGGAAGAAAAAATCTTATTCAGCAATTTTCTCTGTCTCATTCAGTTCTCTGTTTCATTTAATACATTCTTTCTGGCCTTTTAGACCTGATTTACTGCACCTGCCAATGTTCCTCAGGATAATGCTGTCAGGATAATGCTGTCAACTAGGAAAAAAAAACCCAAAACTACAGACAGGTTAGGAGGTGAATGCAAACAAATCATATTTAATTGCATGGCTTGTAAAATGTGAATGACCTTTTCCTGGTCTTAATTGTATGGCTTTGAAAATGAAAACAAACATTTGTGTGGCAATGGGAAGAAGAAAAATATTCTAAGTAGAGGTGTAACTCATCAAAGAGCCTGTGTGTTGGTGACACCAGCTCACGAGATGTGCAGAAATGCTGTTTAGAGAGCCTGAAGTAATTATGCAGGTTAGTTCCTAGCAATTGTAGAACATTTGTGATGTAGAACAAGAACTCATACCTAACCAGTGGTGTGGCAACTAACAGATGTCAGGAGACAAACTGATCCTGGAGAGGGTATGAAAATATCTCTATATATGGATGCAGTTTTGAGACCAGAGACAAATACAGCCTGATGTCAGAGGACTCAGAACAGTTTATCTTAAACCCCAGAATTTTTTTAATCAATTATAATAGAACATCTGTCCCAGGATTTATTTATTCCCAGGCTGGGGATGTGTTTTGTCCAGCAGCAGGAAGCACCATCTCTTACATTTGTTTTACAATGTTTAACTAAAGTAATTGGAAAATTTTATCCACCATATGCTACTTCATATCAGTGAATTATAAAATGTACAGAAGCACAGGCATAGAAATGATTAACAGTTAGTCCTGTTTCAATGAATAAAGATTCTGGCATGGTAAAATAGAATGATATCCATGCTGCTTGGCTAGGATTCCTTGCAGCATTAGTACTAGTGGTGCAGTAGGATGTCATTAACACTTCAGAGGAGGAACCAGATTTCCCTTTTGGTTGTAGAAGCAATCCTTAAATAACATCTCCATATTTACCATCCTATGTAAAACTAGCTCTTTATCTTGTGTTTTTTATACCCTTGGTCTTTGTTTCACACTGTTCAATTATTATCCACCATACCCTCTGCACTGCAGTTTTGTGCCTGCTCCTTTATTTCCACATGACTGTTCTGAGGCATTTGACTTCAACTGGCCTCCAGCTGATAAATTCTGCCTTCACATCTGGGGCTCTACACATCATAACTCAGTGGCCCAACAGTCCTGTCTTTGTTAGGCATTGTCCTGCATTCCCTTTCAATTCATTTGTAAAAAGAGGCTTTGGGCAGCAAATAATGCCTGGACTGTCTTTGGGCAGCACATAATGTGGATGCAGAGGGGTTTCATTCTCATTATATTTTGAGCTGCACTAATTAGCCCATAATTTTTCAGTTTAAGATTTATATATCTACCTTCTTATGGAGCTAACCTAATTTGAATGTTGTGGGAGTGCCTAGCAGAAATGCAGGCCTGTCTAACAATCTCCACTCCTAATCCCATGTGCTCTGTGGGCACATTGTTACTGTGAGACTTGCTTTGTTAATGAAGTAAAAAAAAAACTTATTTAGGAAGTATATTAATCAGTGCTTACATACAGAAATAATTGGAAAGTATAGATTAATTTTTTTAAAAAAAATCTGTTTATCAGAAAAATAATGGTAGTCTATCATTTGTCCAACCACAACTGGAAGCTGGAGCATCTGGTGTCTCTGTAATGTGATATAAATTAAATTATATTCTAAATTGGAAGTGAAGGAATCCAGCCTAATCCAATTGTATTGTCAAATATCTACTTTGGCACTACATATAAATAATATGGACTTTTATATTTATCAATATTATATATAATTTAAAAACCTGCATTGTGTCCCTTTCAAAAATACTGGTTTATAATGTCTGTAGAAACACATAACTGCTTCATCAGCATTTTTGACAACACTTTTATTTTTCTTCCACAGATTCATCAGAACAGAAGAGCTCTTTCTGATGCTTTTCCATTTCAAGCCAGATACATTATTTACCCTTTACCTAAGACATTAACTCTTTTAATTGCAAAGACTGAGCAGTGAGGATGACATCTGATCACTGTCTAATTTTCATGCAGTTGTACCAGCAATTTTTTCTGTTGCAGCTCACATCCTTTGTGTCGGGTTGAGTGAAAAGCTAGCAGAAGGAAGGTGGGAGACAAAAGGTGAGAATTAGCCAGACACAGTTAGAGGAAAAATAGTTCCTTTCTTCAGAGTCCAAACAAGTAAAATGCTTCTATCTAGATTTAAACACACACACAAAAATGAAACAGGGATCTTGCTTATTCCTCTTTTATAGAACTACAAATCAATATGCTCTTTGTAATTGCCTTAAAAATATTCTGTGCCATTTTGTTAGTTTGAGAGAATAAATTGCCTCAGAGCTCTCTGCCCTCTTACTTTTGTAGTTTGTTCTTTTATTTTTTCACCTATGACTGCAAACTTCAATTCATGTGAAATACGTGACTCTGAAAGTGACAGGGGATTAATTTCTTTAATGATTGGCTTAAAGAGAAAAAGACCTAGGAGCACTGAGAGTCAAAGCCAGCTCCCTGTTTCAGGGGACTACTTTTCCCTGTAGTACAACAAGGATTTCTATGAGCTTTATTTCTTTTCCAAGAGACTACAAAGAGGTCAGCAGAAATCAGTAGCGAATATTAAATTGCATTTCAAAACCTTAAGCTTTCTGTGCTAAAGATTCATCATTTCTATGGAAAATTTGGTTCCTTCTGGCAACATTATACATCACTCTGAATACTACTGCAGCAAATTGCCAAATGAAGCATTAAGGGTGCTGTATATTCACATCTTTTGCTATGGGGAAAATCAATGCTAACAATTCTTCTTTCAGAGGCCAGAAATTCCTCTGCAAATGCTGTCCCTGCAGGTCTCCTAAGGCTATGTGATTGCATATATCTTTGATAGATTAGGGAGTGCTGCCTGCTTGTGCCAGTGTGGAAAAGGAGCAATGCTGTATTTTCTAGACTATGTCCTAGCAGTGGGCTCATTGCTTCTGACCACACTGGGAGAGAGAAGAACTGATCTGTGCTACTATTTAGCAACAAACAAAAAATACAATTATGTTTTGTTGGAAAAGTAAAGGCTTTAACTTTCCCCACACACGGTCACTCACCTCCCATATTGGATTTCGGGGATAAAGAGATGGTTAAGATGAGAACAGGAGGTAGGAGCTGATCTTGATGGCTTTGGATTATTGTATGTTTCAGCTGATCATTTGCCCTCTTGTGATTTCTAAGTAACATTTATCTTTGTATCCCTTTGGCAATCATAGACTGGGCAAATCCTGTTCTTCCTACCCAGTGTGATTTTACATGGGTTTGTCCAAGCATATGGTCTACCCTGGATCTACGAAGATTAATCATGCCTTCATTTTACTCATATTAGGGATGTGTGAATTTTCACTCTTTCCAAATAAGATTATGAAATTGTGCAGGACCAGAGAGACCATGCAGTTATATTAATGGCATTAGTGTGCTGGGAGTGGGGACAGTATTATCTGTCCCTGTGGAAAAGAGATAATAATTGTGAAGCCTCTTTTTGATCTATAGTTCTTGTTTTTTCTTGTCTCTCTTTGCAGGGGTCAAAATCAGAAACACCTCCCTTATAACCCCCTTGAAGTTTCTGGTGGAAACTGGAAAATTTACAAGTGATGAATCAACTCATTATGGTATTCCACTGGAGACTACACTACTCAGCAGGCCTTTTACAGTGCTGAGAGACTTTCTGGTCATTCTGAATGAGGAAAAATAGTAGGAAACAATACAGGGAATAAATGTATATTATATGGTGCATGTATTTTTTATATCTTTTGAGAAAAACAAAACTTTGAGTTGTGTCTCAGATCCTGGCCTTTCTGTTTTAGTTAGTTGGTCAGGGAGATGTTAACAATACTGCATATTAAGACTACAAACTTTATTGGAAAACAGACAGTTTAAATTGATACTGCTGTTTTCTAAGAGTACAAGCATTAATGAATAAATGCCACTTGGTCATTATCACCATCTCTTCTTAATTACTGAGACTTGCTTCAGTCATGCTCCTTGCCCCTGTGCATGATCTTCATAAAAGGTAAATCCAGTCTGGTCAAATGCCCTCGAGATTTTGCCAGCTTTCTCTTCCTGTTCACATTCAGTCACACTCAGGTACGAAGGATGATGACGATCTAGAAGATACAAATGTCCCTCAGTGGTATCTATTATTGAGCTGCTGTGCTCCCTAGAGCTGCATTTTCTTTTTCTCTGACTGACAAGAAGATCCCTGGCCTGCTCCATTCCTTGATCATAAATATGAGAAGGCATCATGGGCCCTTATCTTGTGACTAGAGACAGAGAGTACTGACACCTGTGAGAACATATATTCACCTAAGAAGGCTGAGCACATGAAGAATTGAACAACAGATGCAAGGAATAATCTGAAGTTTCCAGTAACTGATTATAGCTATTTTATTTTTTCTCTCCTCCTACTCTTCAGCTTGTAGCATGAGTTTATCCATATTCCAGGCAAATAACAAACACTGTGAAAATGTTTCAACTGAAAGAGACCACTTTTTAAATTTTTTGGGGTTTGGAGTTAGGATTTTTTTGGGATTTTGTTGGGTTTCTTCCCTCATTTTTTTGTTTGCTTGTTTGGTTGGTTGCTTGGTTGTTTTTTTGGGTGGTTTGGAGGGGGGATGTTGTTTTGTTTTGCATTTTTTTGGTTTGTTTTAGTTTGTTTTGGTTTGTTTTAAATTAAAAGGTGTTACTAAGCTTCTTTTGCCTGGCAGTCACTTGCAATGCTGTTATGTGTACATATTATTTACAACACACTTTTTTCAAGAAAATTTTATATTGCTCCACAAGTATACCCTGAGACACTGAGTGGTATTTGTCACAAATATGTGCTGTCGAGGAGGGCATCCCAACACAAGGGAACAAGAGCAGTTGTGCTAAATCTTTTGTGGAACATGTACATCCTGTCATTTTTTGTGGAAAAATGATAAGGGCACAAAAGTGCAGTGGGAGACAGGGATGGGCTGCCAGGGCTGGAGGCGCCGTGAATGAATGAATGAACGAGCTGCTTGTTCTCTGGAGTGACTTCTGTGTGTGCTGCTAGGGCAGCTCAGCTGAACAAGGCTGACACTGAGACTGATAAAACTTTCTGGCTGTGGAGCTTCTCTGAGGTTGTTCTCGCAGGGGAAGGTTGCACTGACTTGTTGCAGGTACCTGGTGAGGTGTGAAATACACTTTAATGGGGTGTGATGTGCACCTGCATGTTTCTCCAGGTCCATCCTATCGATGCCTTATCCCATAATGCCATCATTTTGTTTGCTCCCCAAAGTCCTAGAGTGTCGCTGTGGGACACGCAAGGACACACACGGACACTCTTGGTGAAGAAGGTTAAAAATTATTTATTAAAATATCTGATTTTTAATTTATAGTATTTCTACACAAACTAGGGATTGGAGAAGAAGGTTGATGTTTCTCCCATCCCATTATTCAAGACAACTGTCCATCAGTTGTTTTTCACACCAAGAGAAAGTATGTAAATAACTTCATCATAACAGAAACATACTTTTAATAATAACACCCGTGTGTGAGAAAGAACTAAGAACTATGAAAAACATTAAGTTAGAAAGTGCTCTAGAAAACTTGAAAAATGAGGGTGACACTAGAGAAGACTAAAGCAATGTAAGGCTGGTTCTTCCAGCATATACTTCTTTTAAAAATGAGAATAATTTCCTCTGCCTTCAATGTTGCTATTAATTTATCTAACATTAAATGTACGCTTGCTCATCTCAACCTTTTTTCCTCAATTTTCACTGAAGCTAGTGTGAACTTTTACATTACATTTGACAGAGCTTTAGATTAAACCTTTCATATACATACACAGGAAATTAATGTCTACTAATTGCAGAGCTCTCAAAGTACTGTAAAGGCTCATAGAGCTCTTACAGCTGATCTACTTTGAGTTGATTGTCAGTCTCGCTAAATTTGTGTTAAAAGCTTGGCACAAACAGTATGTCAAACAATGGAACTTTTACAATGAGTCTGTGGAACGGAGTCCAAATTTAGATTCCCTGTCTCAAGAAGAAAGATAAACATATGTCTCAAACCGCCTTGAAAACTGGCAAAATTTAACCTGGGTCCCATTTGTCAAATCTGAGAATAGATGAAATCTTATTAAGTTTTGATTTATATTACACTATTCAGTTCATCTTAGATTAGTTTGTCTGAGATAGAAAATTCACACTTTGTGTCCTGATTTTGTTATCAGTGCAAGACCACAGGGCAGTAATTTTTTATACTGATATTATTTCTAAAAATTTGTGATGAAATATTTACAGAGCATTATGACTAAGAATTTAAAAAACACTTTTTTTATTGTTTCATTAATTAATTAATTAACTGATTTCATCAACCATAACTCAGATAATGTTATACTTGTAAAATATTTTTCAAATTAAAACAGATAATTAAACCAATGAGCTCAGTATTAGAGATTTTTAGACCAAATTTTGGTTAAAGATAAATTGGAAAGAATTAGTTCTAGATTGTAGTATGCATTTTTCAGCCTAAACACAACTTCTGTTACAAAAAAACCCCCTTAACTTGTTGAACATTTATTTTACTTGTAAAGGATTCAGACCAGGACTTTTCTATATCTCCTGGGAAAACAAATTTTCTCTTTTATATAAAATCAACCTTCATTTCAAGTTTCAATATAGTAAAAACCATACTTTTCTCATAAACGAAAATTTGATAAATAACATAGACAAAGTAAAAGAATTCTTTTTCTATTGAAACACTTAGAGTAACATTTTTCTCTAGTTTATAGCATCTTGGTAAAATCTGATTTGTCAAAGCTGTACAGCACTCTTGAAATCTCTTAAAATGTCAGCTTGCAGAACTGCGTTTCTGCATTCAGTCTGAGTACCACACAAGGAAGCTGGAACTAGGCATAATGTAACAGTGAAATATAAGGCTGCAACAAATTTATTACAATTCTTTCATCAAAAAAAAGGATAAGTAATTTTTCCTTATATTTGAAATTACATTATAAAATTTCTTAATCTCATGTTTTACTCCTTGAGTTTTCATATCTTTTTAATCAAGATAAGGGTTTTTAATGTTATACTTGTGAAACTGTAATGTTTACAAATATTATTAGCACATTTCTACTTGACTTGAAGAATTGAGAAGCGATGTGAATTTGCAATTATTTTGATTTATTTGAATCCACGTATCTGAACCTATCTAGATACTTGGGGAATTCTATATCAGTCAGGTACATGAACACAGAAATATACTGAAAATATTGAGATAAACAACTGATAAAATGATAAACAAAAAGAAACGCAGAAAGGAGACTTGACCAAGAAATATATTGCAACAGTTTAGAGTTGTTTATATCTTGAAAAATGCCATGAATAATGGACGAGATTTTTATTTACTTAAAGAGATATAAGAAAAACCCAATACTTTATGAAAAAATGCTACAAGAATTATTATTTCTTTTATTAAATATTAAATATTAAATATTATATTAAATAGATGACAAGAAGACTGTTAACTGATTGAAATAAGCAAGTCAGCTCTATGTAAGGGGAGCCAGCAAAGGATTCCTTAGAAAAAGGCAAATAATGTCAGACATTCCATAGCAGGAAAATCCTGCACAGTGATCAGGGTTCACCCAGTTATTCTGGCTTCACAAGACACTTGGAAACAGAACTGTTACAAGCCAAAAGCTTTTCTAATAAAGTTAACCTGTTTTAGCAACATATTTTGTTTTCTGAATCTACAAATATCTTCAATCATGAAGGAACCATTTTATGAATATTGCTGTTGTGAAATGTTAGTATTTATGCAGTAATGCTGAAATGCAGGCATTTGCTTTTACAATCAAATGATTTGTCACAAAAATTTTAGATATATGCATGCTGAGAAGATTGAAAAATAATTATTAATGTGAATATGAAATCTGACAGATTTTTGTAAATTCTCATAATTTTTTTTTTCACACAATCAAAAATGTAGGTTTTAGCAACATTTTTCCATTGCTCTATGCAACAAAAATGGAGACAAACAAGCACCAGGCACCCCAATATGAAACTGTCTGCATGTGAATCATTTCCCATCAAATGCTGCATCACCTGATCGATATTTTTGTCTTTTTTTTCTTCCTGACAATTGGAATCTTCTGGCATCATGACTTTAGCTTTCAGCAATTGGTCTTTCTTCTCAGATTTAGGTAAATATGTTCCACATTGTGGCACACACATTGACCAGTCAGGGTTTTTATTCTAAAAGGGATAATTACAATTTAAATATTGCAAAGCATAGCTCAGATCTTCCTGGGATTGTTAGGCACTTATCTGGCACAGGCACTGAGTGTCCCATGTCAGTCACATGGTGTCACTTTCACCTGCCAAGTCCTTCCTTACACGTGGGTATAAACACCCATGTAAGAACTTGTGTATTTGAGGAAATATGCAAATATCAGGAATAAAATGGCTAATTGTTCCCAGAGAACATCAGTGTAACACAGAGCTAAGGATTTTAGAATCCCTGTTTTATCCCTCAGAGTAAGCAGAGGGGTAAAAAGCCTTTGTCACTGGCTTGTTCTTCAGTCAGTGTTTGACTGAAATGCCTTTGTACTTCTTGACACATTTCCTGACTGCTACATCTCATATACATTATGTATATAGATAGATAGGTGTGTGTATATATATATGTGTGTGTGTGTGTATGTGTATACTCTAATCACAGTATAAAGACTTGGGAAAAATAGAATGGTTTCAATCTGAGGTATGACATTTAGAAAGTTATTTAGGATGGTAAGGCATATATTCAGCAGAAGAAAATTGGATGTTTCATGCACTAATAGGTATTTGGAATACCATGGTGATGGAACACCATAAATAAGGCTTAGGCAGAAATTTAATTTTTGCTTTATTTCACTAATATAAATAGTCATAATCTCAAAATTCCAGTATGGTAAAATAAATTTGATATGTTTATAAGCTATGTAGTTTATAAGCTATATGTTTATAAGTGTAATAGCTGTTTGTAGGCAAGGTTTAAATATTTTGGCTCTGCAAAGCAGCTTAAAAAAAGCCACATATGTCAGATAAGGTATTAGAAACTGACACCTTGAGCACATAACTCCATATGCATGTTTTAGGTGTACAAACTGTTGCTGGAATGTCTTAACTGGTGAAGCACAGAGCTGCATAATTGTTCTGATTTTTTTTAATCTTCTACAATTTGGAGTCAGCTCCAAATTAACATCTAGTTTTCCTTCTGATATTTGATATTAATAACACATTTTGTAATTTCTGTATGAGTTGTGTGAGGTCTTATTACACAAACATTGCCCTATTATCTTAGTGTAGAAAACTTGGAATAAAGCAATGGATAGCTTCAAATTATGCATTCAAGCGTTAAAGAAAATGCCAGCTTCTAGACTACTGCTGTAAAAAACATTTTATATGCTTTGTTTGTTTCAATGAACTAGAGAAATGGCTTAGCCATCACATTTGATTTCTTATTAACCTAATGCATAAGCTCTGACTAATACGTAGATCCCATAGAGTACAATAATTAACTTCTTTACACATGACAGTTTTATAAAATGCTTATTTATATGAGAAAAATTGGATAATCATTCTAGCAGAGTCTGTTATAAATGTGCTCACCAAAATGTAAAATGAGCAATCCAAGAGAAAGGTGGCAAACAAGGAACATACTGAGACTGGAAAAGATGGATTTGACAGTCAAAACATGCATAGTTATGTGACATGTGACATACAATTGCCATTTTTGATAGCAGACATCATAATTACACCATGTGCCCTAGGAAGAAACATTTTAAAAATTAAAATTGCCATGATATTAGCAAGAAAAAAGGTAATGAAAGATTACCAAGTCATTAGACAAATATTAAACAGAGAGAAAAAGTTTGAAAACCTACAAAACAAATATAAGTCTTCTGGAAAACCTAACTCAGGCATGTGAAAAATTACTAAGGAGACAAAAAATGGAAAAATAGAATCTCTCAGTGTACAAAGAGCAGATATGATAATAAGGGGAAATGAAGTCACCAAATTAATGAAGCAAATGATGCAGCCTACAAAGTTAATATTAAAAGTAAACATCAAAACCTTCATAGCTGGCAAAGTAAATGATCATTGCCATCAAAAGGAATAGGACTGTTTGTTTACACTTGTGATTAATACATAAAATTGATATTTTTTGAAGGGATTCTGAAAAGATCAGGATTGATTCCATTGCTTCCCAAATCTATTTCTCTGCAAAGAATGATGCTCTAAAAAGATAACTGCAAATGCTACTCAGAAGTTGAATTATCATCCTAACAATAAGAGTAACAATTTTCTAAAGATGATCAAAATATGACTGTACACACCATTTCTGAAACAATGTCTGAAAGGAAGAGAAAGTGGGAACTACAGTGGTTTTAAATGCCTAAATGCTGAAGTAAAATATTGCCAAATTGCAATTGCTTTCACAGCAGAGCTTTGCTGAAAGATCATTGTCTATAGTGGAAGAATCCAAAGATAAGAAATAAAAATTTAAAGTATGAAGTTTTGGAATGGGAAGATTATGTATTTTGAATCATATAGAAAGCTTGGGAGTAAATTACTAGTCATCATTAACTGTACTTTGATGCTTTGATGTTACTCACCAGAACATTTTATGGCAGGATAGCAGGCAACTAGAGAAAGAAGTGCAGATTGTTTTTTATATATCTATAAACAACAGCAGGGTGCTCACATGTTGTATGTGTTATTCCATGAATGACATACAAAGGTTTTCCATATAAATTGTGGAATCCTGGCTTGAAATAGCAATAGAAGATGAGCAGCAATGACAAGTGCACTCTTGCTGCTGAGACCAGTGCTAGTCTGACTCACAGAAGGAGAGAATCTATGGCACTTGGAGTGACAACAAAAGGCCAAAGATTTGTGGACAGTGTATCTCCTCCCTTAGCTGCTGAATGCAGTATATATACAAAATCCTAAAAAAAAGAAGACTGGCTATCTCTAATGAAAGCATGAAAGGTTTCAAATTTTAAAAAATAAACAAACAAACCCTGAGATATTCCTATTAGAGAATCTAAACCAAAACAGATGCTGAAGCAAAGTTTGCAGGAGGAAATATTAGATGGTATGAATGACAATTACCGATAAACCTGGAACAAAGTTAACATGTTTTAGCAAATAAATCTTTGTTCAGGTCAGTTTAATTATATGAATTATCTCTACCACTGTGTCATGATGGAACTACTGAAATGGCAGAAACGACAGAAAGCAGATGCTTGCTTAAGTCTGAAGTTTTTAAAATAAGGCAATTAGAACTGAAGTACATATACATAACTTCATCAAACACTGAGAATTACACAAAAGAATAGCAAAATAGGTTTTTTTTGCCTAGTGCTGGTGACAAATTTGGAGCAATGACATTTACTGGTGAGAAAAGAGAATGTTGAAAAGAGAGCTGGTTCCCTTTATTCCAGTCACAAATAAGCCACTGAGGATAACAGAGGAAAGCATAAACTAATGATGGGAAAGGCCAACTAAATTATGACAGTATGCCTTTAGCAAAGTTTTAACAGTATTAATGATTATGTCACAAACGCAGAAAAATGTTGGATGGGATGATATTTTTTGGGTTATCATCCTAATCTTCAGGATTCAGGAACAAACAAAAAAAATAAAAAAAGAAAATTATGAGGCCCGCTTCAGTACAGACAGCCCATACAGTATCACAGAATTGTTCAAGCCCTGATCTCATAACATAAGGCTATATCTTCCTCAAGGCTGATTTTCCTTGAGAACCAGGTGCAGTTTTAGCAACCATAATATAAAAAAGATATCACGCCTTTATAGAGTGCCCAAATGAAGTTCACAAGGATGGTGGAGGACCTAGAGGGGAAGCTGTATGAGGAGCAGCTGAGGGCAGCCTGAAGGAGACTGAGAGGTGCCCTTAACTCAAGTCTTCAACATCCTCACAAGCAGAAGCACTGATCTCTCTCCTGACCAGGGACAGGACTCAAGAAAATAGTAGGAAGCTGAGCCAGGGGAGGTTTAAGTTGGATATTAAAAAATTTTCTTCTCCCAGAGGGTGGTTGGGCCCAGGCTCCAAGGGAAGTGGTCACAACACCAAAGCTGACAGAGCTGAAGGAGAATTTGGACAAGGCTCTCAGTCACATGGTGTGACTTGGGGTGTCCTGCACAGGGCCAGGGGTAGGACTTGATAATACTGATGGTTCCCTTCTAACTCAGCATATTCCATGATTCATCTTGACATAGTTTGCTTTAGAAAGTGGAATAGAAACTGCTGAAGCATGAAAACTGACATTTAATTCCGTTATTGTAAATTGTTCTTGCCTGCAAGTTGTCTACAAAGAAGTCATGAAGCACGAAGATGAAAAGAAGGAAAGATCAGTTTGTCTTCCAAATGGTAATTGTACAAACCAAAGAAACATACAAAGAAAAACAGGAAGATAGGAAAAAATAGCAGTACACCTAGCTGTTCATTAAATATTGGTTTATCATTAGACAGCGGGTCTCTTCTCAAGGACCTGTGTGTAGTTGGTGATTAATGCAGAAGGACTGGGCTGTCCAGTTTGTGCCTCTAAGAAATTTAGCTTGGGAAAAAGTAGCCTGTGATGTGGGTGCCATATTGTAGAAAACAGTGTAGCAGGAATAACTTGGATAGAGGCAGAGTTGGCTTTCAAGGAACTGGGCAAGTGGACCCAAGCCAAGCTGGAGTTTGCACCCAACACTTGAACATGATGCTTCTTCTGTGCTGAACACTGGCCTTGAGAGACGGGGTCAAGCCTTATAAACTTCTAGAGGAGTGGTGGAAGCTTATGGAATGAGAGGATAGGATCTATCTGTTGAGGGACAGGGGTTAGTAGTTGATGAGAATTTATTAATTTGCACAGAGACAGTGTAGTGTAAATGTTGGTAAGAAGGAACTACATTTTGAGACAGATGTAAAATATGAAGTATCCCATTGCATGTCCCTCATGCCCCACACACACTGGTCTCCACAAGGGACTGTTTCCCTGACCAGAAACCAAACCAGGCCATAGCAATGACAGTGCCAAGTCATAAACACTAGGCCACTGGGGAATACAGAGATTTAATTAAAATAAATTACTTTAGATTATTTAAATTAGATTAGAATAGACAACTCTTTTATCAGTCTCTCAGAAAGTGATTGGTCTCACCTAAAATTAACTATCTAAATTTTGTCTAATTTAGGGATTTTAGTTCCTTTAATAGTCCTTGGGGAAAGGGAATTCTTCTCACACATCTGAAATACACATCTGCATATTATATGAGTTTCTCACTTGATTTACCTGTTTCTCTACCAATTACTGCCTAGGTGGCCGGGTTAGACTAGTTGTCTTATATTTTAATGTCCATCAGTATATTAAATTATTCTTACTCTTGTGTTGATTTAATCAGTTTTAAGACAGGCATCTATTGGGTTTATGCATTACTCCTGTCAGACAAAGATGTGCTGGAGCTGCCCGGGGAAATCCTTCAGAATTCTGGGAACTTAAATTCTACTAAATACCTATCTTTAGGCAACTAAATTCTATAATTATATAAAAATAAGTCTTAGCTTGCACAACTGGAGTGCTGCTATGGATGGTTATAAACTCTTCCAAAGGGGTAGCAAGGAGAAAGGGGTTGTAGGAGAGAATTGGGGAATTTTTTACATCGTCTAGAGCTTAATAATGTTGAAGAATAGAGTGTTTATGGATAAGAATCAAGGGCAACAAAGCAGGTCCTGCTTGACCAGGAAGTGAAAGAGATTGTAGTGAGATAAGGGTCAGTCACTTCTCCCATGTAATGAGTGACAGGATGAGAGGAAATGGCCTCCAATTGCACCAGGGGAGCTTTCAATTAGATATTAGGAAATATTTCTTCATTCCAAGGGTGGCTAAGCATCGAAACAGCCTACCCAGAGAAGTGGTTGAGTCTTGGTTGCTGGAAGTGTTCAAAAATGTGTTGATTTGGAACTTAGGGACATGGTTGAATGGTGAACATGTTGGTGATGCTGGATTGGCAGTTGGACTTGATGGCCTTAAAGAGGTTTTCCAACCTTAACAATTGTATGGTTCTATGTGGCACTTGGGGCATTGTTTAGTGACAGATTTGGCAGTGGTGGGTAAACTGCTGGACTCACTGATCTTGTAGGCCTTTTTCCAATCAAAATTCTTCTACGATGTCTATTTCATAAAGTTAACGGTTTTTGTTTTAATTTCCTCTATAGCTTTTCTATATTTGTTTTTCATTAGCAAAGCCAAAGCCAGCTATAATTAAGACCCAATGTATCTGAGGCATTCAGACATTTCAGTGGAAGCTGATTCAAGCTCTCTATTGAAATTTTCTGTGCTATGAGTCCAACCCAAATTTAGACTGAATTTGTATGGATCTAAAGGAGCTATCTTTTTTGTAATATTTCAACTCTCTTAACTCAAGTGCTAAGCTTATAAGAGGAATCTTTTCAATCCACACATGCTTTTATGAATACATCTGTATTTTCTATATATATTCAAGAGAAGTTGGGAGCCATGTGGAACTCTTGATTCTCTTTCTATGCACATTTGTGACATGGAACAGTTAAAAAATTAAAAATGATTCACTTCCCTTCTGAATTTTAAGAACTATTATGGAAGTGATGACTGTAAAAAATAGATAACCAATATTTTCCCTCCCTCCCATCAGTCAACATGCTCTTTTCCAGAATGAGTTTTACCAGTCATTGAACACATTTTCTCAAATGGAGCAATTTGTCTATTTCTCGCATGATTATTAAAGAAAATTATAAACATTTTACAAGTAACACTAATCCCCTTCAGATTTATTTGAGATGTATTTGAGTAATTTAGTTTTAGTTTAGTAAATGTGCAACCATTAGTATATTGCAAAGGTCACCAACCTGTCATTCGTGCACTGAGTGATTTAAACACTTTCTCTTTTACATTATGATATAGATAAAAACTTCTTTTTGACTTGAGAAACTACTTCTACATATAGCAGTTGCTCATTCATACTTTTTTTTAATTTTAATTCTACCATGTTTTGTGTTGCAAGAGGGGAAAAAAAGCTGAAAAGGATTGCAGGCCAAATTCAAGCTATATGAATAATTGATCTATGAAGAATTTAAACTAGTTTAATTTGGAAAAATGTTCCTTTGCATCCTTTATATAAAACCACAAACAAACTTCCAAGATATGCACACTTCATTATCCAAGATATGTAGTTCATTAGAAGGTTTTTTTTTTCTTAACTAGCATGAGAATTTAAATTAGTAAAATTATTTGGTTTTAATCCTTCAGTTCTTGATATGTAAATACTATTCAGAATATTTTTCATGAAAGAATTGTTAGGCATATTGTAATGAATCAATTTTACAAAAGAAAAAGTATAACAAAGAACATATAATTTACAGCTGGAAATACACTGTGAGGAGCTCAATAGGGAATAATGTTGCACTGTTTTGGGGAGGCAACATGGTGCTAAATGGCTTTTGCAGTGTTTCATTTCTTGGGCATAAGAAAACTGAAACAAACTGAGCTATTTAATTTATCTATCTACAAAACAAAACTGTGGGTAGATACAAGAAGATATATTTGTGCTGTGCAATAGTGAGTACTGCAAAACTTCACTAACTCACAGAAACTCTCAGGTGAGAGTCGTCTAAGAAGAGAGACACTCCAGCACTGGAAACAGGGAGCAATCTCAAAGGAGATTTAACAACTACAGTGCTAGGATTCTCTAATGTTGCAAGAGGGAATAGAGATTCATCTTCTTTCAGAAAGGTGAGATGGGGGTTTGAGTCCCAGTAGGCTCAAGACAGGAATGAAGCAGAACCTCTGACATTCTTTTAATCACTGAGTTTATTGGACAAAATATATCACCTTCATTTCAGTCGTGTGTGTAGAGACTGGTAGGTTGGAAGCTCTAAGAACCTTTCTTCACTGAGTCTGTCAGCAGATTTGGGCAGAAAATATACTGATGTTTGGAACTTTGAAGAGGTGGGGATGAAGTTGATACACACCATCAAGAGAAAATAGCTTATATGACTTCTATGTAATATTCTGGAAACTGGAGACCTTCTGCTGTTTCTAGAATTGAATGACAGCTGAAAACGATTTTTTGAATCTAAATTATGGATTCAGGGGTATAAAATTACAGCTTAAAAATTCAAGATAATGTTGTGAATCTAGTATCCCAAATACTAATTTGCTGGTGAGACACAAATATTTTGAATTCCATTATTTTTATACAGTTCGAGATACCAATAACAAATTAATGCAGACTGAGAAGAAAACTTCCTATAAAGCCTTGTCAGAAGAACTAACTGCATTGAACTAAATTTGGACATTTTAACTTTTGTCATTAAAGTCTAACACTGAACATAAGTGTAAAGGGCAGTATTCCTACATGACCTTGCTGATGATATCTTTTCTTTTTAAGAACAATGTTGCTATAACCCTTTGGGGCTTTTTCCCCCTAGGTGTCAGAAGACTGTACTTATCCAGTGGAAGCTACAACAGATGTATCAGACAAAAATATTAAGAATGAAATTCAAAATAAATGTCTATGAAAAGAAAACCACATTTAAAATGTCTGTGTTCATTTATGTCTGATGTAAGAATAAAAAGGAGTAGCAAATGATGATTCAGCTAAATTTAGTCAATACTTTTTACACTAGTATAAATTCTAAAAAGCATTCATTGACCTAAACGTATGTGAGCATATCAGTTATTCACTAAGGATTGCACTGCAGTTTTTTTCTGTCTCTGAATCCTGAAGCACTGCATAAATTAAAAATAAGAAGTGCTGAAGGATTTTTGCATTAAGGCTCTCTTAAAAACAAGTTGATTGATTTGTCAAGCTTGCAAGATAAAATAAGAATTCTGTTCCATCATAACCAAAGTTTGCTGTTATTGCATAATTAGTGTGTAAGGAAAAGAGAGCTTCAAGAGGATGCACAGCAGTCATGAGAAGACTGTTTTGATATATGGCAGTCATTTGTGCTGCTATCTTCTGCTTGACTGTCTAAATTCATACATTATTCCACCCTTTCATGTTGAAATTATGCAGTCACAGTCTTGCATTTTTATTGTATTTCACCAGACTTATGAAAAATTTTAGAAGGGGCATGAACAATTTTATTTTTTTAACTGTTTTGAAGCAATTTATTTTTATTCTATCATTCTATCTTCTTTGATACAAAGGAGATACAAGTATTTTATGGACATAAAAGCATTTAATGTTCATCTTAACTATAAAATAAGTTATTCATATATAAGATTGTATTGATAAATAAAAGTAACATGAATTAAACTCAAAATTGAAAATGCCAAAGAAGAACAATTAGAACATTATCCCTTGTCTCACCTGCCAAGACAGCTCAAGGAAAGTTTGAAGCTGTCTTCCTGGAATACCGTACACAGTAAAAGGGGATGATTTTCTAAAGGGGTCCAGTACTTAGTTTGAGATGAAGGTAGAAGAGGGTTATGAGGGAGAACAAAGAGAATTTGAAGATGGTATAAAACTATGAGTTGTCTACAAGTAAGAACATGTGAAACACTTAGAGGAAGGAACAAAAGTAGGGGAAGAGAGAGATCAAACTAGATCAGCAAGAAAAAAAGGGGAATAAAAAGGAAAAGTAAGCCTGGTAAATCAGATGATTGATTACCACATCCTGTCATAACATTAGAATGATTTAAACACATTCTAATTATTTTCTGTTTGGGTTACGCCCTGACTCTCTGGGTGAAAATTGCTCTTGAACTTCAGATTAGACCAGTGTTAGGTAGGAAGAGATCCATATAGGGATATACCTCAGGCTGCAGTCTGTGTGTGGGGATGGGCTAGGTATACTGCATGGATTTACAATGTGTGTTAGGATTCAAGATGTGTGTTTGTGAATCCAGAGTGAGGGAGTGTGTATACCCTGACTCCAATCCCAGCTGTCCTGGAAGAAGGAACAGGGAAGCCCATCTCTGATCTTCATGTCAATGTGAGTGCTGTGGGTGTTTGTGTGGATGCTGAAACCTCTCTCTGTGCTGCTCTGTGTGCTTGGCTGTGTGTTCATGTGAGGCTGTGTGTAAATGCACCACCTGGGAATACTTGCTCAGCCCCACTGTGGCAGGGAGAACAGGGACCTACAGCAGCTTCCTTCCTCTCTCACTGGGATGAGAGGGACCCTGGAATAATTCATATAACTGGATAATTACAAAGTATGACTAAATACCACATATTGCCAGTCTGCTTCCACAAGGTGCTGTGCAGGTGCAGCTCCAGAAGCTCATTCTTAAGTGAATTTAAATAGTAAGGAAATGAAAGCATCAACTGAAAGCCAGTTCGCTTCAAAATGAAGATATTATTCCTTTCAATTTCTGAGAAGAGTATGATAAGAAACTTGGTGAATCTGTACATTTCATTGTCAAAAAAGTTGGCAATGAACAGATGTTGAATCAATGAGAAGCTGGCCACGTGGGTCTCATAATCACCCAGGGTGCCACTGAGTGTTGGTTATACAGATGAGAAGCACAATCTGTTGCACAGCAAAGGCCCTGAGAGGCAGCTTGTGTAAGAGAATGTAACCCAAAAGATATTTCTTGTGATGGCTCTCCTTTCTATTTTTTAAATCATGGTTCGTTTTCATGCTGCAAAGAGGTTGGGGGTTAAAATGATGAGGGTGTTTCCACCATTGCATCTCTGAAACAAGATTTCAGAGGAATATTTTGTGCACAGATTGACCAGACAGAATGAATCCTGCTATTTCATTGCACATCTGTTATTGCCTCCAAAAAAAGAATATCTAAGCAGCTCACACCAACTGAGTTGAAGGCTCTAAATTCTTTATAAAAAGCACTGTCTTATACCATCCCTGCTTAACTGGGAGGACCAGATGGGATGATATATGTTTCAGATCAAAGAATCACAAGGTTGGAAGCGACCTTCAAGATCATTGAGTGCAACCCATGCCCTGACACCTCAACTAAACCATGGCACTGAATGTCACATCCAGTCTTTTTTTAAACACATCCAGGGACCGCAACTCCACCACCTCTCCAGGCAGACAAGCAAGATATTCCCAGCATGTGCAGGGCTGCCAGAATTAACAAGCGTGTGTCATTCCTGCAGTTACACTGTTGACAGAATACTGACACTCTTCCTAGTGACATAGCAGAAAGTGCTCTTGGAATTAACTTATTGACAGAAATCCATCTATTAAAAACAGTAACAGCAATATGTCATAAAATGATGTGGTGCTGACAGTCTACTATTTGAGCTTTAATTGAGAGAGAACACCATAAAGCTCTGTAATGTTCATACTTAGCCTGTTAGAAGGAGCCATGGAAAGCAATCCTGTTCCTTTGATCTATTTATCTACTCATATGCTTTCTTTTGTCTAGGAGGAGTTGCTGAATTTAATGCAAATTTCTTCTACTTCATCCCTCAAAATTAAAGGCCATATGTTATTCATTTTCTTCCCTCAGAATTCATCTTCTCTACCTGGCTTTTAATATAACTCCTGCAAACCTGGAAATAAACTGTTGATCATTATGAGTTAGTAGATTTTAGGGTGGGTTATTAAACATGTCCCAGTTTGGAGTTTTTTCCCTCAGACTTCAACACTCCATCAGATTCTTTCACCTCTATTTCCCACTACATGAAATTATAATTTTGATACTCTTCAATGTTATGTTACCAAGCCTCTAATAGCCCACCCTGATTTGTCCTTTTATCTGTCTTCTTTCCTAATTTTTCTTGATTTGCATGTTTCTTCTCTGGTTTCCATATTAGTTCAGCTATTGCTGTAGCAATATTACGGAGGCTAATTCTAAGAACATGGTTATATATTCTCTAGGATGACATTAGCATGGGGAAAACTTCAGTAGTTCACATGGTCCTTATGATAATGCTTTAGGATAGGACTGAGCAAGGCGGGAGGAAAACCCTATGTGTGTTATAGACAACCAGGCATTTTGTTCATGTGCAGGAAATACCAGTGGTTAGTTTGTTTTCTGAATACAGTCACAGAACAGAGAGGCCATAAAAGCCAAGGGGATAAGTAGAGGCACAGGTCCTTCAGGATCCTACACCCTGTTCATGGAGCACAAAGAGCTGTGCTGGAACTGTAAAGCAGGTCCATCACTACACTACAAACCAAGACAGGATTTCATTTCCTTTCATTCCCATGCATGCCTTGGCTATTTGGGTCACTGTGGTGGGCTTATTATTAATTATTATCTTTTGCTGTGAGATAGGATTAGAAGAGTACAGTAGGCTTAAACTTTAAAGAGTATAAAGAAACACCAGCACAGTCACCAAGACAAAAATCTGTGAGCCCAGTTGCAGATACCCATGAAGTCCTATGAAATTCAGTTGCAGAACAAAAGCTTCTGTAAGCAAGGCAGAAGGAAAGAAAGAGAATACAGCACAGCACCAGAACAAAAGAATGAGGAATAGAAAGGGAAAATACAAAAGAATTCTCACTTACATTCAAGACGTTTTGAAATAAATTAAGATTTAAAGCTGTGCAGTAATTCACCACACACAGAATGAAAAATTTACCTTTAAAAATTAAGTTGGTAATGCTCTCTGCAATAACTCCATGCCTCAGTAGTTAACCATGGAAATATGCTCGTTCTCCCAGACAACAGCAATGTAAATAACATCCTACTCTTAGTAACTCTTTATTCTCTCAGGTCAGTGGGAACTTCAATATGTTCATAGAAACCTAAATCAGAATCTTGAGTGTTCTAGGACAAATTTGGTGCATCGTTGGGACCATTTATTAGTTTTTATAAAGAAAACGTTTTTAACAAAAAAAAAAAAAAGAAAGAAAGAAAGAAATTGAGTTAAAGTTAACCAAAAATGACTTTCTGTTGCTAAAAACACAAATTCTGGTAGAATTTTGCATTATCATGAATTGTGAATTGCCAGGTTTAGGTGAAAAGCCCTATTCACAAGTAGTTTAAAAGGTAAAATACTAGACTTAATATAATTGAAAAACATATGCTCTTAATTCTTTACTAATACAAAAACATTTCAAGTGTCTGACTTTGAAGACAGACAAAGAATAGTAATCTATCAAATATTCTTTGCATTCCTAATGACTCCCACATGCAAGTGAGTGGTTTTAGGGTAATATTTATATTTTATACACGCAGGAAAAAAGTTCACAATCTGAGATACATTGTGGATACACTAGATGCTGAAAAACTAAATCTCATTCTGTAAAAATATTCTTTGTATTTCATTACCGAAGTTTTACAGGCATGATAGTGAGCTTGACTAAATCTAGAACAGATTGAACTCATCAGGATATTTAGGTGCATGTATACCTCAAAAGGTGGAGTGGGGAACAATCCTGTATCAATAGCTGGTAAAAGACTCCACCCACAGAACAAGAAGTCAAGGAGTTTGGTGATTCATTGTGTTGATATGCAAGAGTCTTGGTAACTAAATCATGACTCACACTTCACTTCTCATCTCCCACACAGATTTGGGTTTTCAAGCAATTTTCACTACAATAAAAGACACTCAGAGAAAAAGTTAAAAAAAGTCAGAGAAAAGTAAGTCAGATATCTCTAGAGGGAAGAAAACACTGAAACAGATCAAGAAAAATGTAACATTTTCCCCCTAAGCTTACTCTGAGGATATGGAAGACAGCTAAAACCTTTATCAACCTGCATTGACATTGCCAACTCCACAGTAGGACTTCTAGTAGGTAATAATTCTGAAAGCCACAATGTGCATCCAAATGAAGCACCCAGTACGGGGAAGAATGTCATCCTCCTCTGATGAAAAGTTCAATTTTCTATAATAAAGCACACTTTCATCCATATTGCCTTGGCCTAGTGAGAGTAAGAGAGAAAAATAGATGGCAAACATTAGTTAGGCTTCTTAAAGAATGGCTGGCAGGAACGTAGATAGTGAGAGCAGAACTAGAGGCAATACAGACATCGTAACAAAACTAATCCTCATTACACGGCCTAACTGTGACAGGAAAGGGGAAAAAGGGTACTGTGAAAATTAATTTCATGATTAATGGGATTCAGTATCCATTCTGCTTTTGTTCTATTTGTGTTGATTAATGCTATCAAATCTTTCTCTTCAAACACTGTGGCTAGATTCCCCCTAGCAGAGCCCATGCTCTCTTTAGTCCAGGGTCTTGCAGCATGGTACAAGCAATAGTGAAAATGGTGCTATAGGTTATTTCATTGGTATTTTAATTGCAGTAATATACTTCTGCTGTCATAAAATTTTAGACACAATTTAAACTCGGTGGAGCTGTAAGACATAAACTAGATAAAGGGGAAGATTTATAAGTAAATTCAGCTCTGAACTGGAGGATTAATGAAAAATGAAGCATTTTGGTTGCAACGTTAGTCTCTGGAATGGCACTAATAATGTTAGAGAGGAAAAAAAATATATTTTATATTATAATCAAAATTTCATTAGCATTTCAATAAACTGAAAGTCAGTGCTTAGCACACCAGCAAAACTAATCATTTTTAAAGTCCACAGTAGGTCTGCAGGCGACTTGGTTCATTTATTCTAAATGTGCATTTTAATGGTCCATTTTGCCTTTGGAAAAACAAAAACTTTGACAATTTCAAGATTAATCTTTGCAATTGAGGGTGCTGTAAATATGGAAGAAAATGAAACAGCATAAAACATCCATCTCCTTCTTCTCTCTCCCCAGTCCCCTGCCAGGAACTGCAAATGAAAAGACGACCCCTTTTTATTTCTAAGGTAAAGTGCCTGTACATATTTGAGAAGAAAGAGTAAAGGAGAGAATCCTGAATCATAAATCACTCAAATAAGAGGTCCAGCATTACTGGGTTACTTTTTGGTGTGTGTTGGACTGACCCTGGTTGGATGACAGCTGCCCACCAAAGCTGCTCTGTCACTGCCCTCCTCAGCTGGGCAGGGGAGAGAAAATTCAACTAAAGGCTCATGGGTAGAGATAAGGGCAGAGAGATCACTCCCCAGTGACTGTCATGGGCAGAACAGACTTGACATCACAATACTTAAAAACTGATTTCCATGTTTAATGCAGTTTTAGTTACACTTTTCATTCTTCAAATCATCAGCTAACTCATAAATCAGTCAAGGTCTTAACAAAAAAAAAATCTGCTATTGAATATTGAAGTCCAAACAGATTTACCTTTAAATTTAGTAGAGAGAAACAGACATTTCTGTTGATGATTCATCTAGTCTAACATACGTCTCAAACGAGAAAAAACACAATCCTGGGGTATTTCAGACACCATAGTATTGATGACCACACAAAGTCCTCTTTAAAAGGTGGTTCCTGACCCTGAGATTATCAGCTTTCCTCTCTCACCTGGCTGGAGAAATCCACACTGAGAGCCTTCAGGAGATATTTGCCCTCCTCTATGACTCCCTGGAAATCCTCTTGCATAAATGTTCCTGTGAGCTCCTGTGTTAATGCAGAGGGTCCTTAGGCAGATATGAGAGATTTCCAACAGCTGGACACCCACCCAGAGGGACACGCTGATGGAAAAAAGGGGCAAAAATTACTAATTGATCACCTTCTAATTCCTAGCCCCTTATCTCAGCAGATGTGGGGAAAAAATGCTGCATACAACTGCTGTGAACACTCGATTGAGAAAGAAAAAGGCTCACCAGGAATCATTCAGGTAATATACCCAATCAAGAAAATGTTGGAGGATGTGATTTGAGTCAGAAGCCTGATTACATACTGAAATTCATCAAATTAAGGCCAGCATGTCTCAGATTGATTTTTTTTTCCCTAGATTAAGTGTTCCTTATAGAAAATATGAAAGTGGTATGGATCAGGAAATAATTTACAGAAGAAAATGCATTTAGGATACCTCTGGTCTCCAGCATGATCAGAATGAGAGGATTATGCTGAAAGACACCTCATTCAATCAGCTGTGTAAGGAATCCTCCTCTCCCCACTGCTTTCTTCTATATTTTTCTTGTCACTCCTATATCTCATAAATATTACTAAATTAAAAATAAAATTAATAGCATTTATTCTACCTGTTTTTTCATGTTTCTCCCTTTGCCTACAGTACATAAAGTCTGTAAATCTCATTTATGCTTCGGCTCTTTTTCCTATTTTTATCATTTGTACTTTGATCCAAGTCAGAGAAGTTACAAGGTAGTAGGGATTGAGTCCTAGTTTATTTATGTGGAAGAAATAAAAAATGAACTTCAATATCTGTAATTTTTCTCTTGCAGGTCTATGAACCCCTGAAGAGTGACATCATTCAAGTTACTAGTTTTCAGTCAACAAGCAGCTGGATTTTGTTGTACTTATTCCTTCCTGATAATTCAGTCTCATCTACTACAATGATGTTAAAGAAAAATAAACTTGGGTAGTATATTTTTAACAGAAAATCTCATTTAAGAGACCTCTGAGTCAACTTTACAGTATTTTCCAGGATTTAGATATGGAAACATCCACAATATCTATAGAAAATGATCCTGATTTACAAAAGCAGAGCTGCTGGGTGTTGTATGTTTTCACACAACCAACTTGCAATGAACAATTTTTTTTTTCTTGAAATTTCTAGGAAAAAAACAAGTTATACCTGTTTAAAAAAACCCAAACCAAAAAACAAACAGAAAAATAAAAAAATAAAAATAAAAAGGAAGGACAGAGGGAAATAAAAGCTCTCTTGTGCTTACATGTCTGAACATTGCTTCAGACAGGAGACTTCAACCTTTGGGGAGTGAGCCAAAGTGACTGACTGCAAGGGGAAGACCCCAATTAGTTCCAGCAGCTTGACAAGTTACTGCCTTCACCCAGACCCTGTGGAAATCACCTCCCCATCCTATGAATTCTTCCTCCCCTGCTGCAGTCAAAACAAGCTGAGCTAGCAAAGACCCGTTTATTTTTCCAGCCTCTTCAAATGGAAGCACTTGCTCAGGTCAGCAGAGGTGGCAACAGAAGGCACAGAGGGCACCGAGGAGAGGAGAGGGCATCAGCAATTAGCAGAGAAGGCTACAGGCTGCAGCCTCTGATGGTGACACATTTGCAACCCGAGGAGTTTTCTCTTTAGAGGAGCAGCCACCTCTAAACCCCTGCTCCCTGTGTGACCACCAGGATCATCAGTACTCTTGCACCATGCAGTTTCCTGCAGCCAACTAAAACTGTGTGAATTAATCAGTTACCATATATTTTCCACTCAAGAGATGTGTAAAGCTAGTTTCTCTTCTCATTAAATTAAAACCCAAAACTATCTTCTCTGCTGCTAGATGTATAAAACTACTTTCTTCCCTCCAAACTAAATGTGGCAATTAAAAATACCTTTCATTATTTCACCCACTGACCTCTAATTGTTATCTCTATGAATTTATGATCAAGCAAACATTTAATTTAATTTAATGGAGAGGCGCACGCTTACTTCAGAAATCTGAATATATTATAGGTTACCAGATGATAAATTTGATAACACAGCTGCTGTGTTCTGCTCAAATGAGAGAAGAAAACTGCCATGAGGGCTTTCACTCGCTGATTTCTCATGGTATCAGATGGCTCTGTGGAAACAATTTTCTTTTCACAAATAAACACAAAGAGTCTATTTGATCTGGTTTATTAATAAAAATTGAAAATCTTACTTATTATTTCTGGGTTTAGTCAGGCTTCATTTCACTTTATTGGCAGATTCAAATTTTCCCTAATCCTTGTTTTCTAATGGTCTATGATATTCCTAAAACTTTTAACTCTACTGTGCTTTTTAGATTTTTCTGTTTTACACTTGGAAAATATCTGAGGAGATCTATTTCATCTTAAAACTGGGTTTAGGTTCACAAAGAGGCAACACAGTCTGCGGGATGACACCTCAAGTTGTTAAAGAGGTTTTTTTTCAAAACCTGTATCTTATTTTTAGAAGGGGTTGGCTTTCAGCCACTTTCTGCACATTTTTGGCCACCCTCTGAGTGTTTGTTGTAAACCCAGGCCCATTGCCGGCTCCCCGCTCCAGGGGCGGGATCTCCGCGTTCCTCCCGTCCCACCGCGGGCCGGGCCGGGCCGGGCCGGGCGCTGTGACCGCCCCGGGGAGCCCAGCGGGGCTAAACCCTAGCTGCAGGAGCAGAATGAACACCCGCCAGCAGGGCAGCAGCCGTGCCAGGCCGGGCACGCAGCCCTTCGAAACAGAGGGAGGGGTGGTGAAGTGTTTGCTCCGCGACACTTCAGTAAAGGCAGCACCACAGCTGCGGCCATGCTGAGCGCGGAGGGGACCGAAACGCCGGCCAGAGCCCTCAGCGCAGCCCGGGCCGGGAGCCAGGCCCAGCCTAACCCGGTCCGGCCTAGCCCAGCTCAGATCAGCCCAGCCCGACCTAGTTCAGCCCAGCTCAGATCAGCCCAGCCCGACCTAGTTCAGCCCAGCTCAGATCAGCCCAGC
>VZTB01010494.1:1337324-1381058 GCA_013397245.1 Thryothorus ludovicianus
GCTCAGCCCAGCCCGGCCCAGCCCAACCTAGCCCAGCCCAGCTCAGCCCAGCCCAGCCCAGCCCAGCCAGTTACAATTCCTGCATGAACTGATATTTTTCCAGTTGTGACTTTAAACCTCTGGGGTAGGTTTTTCCTGTCATGTGGACCCTGCAACCGCCTGTAAATGCAGGCAATGACCGAGTAGTTGGTCTCTTGCTTTAGCTTTACCACTTTATATATTGTTTTAACAAAACACCAAAAAATGCAAATCAAACATAGCTGTGTATCTGCTGAATTATGCTTTTTGTAAGTAAATTATAATATCGGATGTATATGATTAACATTTTCAGTAACAAGGCAATATCTTTTTTTCACTTGCTTTAGATTTTACTAATTAAATTTAGGGGTTTTTAAAACTTGAAATATTTGTTAGGACAGGTTATGTACATTTGCGCCAAATACATAGTCTGAATCACCATGCAAGAGCTACACTTTTAAAAGTAGCTAACTGAAATATAGGTAAGAAAATGCATAGCTTTAATTAGAACAAAACAGAACTTCATGCTCAGGGTGTGCAAATTGTATTGAAGTTACAAACAGAATTGTTTCTCACCATTATGAAATTCTTTGGGGGTAATTTTGGGTAAATTTTACTTTGTTTGGTAACTGTAGAACTACTTTTTATCAATTTTCTTTCTCTGTTTTTTCTTGACTAGAGCTCTAACTTTGTCTGATGTTTAAAATACATTTCACTCTTTATCAACAGTTTCTGCATGTATTACATCTTGAAGACAATAGCTCATATCCTAATTGTTCATATCCTAGACTCTAACACTAAATTTATAGCTTCTAAACTAAATACACAGGCTATAATTTTTTTCTGAGTTTTGTGTAAATATCCCAGGTTTTGAGAACTCAGCCTTAACAGTCTGTGAACCTTTTGACATGAGCTGACCTTCTGACCATGCACTTGTGTAAAATCTGTTGAATAATTCACCATAACCAGTACTCAGTGTGAGCTATTGACATTTTATTGCAATAGACATACCCCAAATAATTCTACTATTGGATATTTTAATAATTAGTCTAGAGCTTTGACTTTCAATTTTCAGTCAATTCTTTGGCCAGAGTAGAGGGAAGGATGTTCCTTTCATGGCAGGAGATTGTCCCAAGTTCCAATGTGTGTATTTACTGCAGGATTAGCTGCAACTGCATCTTTTTCTGGATAATTTGATTACACTGACTGGGGACTTTATCTTTGTCAGTACCTTTATTCTATATCATAATGAGACATGGGGCAGAAAGACTTCCTTAGAAACTCTGAATATAGAAAAGCTGGTGATAATATGTGTTGTCTTTTATTGCACTTTAAGCTTAAAATACCTCCTCCAGGAATCTGGGCTAACTGTTCTCAGTCCCTCAGCTCTTAATTTGGTATTAAACTCAGGTTTACTTTTACTCCACATTTGCTTAGGTATTTGTAAAGAAACTCCAGATCCGTAGGAAACAATTGAGGCTTTTTTTTCCCCTGAAAGGCTTCAGATGTAATATTTTTTTAGTTATTTTGTGTAAAATGTTACTAATACCTATTGGATGAGGACTCTGATATCAAGGATTTTGGTACTTGAGAAAGAAAGATGCTTTAGTATAAATTAAAGAACTGAAAAAACACATAATCTTTATTCTGAATCCCTAGGTTTTTGGCTATGACAACTGCTTTTTCTAGTGCCTCCTCCTAACATGAATACATGATTCTGGAGTCTCTTCCTAATGATAAACTAAGACAATGATAGTTCTGGCCAAAAATACTCAGAACATAGGAAATCAATATTTTGACAATTTTTTGAAACTTTCTTCTTTTTATCTTTCTTCTTTCTACTTTTCTTTCTCATCTATTGCAAATTCAAGTGTGTGGTTAATTATTATTACTGTTACTGTTCTACTCAGTGCAGCAGTCCCCAAAATGAGGACAGAATAATCACTGGTGTCCTGAGGAACGTTACTGGATTGCACAACTCTGATATTGTTATTCCTCTGAACAATTTCTCTGCCTGGTCCAGGTGTTCTCACATCACAAGTGGGAGGGACACACACAAGTGGAGAGTTGGCACACACTGAAGCTGTTACAGAATCACAGAGTTCCAGACTTGTAATGCTAGTTATGTCCTGAAGTACAGTTATGTAACACTATAAAAATAATTGGCAATAATGAAGAAATTTGAAAGGATATGTAGCAACACTGTGTACAGCACCATGTTCTGTTTATCTGTTGTGTAGCAGCATTAAAAATTAAAATATTTTCTGTAGAAACTATTTTCATCTAAGCAGCGTTAAAACGTTGTTTGCACTCAAGAGAAAATCTCAGGGGTTCAAAAATTGGCCCTGGTTTCTTCAGAGCTTCAGAACTTATCCAAATGTTCATCTAGAGACACCTCTGGGGAACTGGCTGAGCAGTATGACTCTGCAAGGGCTTTGACCTTGATGAGACAAACCTCTAGATGAAAAATAATAATAAAAGTTGTAAATTGCTAGTAATTGGAGAAGAGCTAGCTTTGCAGAACTCTAATGAATGTAAGCATAATTAAACCTCTTAAGATAGCATCACCGGCTGCAAATTTCTAACGAGCATAAGCATAATAAAGTTTCCTTAGGTAGTGTCCTTTCTAACAGTGTTAGCCACTGTCTCATTGTCCTGGGTTGATGTTAAATTGTATCCCCATTCATCTGTTTCGCTCAAAAATAAGTGTTGTACCTTTAAAAATTGGATCTGAGAGTGAAGAAGACACACTGGAATTCCTGAGGCAGTTGTTTTCAAAACATNTTGCCCTAAACCAAGACACTCATGGGGATAGAATGGATACAAGAAACATTTGTGCAGACAAGATTGTTCACATAGCCTGTTACAAAGTCTGCTAGGATCCCAAAATATAGTTAGGGCAGGTAATGGTATATTTATCAAAACTGAACAGGAACTTGAAGCTTATCAAATGAGAACACGTGTGATTTAAACATGGAAATCACAAACTGAATTCTATTAAACAGTCTGATAGTAAGTAGTCTTCCATACATTATTTTATTAATATTTGTATCCTATGCATCCTATAGCACTAGAAAATTAGAATATGTGGATTACCGTTAAGTGGATTTCATAAGAACCTTAATGGAAGAAACTGAGATCACAAGGGACAGTGGTCAAGATTATTTTTGTTTTATGAGTAGGAACTTACATAGATTCTTAGAAGAAAATAGCAAGTTAGGACCCAGGTTCACAAAAAGGTTTTATTTTTATTTTATATTCTCAAATGAAAAGTTAGAATAAAGATGACCTCTGTTTATTAGAATTTTGACACATAATTCAATAAAGTTCAGAGAGAGGAGAATGATATCACTGTATTTGCTGCTGTGCATCTGCACTGTGAAAGAAATGTTCCTGTTAAACATAAGCTTTGAGCTGGCAACTCTCCCATTATTTTATTTTCCAAAATGAAATAATACATCCTCCCTGTATATACCTCTAAGAGGTATATACCTCTAAGAAAACTAGAGAGGCCCAGATTAAGGAAAATCCTCTTTCTATAAATTTTCAGTTCTTAATGGGACATAGTGAATTATTTGTATTTTATGATTGAAGGAAGAGGGACAGTTTATGCTGCTACAATTTCAACTAGATCTGAGCATTTAAATGAGCTAGATGCTGGGATCTAAATGATTATTCATTTGGTGCACAATTTCTTTAATCAAAGTAGAATTCTGCCAGATTTCAAATGGGAAGATGTTTCAATGAAATATGTTTATTTCAACATTTGACAAGAAAAATAAAAAAAATTCCATCTCTTGTTTAGCTTTGAAACTTTATATAAAATATATTTTATATAAAATTTATACATATATATAATTTTATATTCAAAATTATAAAGTAAAAATACATCATCTAAATTAAACATTTCAAATCAATGGGAGCAGAATTCCTTTTCTAAAGGAGATCTTAGTCTTCCTTTGCTGTGTGACCCTCCTCTGTTGGGTTTGCCAAGTGCAGGACGCTGTTTTCCACTCCATGTGCAGCACAGCAATGTGCAGCCAGGCCTTCTAGCACCCCTGAGTGAAAGTACTTGATGGCTGGCAGAATAGCTACAAATTGTGCTCTGATTATTGCAGAGCTTCAAAGAATGTCAAGATCATATGTAGTTTGTCTAGGATATAAAATGCATATGGTGTTTTTCACATCAAAGAGAGTCTTATTTGTCCCCTTTAATTTCCAAACTGAGTATGGATATAAACATGTCTGTATATTGCATATTTTTCATTAAAAATAGACCACTATCAGCTAGTTAGTCTCAGTTTTGACCTCTGTGAAGTCAAAAATCATATGTATTCCTTAGAATGTATTTCTGTGTATATTTTATGAAAGCATTTTGTCCTTATGGAACTGATAAATTGAGTATACACAAACAGCTTTGTAATAAATTTAGTAAGGAACTATCTGTTTATTACCACATAGATTACTTGCTGACTGTAAGCAAGTTTTTAGATAAAAGAGCTTCCAGTGAAGGTTAAAACTAATTGACTTTTGTTTGGTTGGTTTTTCATTGTAAATCCTTGGGAAGCTTGAAAACACTGCTTTAGTCAATTTGCTGAAGAAGGCTTTCATTAGAGATATACTGAGGAGTGCTTTAATCAGTACATAAATCCACCAATTTCATATAATTTGTGCTAATCATCATTTCTCAACATAAAAGGACTCGAGCAAGGATTTTTGTCAATGGCAGTGTTGAATGATACACGAAGGCACGAGGCCTTTCAGTCACCTTGCAAGCTCACCCTCACTCGTAGCTGTTCACTGTGCTGAATTTGCGCTAGATGTACCAAAGGCCACAGACTGATAAAAATCACATACCTGGAATTATGAATCTTGGCCACCTTGCAAGAAATCTTTTGTCAGTGTAGGCACCCACCTGCATTTTCATAACAGGAAAACAGGGCAGGTAGAACCTAGTGGCTTGTGTTCAGGCAAATGTGCTTACTCCCTCCTTACCAAAGCAGGATAATTGCATCCAGTCTGCTTTCTTTTGGGCTCTCCTCAGTCTCTCCTCACCCTTGAGCACTGATCAAGAAGTGTTTGGAAAGCAGATGAGTTTAGACTGGCCACAGTTTTGCCGTGAACTCTGCCAGCAGTTCAGTGCTGTGTTTTGTGTTTATTACAGATGTGGCCCCTTTTCACAAAGACTGGGGTGCCTGACAAATACTGTCCAAGATACTCCAGCCATTCAACAACATGGGAACTGGAAGCTGTTCTCTTCTATCATGAAGTAATGAGGCATAAGGATGAGAAAGTCTTTGGGTTTTTTTTTTAAGAAGTGTTGGCTATCATGTTTGAAGATATACTAATTATTTCAAAGATCATTTGCTTGATAAGAATACTGGTGAGTTCAATACCTTTGTTAGCCCTGAGAAAAACTTAAAGGCCCAACTCTGTCTGTTAAAGACTATGCTTCCCTCAGGTCATTCTGAAATGAAAAAAAAAAAAGAAAACTAGAGAGGATTATCTTGCCTTGCTCTCACTAAAAATGGTCAGTTGTACAGCAAAAAGATTTATTAACATGTAACAGAGGAGAAAAACTTGTGTTACTGCACAGGGGGACTCCAAAGGCTGCAATAGGACAGCTGTGAACTGACCAACTGTTCTGGGATGCAGCCTCACCACCCACTCACAACTGAGAGCCAGAACGGGAGGTACAAGCACACCTTGTGCTTGTTGCAGACCTTGCTCATGAGATTTGGGATGTAATTGTCTGAAAGGTTCTCCTCACCTGCCTCAAAACTGGCTTTTGGTTAGCATTGTTACCAGCCATAGAAATATTCTGGGTTTGAATCCTTTCAAGGCTGAAAAGAGAATTCAGCTGGTCTCTTTTCTTCAGGAGAAGTGCTTTAAATCAGAGTTTATGATATAAAAGTTGGGAACAGTATATTTATGTTGTTTTGAAGGTAGATTCCTGCAATGAGTTTTTCAGCCAACTCAATAAAATGTGAGTTTTCTAGGACCTCTTCTAGGTAGAAGGGGTCTTAGCAGACTTGATAAATGAATGCTGTGTTCTAGATATGTCTAGTCCATGAAGTTGGGTTATTAAAGCAGGTTTTTGAAAATAACTATGTTAGATTTTAAAATGCAAGTAATTTTCACAGTTTTGAGATTTAAATTATTTAAGTCTGGCTTCATACCTCTCAGATGGCTTCTATAAGAAACAGATGGCATAAGTCTAACAATAATGTCCAGGACATGGTCTCCCTTGTTAAGTAATTTTAAAAATTTCAATTATAGAATTCAAAGATTGGCAAATGTTGCACCAGCATTTCGTAGTGCACCAACAGTTTCTAGATGCTGTTTCACAGGATTGGAAGCATTCTTCATCCAGATGTCTGATCTTAAGGCATATTTTAATGTCAAGAGCATAAGAATCACCTTCTTAAAACAGATCAGTATTCCATGCTGTCTGCCAGGGAGCAGTGTTAGAAGCATAATGTCACAATGTTGCATCTGAAAAATCAATGCATAATCATTACCAGTGCAAAATCATTCAGATTTTAGCTATATAGTGATCTGTCTAATAACATATTCCTCTTATGTATCATCTTATATATGCTTCATTTTTAATTATGCACTTTGTAAATTATATATATCTTATTTCTGAGCAAAATACCATCTTACCCCAGAATCAGCTTTTCTTCTGCAATGAAGTAGTCACCTCTCCATTGCAAATATGTCTGAAATGCTTTGGTTAGGAAAAGACAGGTCAGAATAGAGGGCCATTGTGGTGTTTTCTGGTGTAAAATCCATGTTACATAATACTGTAACCATGCATTGTATGATCTTAACATCCACGTTGGCTTAGCTGAATTAATGCACAGCTTTACAGCCCATGTCATCTTCCATTTTGTAAAGTTCAGCTGACAAAATATAACAGGATGAATTTAGGGTTTTGTTAGGCATATTTGAATGGAGAGAACATAATGTTTTTGAAGTAGAATGTGGAACTTTAGCCACCTGTCTCCAATTATACTCAGTGTGACTGCAAGATTAAAATGCCATCTAGCTCACTGTGAAAATATGTCCCATAGCATCTCCTTTTAGCTCAGGAGCATTAATGCTAATAACAGCCCAACAGAGAATCAATTTTATTTTGATACTCTCAGTGATTAAATATTTTATACAGAGCTCTGGCAACACTTTCAAAAACTCTCAAACACAAAATTGAAGTTGAAAACATGTACTGGCACTGACAAAAACTGCATGTGAAAGGGATTTTGCTAATTGAATGACTAGCACAAAAGGCAGCCAAGAGAAGTACATACACCTGAAAAATTCATATGAAGCAGAATATGGAACGAAAAAAGCTTTGAAAATCAAAAATCAATATCAAGTATTGATTTGAAGTTAAATTATCAGAATGGAATTATGTTGTTATTATTAATTATTGTTATTATTATTTTGAGTGCATGGCTACTTTGCCCTTTGAAAAATCTATGTAAAACTGGCCAGTACTTTGGTTCTACTGTACATAAAATTCTGTAACTGGTATTGATGGCAGGTTTACTTTCTAGACTTCCTCTATTCTTATTCTGAGTTAAAAGGCTTCGAGGTCATAACACCCTTGAGAAATCAAGTGCAAACCATAACAAAAGTTATTCACAGTCTTTCAAGTTAATAGTTAAGTATTATTTCAGACAAACTCACAACCTGAAGGTGAAAAGTTTAGCAAAGCTGGGCTATCCTGACAGAAATGTTAGCTATGGAGATACTGCTGAAGGGATCATTATTATATTTAGAATGTTTAAACATAAATTCATGAATTTCCATTTTAAGTTTCAGGTGTTTCATTTCAAAGTACAAACAGGTACATTTGCATTAACTACAGTTGTCTAAGATTTTCTGTGTTGTCTAACAAGTGCTCCTGTCTAAATTCCTTTCTAGAAAAAAAGACTAAAATAGACTCTGAAAGAGAGTAGTCATTGAATCAGAGTCAGAAATTTCTACCTCACATTTTTCATGCAAGATTGTGATCCTAAACAGGACAGTTTGTACTGTCTTTACTACCTCATACAGAAATGTACTTTACAGATGTAACCCTCTGGAGAAGGTTAACAAGCCGAGTACTAGACTTTTCCACAGCAGGGATCTTTGAATTACCTTTACATCAGTTTCCTTTTTTTTCAGGTAATAATAATTCATAATCAGTTCATGGAAGAAATCTAACAGTCTGCATTTGGTATACAAAGCACTAGAGATGCTTAATTTATGGAAGCACTCATATTAGAAATAAAATGTTTCTGCTCCTTAATGCTGAAGCATTTAATCTCTTATTGTCTTTGGAAAAGTAACATCTTCTGTTTTCAAATGGGGCAGAACAGACATGCAGAACTGAATCCCTGAGTGTCTATAAAGTACAAAATTCAGCTTCAGATCTTGTGATGCCCTGTTCCAGTTCTGCAAACAGCAAAGACCATAAGTTACATGATATGTTGAAAGTCATAATTTGTAACCTCCCTGCATGGTGCAAAAACACTGTGGCATAGAGAGAAACAGAGATCACATCTTTTCTATACTTTTACATAATTTTTCATCCTTCAGCACTGTGCAATACATAAAAGAGTAAATTTCAAAAGGAAAGGACATAAATGGTCTATTTGTATTATCATTATTTTGCAGAACAACAAAACCCCAATGCCATTCCCTGTTAAAAAGAAAGTCTGTCATATAAACCAGGACAGTATTCAAACAAATGGATCCAAATGATCAAGTGTATGAAATATAATTCAATGCAGCACAATTTAGGTCATTGAAAACATCAAAATATAGAGGAGCCTGTAGAAATGATTAGCACAGTTGTGTTTTAATCCTGATGAACGAAGGATTTTTCCTTATCTTCTAAATGCTAGTGAGGCTGTAGAATTGCTCTTAGTGCACTCCTTGGCATTTTCTTTCAGTATGCCTTTGTGTTTCTTGGACTTCTTGTCATGCCAGCCCACTGCCATCTCCTCTGCTCACTCAGACTCCTTAACCCTTCTCACACATCACCTGAATTTTGAGCAGAATCATCAGTCCTGGAAGGATTCTCATACTCCTGTCAAGGAAAGGAACTTTTTATTCTTGTGCACCTGCTGCACATTTGTTTGCCTTTCTTTACAGAAGATTTACACCAAATCTGGAGAATATCAACATTCCAATTAAGCTACGTAGGGTCACCAAAATATCCTGAGTTGGAAAGGTCACAGAAAGATCACTGAAGTTCAACTCCTGGCCCTGCACAGGACACCCCAAGAGTCACTCCATGCTCCTGAGAGCTTTGTCCAAACTCTTCTGGAGCCCTGCCAGTATTGGTGCTCTGATCACTCCCCTGAGGAGCCTGTTCAGTGCTCAGCCACCCTCTGGGTGAAAAACTTCTTCCTGATATCCAGCCTAAACCTCCCCTGTCTCACTTCATGCTCTTTTTGTCCTGTCACTGTCACCACGGAGCAGAGATCAGTGCCTGCCCCTCCTCTTCCCCTCAGGAGGAAGCTGCAATGAGGTCTCACCTCCATCTCCTCCAGGCTAAACAGCCTCACACAGCTTCCTCTCCAGACTCTTCCTCATCCTCTTTGCCCTCCTGTGGATTCTCTCTAATAGTTTAATATTTTTCTGATATTGTGGTACACACAGGGCTTGAGACGAGGCTGCATCCACACTGATGAAGTGTGGGATTATTTTTTATGTTTTTTCAGAAAATATTACATTATTTTTATTAATGCACTGGCTTTACTATTACTAAATTTTCAATCAAGTGCTCAAAAGGCAGAAGCAAAAGTGTTACTGTGATTCCTCTTATGCTCCTTAGTATTACACCATTATTTTTTTGTGAAAGAGGACAACTCCCCTGGCATCTGTGCAACTCTTCTACTTGAAAACTTAGGTAATAATCCTGAGTCTGGACTTATGTATCATGGCCTTGACTAAGTCACTTCACTCCTGTTTATCCTCCTGTATAACATGAAGAGGACTTTGTTTCTCCATTAATTAATTTGATATACAGGAGTACAGTACAGTGTTTCTGTGCCACATATACTGACCAATATCTGTGTCACTACCCTCTTACTGGAATTCGGAGAGTAGATGTCATAGGTGGACAATTCCTAGACAATAAAAAGATACACTATTCACCATTATTCAGTTCATATAATTTTTCTGCATTCTTGTTCATCTCTGTCTAATCTCATATTGCTATTTCTCATTGCACTTTTGAACAAATAATGAGAACCAAAAATTCAGATCACGTCTGCTTTAGATATTTATGAGTTATAAGGCTTTGTTTAGCATAAAGCACATAGGAAAGCATCCTTTAAGTAAAATTCAAAGCTAGCTTTAGATGACAGTCCATACTGCTGGCATCTTTGCAGAATTTCAAACCTACCCTTGCTACAAGTCCCAGGGGCTCAATGCCATGACCCCGTACCTCTCTGGAGCTGATGAGGTTTGCTTTGTGCTTTACCTCTCAGTCATTGGCACGTTTGCATGCAACATCTTGGGGCATCCAAATGTTTGACAAGTAGCTGGCTCACATACTTCTGGAAAAATGTGTCCTTTACAATGAAAAAGTACCTAAACCAGGCAGAAAATCTGCACAAGGTCCTTCACTGAATGGCCTTTAAAAAAAAGAATGGAGTCTGTAGACCAAAATCAGCCTGCAAGGGCAATGACTGGCTGTATAAACTACTCTCTAACACTGTCCTGTTAGAAAAGAACACATCATAATTTTTTTAGTCTGAGGTTCTTTTACCAGGATATCTAAGTGTGATGTATAATGAATGTGTCTAGCTTACCAAAAATATGGACAAAAGCAAAAATATTTAATATTTTGCCTTTTAGTTTGTTGGTTTTTTTTACTTTTGCTTCAAATTTGAATTTTATTTTTTTTTTGCATTTACATAGAAATATCTTGGAAAACACTTACGTTTAATTGTTTAGATGTTCCAATTTTTTAAAGGGGGAATCAACCAACCAATCTAAAACCTGTGTGTCAGGCTTGTGGTGTCTCAGCTGCAGGCGTGGGGGAAATGTGTGCAGTCCAGAGACTTCAAGAGAGTTGCAGGACAGCTGGTTCTGGGAAAAGGAAACAAAGACTTGTAATAGCATGGTGGTATATCCAAGGAAAATTTGTAAAACCTATTTCCGGCACCATGGCACTGTGTGGATGTCAGAGTGTGGTTGGTTTGATCTTGTTGGAGCAACATTGTGAACTGCAGACATATTTCATCCTAAAAGAGCAGTCTGACCACTTCTTACTTTAAATTAGAGGAAACTACAACAACACAGAGAAAAAGCTGATATTTTTAACTTCTCCAGTGTTATACACTTTCATAGCCCTCCTATTATGAATAAAAATAGTTCCCTTTGTTATCCAGCAGTTACAACGAATCATTCAGGTTCTTTTTCACTCAAGGAAAACAGGTAATAAAAAGCAACCTTTTCAGCAACAGAGACGGCCCCCTGAAACAAGTTCCTTTTGGTAATGCCATAATCCTAACAGATTTGTCTTATTTACAAATAAATATAAAACCAAATAGAAGATAATTTAATGTCTGGAAATGTATCAGCTGCCCAAGGGATATTTATAAAGTATATAGGCAATGACCATTTTGGGGTTTTCTTTCTGACTTTCTAGGCTTTTAGCCATTTGCTCCTTTCTGCTTTCCCTGCATCTTGCTGTGAAGATATTTGTGCCTCAAAATGGGAGAGGACTGGAAGGTGCACTTAAAAGAGCTGTGTGTCTGCTGGTTTTGAAGCTGAAGCTAAAATATCAATTTTTTCTTCCTCAGCAAGTGAAATTCCAGTAAAGATACAGTCGTTTTCTGAAATCTAAAAGTAAGAAAGGAAAATGGCAAAGCCTACTGTTGTTAGTTTTGGTGACAATAAGCTTCCATCCAGTTAAAGAGAAGACCTCACTGCTGCAGGGGTCAGCATTTATAGCTGTCAGGTAAATTCACATATGACAGGAAATCATCAGGTCAGAGTTGGCCACTGTGTGGAGGATCTGCTGACAATAGAACAGGAATAGTTCTTTCGTTATCCATAATTCAACCTGACTTATACCAATGAATTCATTGTACTATTAAGACTCAGTGTCCCATTGCTTCAGGATGAAATAGACGTTGTGCTTCATGAAACATCTCTATATAATATTATATTTAGAGATCTACTTATTCCCTAGGCTCAGCCACTGATCCAGGATAGACTTGCAAAATGGATTTTATCGTCTGCATGTAAGGGATCAAGAACAATAAAATCCAGATTTGTTGTCATTTACTTTATTTTTCTCTGAAATTTAGAGATACAAAATATAAAAAAATTACAAACAAGTGAAAATACCCTCTGTAACTAAATATATATCATACTAAAATACACAAGATGAGTTAAATATAGTGGTAGATGACTTGAATCCCTGATTACTGGACGGCCCCTGTGGAAAATTGTTCCTGGTCTGATCCTCATATCAGAATAAAGAATTACCAACTCCTTTATCTAGGAATTTTCCAGTTTGTAATTTAACCCTTCTGTGTTTAGTGGGTGATTGGCACTGATGCCTTGGCATCAGTAAAGTCTTGCTATTTTGCTACTTTTTATATTCTTTTATCGAGAATCATTTATGATTTATAAGATGTTTTTGAAAATACAATGTAATTGAGTAATTAAGGATTTTCAGCCTCTTAAAAGATGCAGCTTTTGCTGCATTGTATTTGCAAGTTTTATAGTTTGCAAACATGAAGGGCTCTTTTATATATGGAATTGAAATTAATGCTATTGAAGGAACTGGGTGACATAGCATCTCAAGAAAGGGGAATTTATAATAATGGTTATATTAGTCCAACAGAAAAAGCCATAATGGAATCTAATGTTTGAAAAATGAACCTGCAGGGATTCAGATTAATATTGAAATATAAAAGTTTAATTAAAGACAATTAATTGCACAAACTAGCCCTAAACCATTTGTTGTAGTTTTAAATCAAAATTGAACATCTTTCAAAAGTCTACAATGTAGACATGATATTGCAATTATACACCTGAGATAGATATTCATCAGTTCTTCTGTGTTAAGAAACTAAGAAACAACCACTAATTCTTACAGTGTTCTACAATTTAGCTAATTAAAATTGTCGTTGATATTTTGATTGATGGCCATTTTAAAGTTCTGTTAATGAAGTAGCATTGTTACACATTAGCGTGCTCAAAGTTACAAAATGTCAAAACCCAGTTTGCCAACATATAGATTTATAAATTGGGCAAATCCAGCTATATTTTTGTGTCAGCAGTCAGTGACAACCCTGAGGCTAGCCAACACTGTGCAATATTATATAGCTTTTCCTAAAGAAGGCAATAGGGATTTATTAAAAATATCTTGACTGACTTATATATATATATATATAACTTTGTAAATTCAATTTTAGACATATCAATTCTTTCTTGGTCGAAACGTCAAAAATACTCATGGGAGATTTCAGCTTACTTCATTAAGGTGGACTAAGAAAATGCTTTTTTACGGAGAAAAATCTTCATCATCTTATCTTTAGATAAACTTAGCTGCAAGGTTTTGCTATTTAGCATCTACAGAAATTTGTCTTAATTCACTGAAACAAGACTGTGTATTTTAGCCCACCATGTTTGCTCGTTTTGAGAGGGATTGGTCTACCCACCACCCTCCCTCAAACAGTCTAGTCCAAGCAAGCCATGCATCCTCAGCAGCCAGTGATAAGATGTAAATGTCTTCAGTGACTGATTCGTCCTGTTGAGGTCTAGAGATCAGGATGGCAAATATGCAGCTTCTTGAAACGCTTCTCTCTTGTTGACTGTAAAAACAGCATCAGTGATAAGCCTGAATTGAACTTTTAGCTTTTATATTGCAGAAGTGAAATTCCAACCGTTTATGATCTTTCTTAACACGCCATTCGTAAGAAATATTTGGCAGATCACAACACAGTCCTCTAACATACAACATATGTTTATGTTTATGTGAATAAATTCCAATTCACACAAATGCTCAGGTTGCAGTGGAGCTGTTCCTTCCATAGTGGAGTGACAGTGGTGGGTGACAGAGCCCGGACTGTGGCACCACCCAGCCCTCATCTGCCCTCTCAGACCCAACAGCAAGTCCTCTGACAGAGATCAGTGTTTTCTTGTATAAACAACTTCAGATTTTGCGTGCATGCTTCTCTCTGAACTGCAGTGGTGGTACAGCCCTGAGCCCGTATTACAGTAAGGTCAACAATAATGACCAGCACCAGATTCATGGTGGATTGCTGGTTTGCTGGTAGCATATTGAATCAGATGCTCTTCTAAAGTCAGAGTAACCAATCCAGAGTGTTTTCAATCTGCCTGTGCTGTTTTGAGTTGTCCTACAATTTTGCTGATAATATTTGTGTTCTCTAAGTAGATTGTAAAAATAATTAATGGAGTCCATTATTGTACTAGCAACTGCATATACAAATGTGCATTTGTGGAAGTTGTCCTGCAAACTTTTTATAGCACTAAATGGAAACTAATTGTCACCTAAATTCCCCATTGTCAGCCAATTTATAATGCCAATTCACCTATTAGTATTCTCAATTATGCATGGACAGGATAACAGGTGGAACACTGGAAATGTTAATCTAGGAAATATCTAAAATGCTTTGTGAATGGAAAATACTGTTATCATTGAAACCATTCACTGATTAGATGATGAAGGAAAATATTAAAGGCATGCTAACATTGGTGCTTCAAAAGTATTATTTCCCTTACTGAAGATGAGTCCAAAATATCCATCAAATCCTGTCCTCACTGAAAGGTAAACCTGTCATTTCCTAAAGGGAAAAGGAATTAATTTTGTTTGTATCAAATATCTGTCAGCAAATGAACTAAAAAGTACAATTCAAATCGATCAGCAAAGTATAGAAAAATAAAGGAGTAAAGTGCAATTTTTTCAATAAGCTTTGATCAGAAATTACCACACTGAAATTTAGCCAACTACAAATTTAAGATTTGATTTAGTCATTTATTATTTCTCCCTAATCAATGTATGGAAACTGGCATCTACAAAGAACAAGCACTTACCTTAACAGGAGGGAAGAGAAACTTCTTTCCCTGCTTTGAGTTAGAATTCTGAGTCTAACAAACTGAATACCTGACTTTGAGATGGCTGCTTCTTTTCCTCAGCACCAGGAGTTATTTCTACTGATGAGACAGGATCTTTCAACCATGTCTAATATACAGTCTGAACTTCTCATCACTACCAAAACTACCAGTTTAAGGAGCTTTAAGCAACGTGGCTGACTCCTGCTCAGGGTCACTGCCCTGCAGCTGCACTCAGCCCAGCCTGATGTGCAGAGAAGGTGTTTGGCATGGATAACCTGCTGGAAATTCGGCAAAGACAAGCAGTCTCAGGGCTTGCAACTCCACACTAAGCAGCAGAGTGAGACAATTACATTTCCTTCCCTCCAAACTGTTTCTTCTCCATGTTAAATGTCAGATAATCTAGAGATGTGTTACATAGGAGTGGGAATAACTGGGGATTTGCTTTTATTTCTTGGTCAGCTTTCAATACAGTATCTACTGATATTCTTAGAAGCTCTGAAAATGAAGTATGATTACATTTTCTATCCTCTACTAGCATATTTTTGGTAGCTCCTAAATTAGCATTATATTTGTTTTCTTAAATCTTACATTTGAATTTAATTTTACTCTGTCAATGTATTTTTCTGTCATAAATCTCAAAATTGTGAAAATCCACCCACCTCAGACAGTTGTCCAGAAGGTGATAAAACCTCAAGGTATGTACTGTCCTAGAAATCAGCTGAAAAAAAATCTATCATCCATGATCATTCCTGGGCTCTGGTCAAAAATGACTGCTTCACTTTTCTGATAGTCCCCCACGAAACATTAAAGAACATGTTATTCCTTTTTCATTCTTATTAAGCTAGGGAGGAGCATTTATACTTCAAATGCATCTGCAGTTCCTGCAGGTATATCCAATATGCCTGCTCCTGAATGGCATTTTTCCTGAAGATAATTGTTGCCATTTATTTTCTAAAAGAAATTTCCCCTGTATGAAGTGAGGGGAGAGGATGCGTGAGTGATCACACAGAGGGAGATACTGAGATGTGAAGTAGCAAGTATATATTTGGCAACAAAAATAATTCAAAATTTTAAAATATTTACTTTATCCTGTGTTGTTGTGAGGGACGGACATACAGAAACAGATTCAGGGATGGAAAAATAAGGGAGTGAGTAATTTATATTTGTTTAGGGGGGATGATGACAAGGATGATATGTGTTACCTTTATGAACTGGCAGTCGCCTCAGCAGATTTGTTGAGCCATAATGTATTGTCAAGTTGCACTGCAATCACAGAAAGACTCACTGAGCAGGAGTAGATTACATAAGAAAAGTACCTTAACCCCCACTAGAATTCTGCCTGTGACAGAGTAAATTCAGCTTGGGTGCTCACTGTTTGGAAGGGTCTCGAGTGACTGACAGCCTTGGCACGCAATGCAATATTTGGGGTGCCTCAGGGCTCCCCTGTTGGGGTAACACCATGGTAGGGAGCTCAGCTGCTCTGTGCCACACAGCCTGAAGCGTGGGCTGGCTGGAGCAGTGAGAGCTGCCCTCCTGGAAATCCTCTCCTCTCCACACACAGCACAGCAGAGCCACAACATCACACAGAGCATCACACAGTGATGTTCACTTGTAAGAGTGAGTGAGCAAAATACAGCAGCAGGACAATTTTTGGTATGTGTTGTAACCCAGTTTAATGCACTATTACATTGTCTACCAAAAAAAAACAAGCACGGTTTTTCTTTTGTTTATTATTAAATGTGGACTATGGGTTAACTGAGATGGTGGCATGAAGGCCAGTGGCTGAATTTGGATTCATTTTCAGTGGGAATGAAAGCACAGAGGAAAACAAACTATATGAAAATTGTAGGCATACCTGCAGCTTTTCATCCCAGGAAATCAATGATTCCTGCTGAATTGAAATGTTTTTATTATTCTCTTTTGAGCAAAGATTTTGTACAAGATTAGATGTGTAGGTGTTGCCTCAACTTCTTTGAGGGTAAATTTGAATTCTGACTATATAGTCAAGATAATTTACCTGGTCTAAGGACAAGACTTCCTGTCAATACTAAATTCAAGACCCTTTGTCTGGATAAAGTAATAAATTAATTCAGAGGAAGCAGCACCTGATTCTTTAATGAAACAGGTCAACAGTATCAGGCTTTTCTGTTCTTTGGTTTCAAAATAACTTTGTACTCTCAAAATAAAATCTTTAAAATCTTAACCACAATTCAGTGTGATCACAAATCACAAAAAACAGTTATGTCTGAGTTAGAGTTCAAGATTTATTATGTATGTTTCTTCCCTGTATTATATTACTTTCCTTCTTTTTTAGGTTTGGATTCACTGTTACTTGTCTGCTGAACAAAATTACCCTAAAGGTTTTGCACATTGAGAAAAAAAGATAATTAGCTTTTTCTGGCTTTTCTACTCGCTGAGCTCAGTTGCCATGACAACTAAAATTTTACCACTTTCTTAACATCAGTTATTTTGATTTCTGCAGTTTAAATAAAAACTCCAAACATTTAAACTGTATAAAAAATGCTATAATTTCAAATATTTAGAACCATATTGTTCACTTTCTTTAATAGTGACCATATATAAGAATTTTCTTAATGTCTTCTAACAGTCAAAAAGTTCTTCTAAAAGTCAAAGAGGTCTTCTAAAAGTCAAAGAGGTCTTCCAAGGGCTACTGATAGCTCAGTGAAACAAGTGTTTGTAGATCACCACTGATCCTACAAGCTCATTTATAAAGGGATAATAGAGACAATACAGTTGAAAGAAATAATTGCTGTAGTTCTGATGTCAGAAGATGGTAGACTGCACATCCCAGTTTGGCAAACAAGCTGTTATTTTGATTGCACTTGGGAAATACAGGTAATCAGGCATTTTGTGATGGGGTAGCATGGTGCTTATTTTTTTAGATACAGCTTTTCCTGGCTGGTAAACTTTCAATTTGCTTCCAACTGTTCTTCACACTACTGTAAAAGCAAGTTTAATTTCCTATTTGAAAAAAAACTCCTTTTAGAAATAATAGATCATATGATCTTTCATTGAAAGAGAATAAAATATTTATATGCCAAAGGCTAGAAAATAGAGGACTGTGTTGTTCATCACTGGAGATTTGTGTAAGATCTTGTAGATTTGTGAGGTCCAGATAAAGAAAAACATTTAGAATGGGCATCATTCCATTCCCCTCTATTAATCACATGGAGAGTAAACCAAAGGTTGATGATTCCATACCTGCATTTCTTGAACACGGTATGGACCAAATTAGCTACTTCAAAGTACAGCTGCATTGAAGTGCATAGAATAATGAAATAATTTAAGTTGGAAAAGACTTTTAAGGTCATCAAGTCCAAGCATTACTCCAGAAGTGCCAAGTCCTCCACCACGTCACTAAGTGCCACATCTACACACCTTTCAAATACCTCCAGAGAGGGTGAATCTGTCATTTCCCTGGGCAGCCAGTTCCAGTGCTTGATGATCCTTTCCATGAAGAATTTTTTTCCCTAATACCCAGTCTAGCTCATGCTGGCACAACTGGAGGCCATTTGCTTTCATCCTGTCATCAGGCTGACTCCCACCTCACTACAACCTCCTTCCAGGGAGTTGTAGAGAATGGTGAGGCACCTCCTGGACTAAACACCCCCAGCTCTCACACCTGGTCCTTTCACACTCCTGCTCCAGGCCCTTCACCACTCCATTGCCCTTCTCTGGACATGCTCCATGCCCTCAACATGTTTCTTGTCATGTGGGGCCCAAAAGTGAACACAAGATTCAAGGTGCAGCCTCACCACCGCCGAGTGCAGGGGCACTGGGAATCACTGGTCAGCCCTGCTGCTGCTGAACACTCTGTTCCTGATACATGGAATGGTTGGCACAAGGTATTTCTGCAAATCAACTCCCTGTAAACTTTTACGCACCAAATGAATGGGAAAATAAGGAAGTTATCTGCCCACAGGGGTTGAAATCGCTCTGCTAGAGAAATATCCATGAGACATGTCTTTCAAAAAACAAATAACTTTTATGCTTTGAAATATGGTAGCCCAAAAATGGTGATGGTTTGGCAGAACTGAAAAAATTGCTCCATCTCTTCCAGTTCTCCTTTTGGAAGAGGTGGAAGAATTTTGGGAGGAACTTCAGGCAAAGCAGCTCTTTGTGACGTTTTAACTGTATCTCAGTAAATTGGATTCAATTCTAGTGCTACACTACATGAAGCAAGGGCACACTTGAACAAAACACGATTGTCCATGTTCCTTAATTTGCACCCTGTTTCTGTCACAGTTTTGGCCTTTGAATGTTTTCCTCTATTGTATTTTAATCCCAGCAGTCACAGAGAACACAGCTGTTCCTTCTCTTCTCTCATCTTTCCTGTTATCTTCTTTCTGCCTCCTATGCATGGTTTCTCAAGCTGAAGGTTTGATATTTAGTGAACAGCCTCACTGCTTTGCTGACAGAGAGATCAGCCTCACTGCAGCCTTTCCAAAAGCATTGCTTCTTCATTTGTATGCACCACAGCCACCTCTTTCTCTGCAGACCAGATCAATCTCAGTATTAGGGAGATTATACCGCTGTCAGTAAGCCCTCAGCTTTTGCCTCACATTGCTCTAGCATGAGGCTACATATTGAAGACTAGATGAGCTTGTCATTTTATTTCACCCATTCAATATACCACAAAGGAATTTGGCTTGAGGAAAAAGTAATTCCAATAGAACCTTATGCAGTTTGTAGGAAACAGTCCCCCTTATTTATGATCTAGTTAAAGACAAAGGTTCTTCTTGAGTACAGGTGACCAAGAACTCATTAAGTGTTTAGCCAAAAACAACCTGCCAATGTTGTGAAGTCCTGTAGGTGACATTTGGTAGAACAATGGAAAAAATGAGGAAATACAGTCAAGATTTCTGAGTTCTGATCCTCTCTCTGACATCAGTCTATGATGTGGCTAAACCTGTCACAAAACAATTCTTTCTCTTTCCTTCTAAAACTTTGGAGAGACTTGAAAGACTTTTATTGATTTTTTGATGAAATCTTTAAATAAAAATAATTAATAAAAATTTTTTTTATAGCAGTGATGTTTAAAAAAATACAAAGCTACATACATTTACCAAATTTTTCTCCCCAGCACAGCTACGTAAATACTTTTATATTTGAGATTTCTGGTGTCTAAGGTTTGGAATGGATGATTCAAATAATAAATTTCAAAAGAAACTTCAAATTTGAAAAAGTACTTTTTCAAAATAAATGACACATTTACTCAAGAGCTGCATACTCTTTTATCATATAGATAATAATGTAGGTCTGTTCTTAGTAATGACTTCGTGGTAGTTGGACTTTGTTCGTTTGTTTGTTTGGGAGGTTTTTTGTTTTGTTTCTCTAATATAAATCTTTCACTCCTGAAGGGGAAAAAAATCTAAACATTAATAATCTCAGTTACATATTTAGGAGAAAAAAAAAAAACCAACTAAAAAAATAGAGAAAGAGAAATGAGAAGATTTGCCCAAGATAATAAATGGACTGGATAATTTCCAATGTGATTAAAAGAGAATTTAGGATGTAATCAGGAAAGAAAACAACACTTAATTTGGGAATATTTAATCTGTAAGGCAAGATTCTTCTATCTTTCACTGTCTCACAGCATTCCTAATGCCTTTATTTTCCTACTTGGCTTTATCATTGAATTCTTTACATCTGAAAAGTAGAAGTTACAAAGAAAACGTGACATGCCTGCAGCCTCCCAGAGGATTTTTGGCTGCATCTCCTGAAACCATGTGTAAGCTTTGTTTATCTGAGTGGCTCCATTGCTGCTTTTAATGTGTCCATTTGGATGTGTATGAATTGCAAAAGTGGATTCCAGTTCCCAGAGGCAGCAGTAAATTTTGCATTGCTGGTCACTTTGGGTGACTGTGCATGGATGTGAAATAAATCCAAAAATCTGGGGCAAGTCAGGGTGGCCTGTGGACTGGGAAGCACAAATGTACAGTTAAAATTGTGCCAAAGTCAGAGGATGCCACAGGGTGTTCAGGAAAGGTTGTGATGGACAGTCCCTGAGCTTGTGTAACTGATGGTGATGTTAGACAAATTGTTATCATTTATTATCTATAAACTATTATCATTAGTTTATATATGGAAATAACTTAATTTCTCCATAATTTTCCCTAAGTGATTATGAAATATAAGTGGATTAAATACTCCTGTGAGCTAGTGAAAGAGGAAAAAGGTGCAAAACCAAAACTGTAGACATTAGAAAATACAGTTTGTCAGAAAATTTTGGAATAGTTCGGTTTCTGTGCCAACTTATTTTTTTTCCTGTTTTTATAGATTAAAATGTGATCTGAGAGCAGCTGACTGGGCACTGGCTGTTTATTTTTTAACTATACACACCTCTTGCCTTGAAAATAGAACAGCTCATTGAATAGCTTACACATGGCTTTTCTCCTTTTTTACCTGCAAGATATTCACAAAAGCATTTAACCCAGTCATATTTCTTCTGAATCTGCAGCACTCTGCAAAAGCCTGGCCCCACAATCAGGAATTTCAGATGAATTCTCAATTCCCATCCCTGAGCTGAAAAGTCAGACATTCTAGACCTGGATTTTCTCTTTAGATTGATAATTACACAAGGCAGGAGATAGCTGGGGAGATCTGACCAGTCATTGTCTGAATTAAATTACTTTCATGTGGACTGAACTCTGTCAGTTAAAAGACTTTTTTTTAATTGTAGTTTTTTGGGGGATTGGATTTTTGTTTATTTGTTTATTTGCTTTTGTTGACATTACAACTCATGATAATAAAGTTACTTATAACAGATAGAAAAAGATGTCATAACAAAAGGAATAAAAACCAGCTTAAAAAAATGATATCAAGCTAAGAAGACCTCAGAGTTAAATATGTTGCAAAGGTCTGACTTTCAGAAGAACAGGGGAGCATTGTGCTGTGCACATGTTCCATAGTGCACAGCTGCAACAGTGATGTGAAAATAAAGAACAGTCTGTTGAACTCATATTCACATTAGTGACTTATATGTTTGAGAGTTCCCATCCAAAGGAGCAGGACACATTTGGAGTTACCTGTTAGTGGTATTTAATAATAGTACTTGAGATTTGACCTGACCTTTGTTTTCCTTCTTTCTACAAGCAAACAGCTCTTACCCAGATTTCATTCAGAGCATGATCCTTTGGAGGTGGTGATGCCAAATGCCTTCTCCTGTTCCCCTTTTAAACCATGGCTACTGAGTACATGAGCATTTGTATAAGCTATTGCACAAATACAACTAGAACATTTTCAATTTGAATGTATATAATACATTGGGCTTATATGAGCCGTTTCAATAAACCAGAAGAACTGATGGAGCTGCAGCTGTCAATAAAGCCATTAGCTTCAGGGAAATTACTCACTGAAGCAGGATGTGGATTCCACAGAGGAAGGGAAGATATGAGCTGCTTGTTTTTCACTGAAACAGCCCTTCTGATACCACTCCCTAAGCTGCTCATATTAAGCTTGTGTTTTGAAGCACTTCAAAGCTGCAGGGCTACATTGAGCAAAGCACATGCAGAGGTCCAATAAGTTACAGTTAATAATGTGGTTTAAGTTTTGAAATATATACCCAAGATATGAAATCATACAAAATCTTTATTTTTCTAGTGACAGACTGTGCTCCAACAACTGTGCACTGATGTTCTTGCCTTTAGTCCAAACATAATTTTTTTTCTTATTCCTTTAACATAATTATGTGCTAGTCAATATAAGAAAAAGTCATAGATTTAAGTATGCTGGTTTTGGGGAGGAGCACAAAATATCTTGTTTTACTTGGAAATGAAAGAATATTTATATCTAGAGGCCAATCTTATTCCCTTCTCAGCTTTGATTAATTTATCGACATATTAAATTGCAAGTTATCCCTGAGTGGATCTCTAATGACAGGAGCTGTTGCAAATATTAATCCTCTGTTGTACTCTACCCTGTGCTGATGGATCTGACTGCCACACTGTGGTCTGAATTCTTTTCCATAAAAGTCTGGGCATAGCATGTGGCTGACCTCAGACCTCCATGTGGAACAGGATCACTGCTGAGCAGCACTGGCCATGCTCTGCAGGAGCCAGGCTGAGGGCACTGCTGTCACATTTTGAATTTTATCTGGTAGCATTTTGGAGATGGCTGTAAAGCTGCACAATCTCATTAAACTTCTTCCTGTGATACAACGTGGGACAACAATGCTCCTTCCTTGCCACAGGGGGAATAGGAAACTGGAACATTAATTAGTGCCTGGGAGTGTGTTTGCATGGTGGTAGATTCATAAGCAGCAAACTTTGCCATGTCACTACATAAGCTCATTACAATATAGTGACAAACTCTCTATATCTATAAATTCTAAAACAATTTTTGTTGTAAGACAGCTCCTCCTAGGCAGAAGTAGAGCCGTTGTATGTTTGGGGATAGACAGGTTACAATTTCCAGAAACTTCCAGTATTGTGAAGAAAAAAAGGAGTTCTGTAAAGATGAAATAAAAAATTAATAAAACCACCCCAACTTATTACTGTTGCTGCTATGGAAACTGAACAAAGAACAATAACTACTTGCCAATTTCTTCTGGCTCCTACAGTGCATAAGCCTAAAATACTGATATTTCAAGGACAAGAATTGCTGTCAATAACTAAATATTTTGCTATTCTGGGATTTACCAGCACATTACCTTGGAAGTGTTTAGTTTCTAAACCTTTGTGAAATTCTTTCTTTTTCTTTTTTTTTTTTTTCTGAAGTACAAGACAATATAAGTACATGATGTGTGTTGTTATGGAAAGACAAATAATTTTTACATGGAGAAATCAATTAAAGGGTCAGTTTAGTCCTGAAATTAGGAATGTATTCACTACATTTTATTTTTATTTATAAAGGACAATGCTTTTATAAAAAGAAGAAACACATGAAATTTGCAGATGTGCCTAGCCCTGCGCAGCACTTGGGAGCTTATAAGGAATGAAACCTCTTTGTTTAGATGTTTATTGCCACTCAGTTATAATATGCTCAGAGAAGCTGTATCTGTATAAGAGACTTCTGCTGAGACTCCCTTCTCCTGACTCACATGTGGTTTTTTCTCTGTACAGGAGAAGCAGCCAAAGCATTTCTGCCCAATAATAATGTAAGGTTTACAATATATTTTTAATAGCCTGCAGTTTGGACTTGATCTGAAAATGAAGATGCAGCTATTTTAGGGCACAGAATAAGACTTTCAGTATTTTTTCACTATGTTTTCCCACTTCAAAAACAATAACTGAATCTTAAACTTACTGGAATTAAATGGCAGCATTCATTGCCTGGCTTGGCAAACATTTTTACTTGTTAAAATTTAGAATAGCATAGGCAAAATTAACCACAGGAAAGTTTGTATCTGTAGGAGAAAAGGTATCTAGACTCTTCTGGCAAGTAAAAGGTGAGAGAATTCACTTCTCCTTTGCCAAGATTTACAGTGGGTGTTCTTGTTGAAACATATCTCTTTAGTGAGAGATGGACATTCTTTTATTCAAGTTCCTCAAAATATTCTCCATCTTCATCTTTATCAGTCTGTGTTTAAGGCATATGGTATTCCTCCAAGTAATTCTCTCTGCCAGAGGTTAATTTGAGTATCCTCCTATGTGCAACAAAAAAAGATATAATTGAAATATCTTCCAACTATAATTTAACCCACAAAATCTCAGTGACAGGAATATTCTTGATGTGGGTTGGAGAGAAAAAGAAAAGTGATGGGACAGAATGGGTGCTGAAGGTCTTTCAAACCTGAATGACCAGATGGGATTCATCCCAGGGTGATGAGGGAGCTGGCAGATGAGCTTGCAAAGCCACCCTCCATCATTTACCAACAGTTCTGGCTCACTGGGGAGGTTCCAGATGACTGGAAACTGGCCAATGTGACACCCATTCACAAAAAGGGTAGGAAGGAGGATCCTGCTAATTACAGACCAGTTAGCCTGACCTTACCCAGTAAGGTGATGGAACAGTTTATACTGAGTGTCATCACACAGCACCTACAGGCTGGCCAGGCTATCAGACCCAGCCAGCATGGGTTTAGGAGGGGTAGGTCACGTTTGACCAACCTGGTCTCTTTTTATGACCAGGTGACCCGCATGGAAAGGCTGTGCATGTTGTCCATTTGGACTTCAGCAAGGCCTGTGACACTGTCTCCCACAGCACACTCCTGGAAAAGCTGCAGCCCGTGGCTGGGACAGGAGCACTCTCTGCTGGCTGATGGCCGGGCCCAGAGAGTGCTGGTGAGCAGGGCTGCATCCAGCTGGGGACAGTCACCAGTGGTGTCCCCCAGGGGTCTGTGCTGGGACCAGTCCTGTTCAGTATTTGTATTGATGACAAGGATGAGGGTATTGAGTCTTTCATTAGTAAATCTGCAGACAAAACTAAGCTGGAAGTGTGTGGGGGTCTGTTGGAAGGGAGGAGGGCTCTGTAAAGAGACCTGGAATGGTTGGATGGATGGGCAGAGGCCAACAAGATGAAGTTCAATAACTCCAAGTGCTGAGTCCTGCATTTTGGCCACAATAACCCCCTGCAGTGCTATAGGCTGGGGACAGTGTACCTGGACAGTGCCCAGGCAGAAAGAGATCTGGGGGTGCTGGTCCACAGCCCTGAGCATGAGCCAGCTCTGTGCCCTGGTGGCCAAGAAGGCCAATGGGTCCTGGCCTGGATCAGGGACAGTGTGGCCAGCAGAGACAGGGAGGTCATTCTTCCCCTGTGCCCAGCACTGTGAGTGCTGTGTCCAGTTCTGGGCCCCTCAGTTTGGGAAGGATGTTGAGACGCTGGAGAGTGTCCAGAGGAGGCAACGAGGCTGGTGAGGGGCTGGGAACACAAACCCTGTGAGGAATGGCTGAGGGAGCTGGGGTTGTTTAGCCTGGAGAAGAGGGAACTCAGGAGTGACCTTATCACTCTCTACAGCTCCCTGAAAGGTGGCTGGAGTCAGGTGGGGGTTGGTGTCATTTTCCAAGCAGCAACTGACAGAACAAGAGGACACAGCCTTAAACTGCACCAAAGGAAATATAGACTGGATATTAGGAAAAAGTTTTTTACAAAAAGAGTGATCAAGTACTAGAATTGTCTGCCTAGGGAGGTGAGGAGGTGATGGAGTCATCACCCCTGGATATGTTAAAAAAGATTGGATGTGGCACTCAGTGCCATGGTTTAGTTGAGGTGTTAGGGCATGGGTTGGACTTGATGATCTTGAAGGTTGCTTCCAACCTTGTGATCCTGTGTGTGATTCTGTGTGTGACCCCTGACTTATGAACGCCAAGAAGTTTTACACAATTGTCCAATAACATTTCTTTAGGATCTTTTCAAGCAGAATGAATGTTAAAAAAAGTAGTCATGGAAATCAGAGATGATAGGGAAGGCCCCTTACCATCAGCAACATTTTCTAGAAAGAGTCTGTGATTTTCCTATAGTATCATTTCTAAATGGTTTGGCGAGTGCACTTCAGTCATAATGGGTGTGATAATCTGGAGGAGGAGATGCTATCGTTCAGAATACTAGCAGCTATAAATATCAAAACCCTCAATGTTAACACCTAAATTCCCAAACATTTCCAGTTCAATTAGGTTCTTTCCTACAGATGAGTTTCATAAATTCATTTCAGCAATTTCCAGGAGTCACTGAAATTTTTAATATAAAAGCTTTAATGAAAAGCTTTCCTGAATATAATATAAGCACCATACAGCATCGTCAGTTGTTACTCTGTGCTTTTATTGCATACTTCTTTTTAAGACAGACAACTTTAAAACATTTTTCTGTCAAGAGTGCATAATTCTGGAAATCCCTTGCTGTTACAGCATATAGCATCAGAAGCTTCTGCCTTGAATTAGAAGGAGTTTCCAGTTTTATTTTTCTTCATCATTTCCCCAGTATAGCAGTAAATGCAAATGACATTTCTGCCTGGGGCTTTTCAGTGTGCAACCCACTTATGACACAAACCTGCCTCTCATTTGTCACTCTCTGTCCATAGAAAGTAGTCGGTCATTCAAATGTGTAAATTTAAATTATCTATAAAAATCTTAGAATTATAACATTGCAGAACCACTACAGTAGGTGGGGAAAACAATGAATTTAAACTACAGAATAATTATCTTATTGTTTTAATATAACTGCAAAGTATCTATCACACACAAAGTTGTATTTTAAACAAATTTTCTTGTATAGCTTGTCTTTGTCTTGTATTTCTTAGTAGATGCAATTCAATCATTTTGACAGAATGAAAATAATAGTGGATTTACCACACTGAATAAAGATTCTTTCTTGTCTTTGCTCCAATAAATCGAGCTACTTTCAAAATTTCTGATAATTTATTTGCAAGTTAAATAGAGAATAAAGAAATATTTGCAACTCAGATCACCTGAGTTTTGACATGCCATGACCAGAGGGGAATAGATAAAGTCTGTAGTCCTAAATATAGGTCCATTAAATTTGTCTACAATTATATCAAGACTAATCAGAACTTTGTTTACTACAAAACTTGTTCATTGCCTGGTAGCAGCTTAGTTCAACAGTTAAAATATAACAGGTGGATTTTTGGCTGTATGAAGCTGAAGGGTAAAATGCTCGTTATTTATAGAGAAGCCAAGATTACACACTGCATTTTCAGACGTTTGCCGAATAAAGATATCAGGAATGTTCATCTGGAGGAAGTGATTTCCCTTACACCAGACTTCCTTTAAAAACAGGTCATAGCTTGAAGTGAAGTCACAGCTTACACTGGTAAAGTCATTTTATTGAAGGAATCATTAGTAGCAGACTTCATGGTCTGTAAAAAATGGGTTCAAGACTACGTCAACAATAGTACACAAGTAGGTGTCAGCAGTTTTGAATGCATTTGAAATTTAATGCATATCCTACATACACACACAAAAACAGGATTTGTACACTATATTATCCTAGAACAGTCATTCCTTCTCCCCAGTCCAGAAGAAATATGAAATGGAGCAGTAATGACTCTTTCAGTTAGAAGTGGTTGACAGTTTAAATGTCACTCCCATTTGCTGGATGACCCCTCCTTCCCTCTGGAGCAGATAGAGTGGAACCTTGGAGGAAACACTTCAACAGAGGTCTTAAAAGGGTTGATAAAAACTTAACAAATAATTTTCTAATGAAAACCAGGGAATTTTGCATAAATGTTTCTATTTCTATTCTTCTGCATAGAATGAGAAATACAGATCATTCTAGGGTTTTTTCTGACAAAAAACATAGTTGGCCTTGTTGCTTCCTCACTGGTGGACTGAGCAGGGAATGAACCTGAGCTCTGTCACTCTGTCATGTGATCATTCCAGCTCTTGAACCCATAAAATCCATGGCACGGGTCTTGCTGAAGTTTCCTCACTGATGCTCCCATCAGCTCCCTAAAGCTTCCTCAGACATTGCCTGGATGTGCTGCAAGGTCAGCCCCTGCCAAGACCATGAGCAACAGAAAGTTTGGGTTTGAACCCTCTGTTTTGTGGAAACAAGGAAGATCAGCTGTAAGGATGCAGACAGCATCGTGATCACAAATGTGCCTGAGCTATTTCATTTGCACAGATGTCGCAAATAAGAGAGGGAAAACCTACTCCTGGAAATGTTTTTGTGGAAGAATAATATTCACTAGGTGAAAATTATACTTCTGTGAGAAGACTTGCAAATATTTCATTAACAGCAATCAGGTTTTGTATAAGATTAAACTGAATATCACTAGATCAGCTTCTGCTTTCATGCCACATTCCCTCACTGCAGCCTGAAAGAAATGAGGAATATTCGAGCTACTTGCTAGTGGGATCAGAAAAAGCCAAAACAGAAGAGTGATAGTATGGGTATGTGTGCTGCTATAGGATTGATTTGTCACATCAAATAGGCAAGAAAAAAGGGAATCAAGAACAAAAGGACATTGTTGGGTTCTAAGTAATTATCTATTTATCTCGTGTTTTTTGCTTGCTTGGTTGGTTTTTATTAGTTCTTCCTAGGTACTAATCTTTCATCTTTCAATCTTTTTTTTTCTCCTACCTGTTGATTTTGCATTTATCTTTTGGAGGGAAGTTGTGAAATTGTTGGTTTCTTATTGGCAAGCATGAAAACTTGGTATTTTATCATCAGTATTCACTGCACCATTCAGATAAGAATTCCCTCTGAATATAACCCAGTGTGAGGAGATTTACTGCAAATTACTGCTCTCTGGGCAAGGTTACAAATGCCAATAAGATACTGGAGGCTCAGAGATAGTGCTCAGCCAACACATAAGGGTCAGCTAGATAAGTAAAAGGCCGATTGCTTTCCATCACACTGATAATTTCTCTTTCATTTGGAATTTTGTCCCTGCTTAATTATATTCTTTATCTAAATCAAGTAGAATCGGAGAAACTTTTTCATTAAGATTTTTGCATTTAAATAAAAAATAATTAAAATCATTTCTATGCAAAAAGAGTGGAATATTTTGAGTTTGTATTGAACAGATCATGGTAATGCAAGCAGCCACATGAAAAGATGTCTCTAAATTGTCTTTTCTTTCTCTCAAAGTGCAAGCAGTCACAGTGTCAGCACATTTCACTTGCAGATTCCTCACTCAGATCTTAGCGTTTTTCAATAGTATTCATCTCCAAAAAGGATCAAAGTGGTGAATAACCATCCATTTCCTGTCTCTAAGCTCCTAGAGCCTGCAGATGTATTCGATTTGCTTCCACTGACTCCCCTTTTCCCAAGCACATGGGACCCTGCATATGTCAAACGTTGACACAAGTAACTGTGTGGAGAGCAAATATATTTGGATACTTTGGATACTATAACGCTCAAATCACAGATATTTGCAGTTTTGTTAATGAGATTACTTCCCTGGACTGTGGTGGAGATGGTGCAGTGGGGAAGAGAAGCCAGTTGGGTTAGCATTGGTACACAAGCTCTTTGTTCCCTGTGAGAGATGGTGTGGTCCTGCTGGGAGCCCTGGGAGCAAGCACAGGTTCCTGCTGGGAGTGAGCACAGGTTCCTGTTGGGAGAGAGAACAGGTTCCTACTGGGAGAGAGCACAGGTTCCTGCTGGGAGAGAGCACAGGTTCCTGCTGGGAGTGAGCACAGGTTCCTGCTGGGAGAGAGCACAGGTTCCTGCTGGGAGAGAGCACAGGTTCCTGCTGGGAGAGAGCACAGGTTCCTGCTGGGAGAGAGCACAGGTTCCTGCTGGGAGAGAGCACAGGTTCCTGCTGGGAGAGAGCACAGGTTCCTGCTGGGAGAGAGCACAGGTTCCTGCTGGGAGAGAGCACAGGTTCCTGCTGGGAGAGAGCACAGGTTCCTGCTGGGAGAGAGCACAGGTTCCTGCTGGGAGAGAGCACAGGTTCCTGCTGGGAGAGAGCACAGGTTCCTGCTGGGAGAGAGCACAGGTTCCTGCTGGGAGAGAGCACAGGTTCCTGCTGGGAGAGAGCACAGGTTCCTGCTGGGAGAGAGCACAGGTTCCTGCTGGGAGAGAGCACAGGTTCCTGCTGGGAGAGAGCACAGGTTCCTGCTGGGAGAGAGCACAGGTTCCTGCTGGGAGAGAGCACAGGTTCCTGCTGGGAGAGAGCACAGGTTCCTGCTGGGAGAGAGCACAGGTTCCTGCTGGGAGAGAGCACAGGTTCCTGCTGGGAATCTTTCATGGGCTCCTCCTGCTCCATGAATCCTCCAGGCTGAGAGATGATCCCCAGTCCTGGAGCATGGCTGGGGGACTTTCCTCCCTAGAGCTATTTTTCAGATACTTTTGGTTATTCCAATACCGCAGCACACCTGAGTGTTCTCATCTTTAGTACTGGCTAAAGAAAATCTTGTTGATGATCAGATGGTTTCAGGTTTGATTTGCCGTTGGTTTCTGATCTGCTTCATTACTGCTGGCGCTCATAAGCTTCTTCTGGACATAATAAGTGGGACTTGTTGAAGATCTACAAGTTGTTTTGACAATTTGGATACTTCCTTGGTCACAGCAAAACAATCCTGCTGCCTGAGACAGAGACATGAACATGTTTTCAATCTCAAATATTAGACTTCTGATTTATGAAGAATTTGACTGGAATTCCACACATAAATGTATTTTATCCTGTTCTAGAAGATGATCCAGAAATTCAGTCTGGACTATATTAACCTGTATTCTTTTAGTCTGCACTTGACCTTCAAATTTTAATGCCTTAAGTAGAGAAATTTGTAACCAAGGAAACCGGAATTATTTCTCTTATTATTCAGTAAATTTGACACAAACTACAGAAAGCATCCATCAGCATGCTAAAGCTAGAATGTTGTCCTCCTTCCTTTCCTATAATTTCTTTCTGCCTTTGATAAATGACTTATAGCTTTGATGTCAGATATCATGGATATACAGACCACAGTAGAAGAAATAAAAAGAAAAAAGCAATTATGCTCCTTGACATATATGAAGAAAGATTTATGATTTCTCTTTCCTCTGTAGATGAAATGTTTCTTGGAGAACTATAGTACATCACCCAGCAGTTCCCTCTGAAAAGGGTTATGATAGGAGGGGGTGGTGGTTGTGTCAAAGATCCCAGATTGTTATGATTATCTCAGGTTTTAATTAACAGTTTTGACACCTTTTAGACAGAGCTAATTCTGAGAAGAGTGCTGATAAGAATAGTGATAATGTTATGATTAATGCACATAATCAGGACTAGAAAGACCAAAGTTAATACTGTAGGTTGGCTAAAGAATTCTCTGCTCTGTTTAAAGCAATGTTCAATATTTCCTAAGCTTAGTTAGAACCCAGCCAGGCTGAGTATTGGAGAAAATATGAACATGAATTTTAATGAAAGAAAGAAGGTGGTTAGAAAATATCAGTTAATGCCAAATGAACTCTTTTGGCTTCTACTGCAGAAGTGAAAGTAACATCCTGCATGATTTTTTAAGATAATACTGAATTTTCCCTTCTTTGGGGTTATTTTTCTGTATTTCTTCTTTCTCTGTCCTCACCCAACCGAAGTGCACCAAATAAACAAACATGCATGAAACAGAAGTTTCCCACATCTTCTATGAATGCAGATTTGTTGTAGATGGGAGTCATCCAACTAAAAACTTGCAAGAAAACCTTTCCGTGAAATTTCTTAACAATTTGAGTTGAAAATCAAAGTGTCAAATAGTGAAGGTGAAAACAGCAATGAAATTCTTCAGGGTCTTTTACTATAAGTACACAATTTATTATTATCTGTCATAGTACCAAAACAATTGCTCACTGGGGAAAGAGAAGAAAACTTGACTTGGTGTGCACAGAAATTAAGATTAGTTCAAAGCCTTCCAGTGTAACTATATTAGATTGGCAAAATTATATGATTTGTGGACTGTTTAGTTAAATCTCCCTTCCTGTGTCATTATAAATATCTTTATCCAGAAAACCAAGACATAATTATCTGATGGCTGTACATGGAACTTGGCAAATATGACAATAAAAGACAACCACAAGCAGAATACTTGTCAACTATTCATAAATAAAACTGAACATACAATCAATAAATAGTCCTTGCATTTTCTGTAATCAGGTAATGAAAATACTTTTATAAATATATTGAGTGCAATCTCAGCCAGTTTGCCAATGGCACTGACACCAGGCTGTGTGAGGTGATTGACAAACCTCATGAAGTGCAAGGTCCTGGCTCAGGACAATCCCAGCACAATCCCAGCTGGGTGGAGAATGGATTGAGAGCAGCCCTGGGGAAAAGGACTTGAGATGTTTATGGAATGAAAACCTGGACATGTGCCCTTGCATCGTAGAAAGCCAACCACTTCCTGGGCTGTATCAAAAGATTACATGCTTCAGATTAGATAATGGGAAAAATAAATCCCTAAGAGAGAGGTTAGACACTGGAATAAGCTGCCATGGGAGATGTGGAGTCACCGTCTCTGGAAGTGTTCAAGAGGTGACTGGATGTGACATTCGGGGATATGGTTTAGGGGTGATTATGGGGTTTAGGGGTGATTATGTTGCTGCTGGGTTGACAGTGGGACTACATTATCTTGAATATCTCTTCCAGCCTTGATGAGTCTATGCAATAAGCACTGTGACCAGTGGGTCAAGGCTCTCCTGAGTCCTCACCTGGAGTACTGTGTCCTGCTCTGGGGTTCTCAGCATAACAAGGACATGGATGTGTTGGAGCAAGACCAGATGAGGTCACAAAGATGCTCAGAAGGCTTGAGCACATCTCCTGTGAAGGCAGGCTGAGAGAGTTGGGGTTGTTCAGACTAGAGAAAAAAAGACTTCTGGAAGACCTCATGGCATCTTTCAGTACCTAAAGGGGGTTCTAAAGAGCTGGAGGGGGACTGTTTAAAAAGGCATGTAGTGATAGGGTAAGGGAAAATGGCTTCGAACTGAAAGAGGGCAGGTTTACATCAGCTGTAAGGAAGAAATTCTTCATTATGGGGTTGATCAGACACTGGCACAGGCTGCCCAGAGAAGTTTTGAATTCCCCATCCCTCGCAGTGTTCAAGGCCAGGTTGGATGGGGCTTTGAGCAACCTGGTCTAGTGGAAGGTGTCCCTGCCCATGGCAGGGGATGGTCTTTGCTGTCCCCTTAAAGCAAATCTATTCCACAGTTTTATGATTATACATTCAAAGTATTTTATTAAGGTAGAACCACCTATGGTGGTTACATATAGGATTGCTACAATAATATGAATTCTTTGATACTATCTGGCTGATAAAGTTATCAAAGATAGGGTTTTTTATTCAAGAATAACTTTAAAACTAAAACACAGACAATTATTGATACTATATTATGATTGATCTAATGACAGTTATATGGGAATTAGCTTTGCCCAGCAAATAAAAGCTATATCTGTGGCATTCAAGTCCATAAATTATAATGTAAGCAATCTCTTTCATAAAATGAGTTGTGCAAGGATGCATTTCTCATCACTTGATCCATAAAAGGAAAATACTTTCATTAAATAGCTTCGACCTCTAGCAGCTCCAGATGAAAATTCAGTACTCATAGAACAAAGTTGATTTTTTTCTATGTGGTCTCATCATCTGGTCCATAACTTCTAGTGTACATAGCATTATTGGACTCCTTACAAGAAGCTTTAAAATGGAGCAATATAATATTTTAACAGTTAACATGCAGAAGAATATTATTAAAAGTTAGATTTTTGTGCCTCTGTAAATGCTCACTAAATCTTCATTTTCTTATTTGCTTGAGTAAAAAAAATTTTAGTTGTTATGAGAGTTCAGACAGCTAAGATGACTTCTGCTGTAGTGTTCTGTATTTGCATAGCATGTGACAGGTAAGTATTGCTTATATTTCTGTCTTTCCTTTACCCTTCAGCCACATCCTCTTGGCCTCTATTTCTTGTTGCCTACTATGTTGCACTCTATTCAGCATTATGGAAGGCCTAATGCTGTTGGCATTGCTATTGTACTATTTATTTATCAACAGAGAATAATAATGAAATGGGAAAGGATCATTAGCAAGTGTCAGAAAAGGTGAAAGCATTCTATAGTTCTGATATTACTGACATTACATTTCTGTGGAAAAAAAAAGAAAACTCAAATTATTTTTCTTTACAATATTCACTAGTTCCAGTGCTATCACAGTTTCTTCTGTAATAAAAGACAAGTAAGCAGCTTAAAGTAACGAGATAATTAATTCTGAAAAAAGTATATGGGATAGAAGGGAGAGTTTTGCCTATGGCACAAAACTTGTATCACATCTACACAGCTTTGCCATCCATCACACCAATTTCACTTGATTCTCATTTAATTGGATTTATTTTTCCTGACTTCTATCTCTTGCTGTGGTGGTTTGGATGTCCACCAAAGCCACTCTGTCACTGCCCTCCTCACCTGGGCAGGGGAGACAAAATGTATTAAAGGGCTCATGGTTGAGATAAGGGCAGGAAGAGATCACTCCTCAGTGACTGTCATGGGAAAACAAACTCAGCCTGGGGAAATTAGCCTAAGTTATTGCCAATCAAAAGCAGAGCAGGATAGTAAGAAGTAAAACAAAACACCTTTCCCTTACCCCTCCCTCCCTCTCTGGATTAACTTTATTCACAATTCTTTATTCCTCCCCTCCCAGTGGCTCAGGGAGGTGTGGAATGGGGGTTGCAGTCAGCTCATCACATGTTGTTTCTCCTGTTGCTTCCCCCTCAGGGAGAGGAGTCCTTCCTCTGCTCCAGCATGGGGTCCCTCCCAGGGACAGGTTTCCAAGAACTTCTCCACATGAGACTGCCCATGGGATGCAGTTCCTTGTGAGTGTGTTCCTAGAGTGGATCCCTCCCATGGGATGCAGTCCCTCAGGAACAGTGTGGGTCCCCTATGGGGTCACAAGTGCTGCCAGCAAACCTGCTCCAGTGTGGGCTCCTCTCCACAGATCCTGCCAGGAGCTGCTCCTCAGGGGCTTCCCACAGGGTCACAGCCTCCCTCAGGCACCCACCAGCTCCACTGTGGGATCCTCCCTGGGCTGCAGGTGGATCTCTGCTCCCCCATGGATCTCCTTGGGCTGCAGGGGCACAGCTGCCTCACCCTGGGCTGCACCAGGGGCTGCAAGAGAATCTGTGCCTGGAGCACCTCCTGCCCCTCCTTCTGCCCTGACCCTGGGATCTACAGGCCATTTGCTCACATGTTTTCTCACCCCACTCTTCTGTCTCCACAATTACTTCTGCCCAACTTTATTTTTCCTTCTTAAATATGTTACCACAGAGCTTTTACCAGCATTGCTGTTTGGCCTGGCCTTGCAGTGGGTCCATCTTGGAGCTGACCTTGGCTCTGTTGGATGTGAGGAAGCTTCTGGCAGCTTCTCAGAGAAGCCCTCCCTGTTGGACCCTCTGCTATGAGAACACTGCCATGCAAGTCCAAAACATTTGCTCTCCATCCAAAACAGAGAGACAACAGGCAATTCACTTGTCTGAGCACAAGCATTCCTGTCTATTTGAGCTAGCCTGGAGGAGCCTCCAGCTGCTGCTGCAGAACGGTGCAAGGCTTGCCAAGACACGTGTTGCATTTGTCAACACCATGCAGGTGTTTGGACAGAGTGGGACATCCCAAATTATGTGCTTAGGGGTCTGAATTGAGACCACACATATGCAGATTTTCAGAATATAGCTCATCCTCTTGTTTTGAGCCATGCAGCTCACAATGAAGTGCATCGGCAGGAGGTACCCACCCTTCCCCTGCATTTAGCAGAGGGAGTTCAGGGATTTCATTCAATTAGCTTCTGTGGCTATGCTTGCCACTAAATATATGTTCATCATAACAAAAAATGGAAAAATTTATGCAAACAGTAATATTTCATAATATCAACTTTAAAAATTGAACCCAAATTAGAAGCACCACCACCACCCAGTCTCCTCAAAAGTGTCAGTAGGCATTAAGGTTATTCTCCCATTGTGAAACTTAATCTTCTACTAGAAAAAAGCCATAGGATAAATTAGGAGCAATGAACTGTGGGAAAGTCTTTAAAAAGAGGACTGGAATACTTTCTGTGTATACTGGAATACTATTGCTATTGCCAGATATGACAACACAGAAGATTATGAACTTTTGGGGAAGAAAGCTCTATTGGATATTTTTGCAAATATATTAATAAATCACACAAAATGGTATCTTTCTTGAAAAACTGAAGCTGGCACTGAAGTCTCAGCAAATTATTTCAGAAGTTAGGAAGTTAGAATTTAATTTCTTCTTCCAGTTTAGTCTTTTTTCTTTTTTTAATTTGCAATAATATCTTGGCCACTAGTATACAATATCCTTCTAATCTTTCCTGACTGATCTGTTCAGGTTTGTACAAGCATATCTTGATAATCTTTGTAGCATGGATTAGAAATCTGGTGTTTGACTTCTCAGGGGCCTGTCCTAACCCCTCCCCTTCAGAGTGGTCAAGTGCCCCATCTCAGATTGTGGCTGCTTCCACAGAAGCTCCGGAGTCAGGCAAGGATCCAGTACAGCAACTGAAGGTAAACCCTATAATTATTCTTTTGGGTAGTATGAAAAAAGGCAAAAGATTTTTGAAAATTCATCGTTATGCTGAATCCAAAGCAATTACTCAAACAGCTAATAATCCATTGCTTATTAGTACAACATGTTTTTTTTCAAGCATCTGGATGTGCATGTTTAATCCCAAACAGCTGTTAGTGATTCCCTGCTGTATTCCTGTATTTTTATCATTGTAATTCATGGATCTCTTGAATATTAGAAGCATTTTAACACATAGAGTTACCAAGCAACTGCTCGAGATAGCTTTATTATATGCACATTTCTCACGTGCTTCATGAGGCTGCTCTGTGAGCAGAATTATCAAAGCACAGGAACAGACTAAGCTGGAGAAAGAGACCAGCTAAAGGAGACAGCAATTTTAGAGGACTAATTCTATGAAACTCACTCTATTTAATATACATCAAAGACTCAAAGAGCACAGAAGCTGTTCGCTTTCTACAGCTCCAGGCTGCACACTGACATGTGAAGCTGGCTGCAAGCTTCTTGCCACAAATAGAATTTTAAAGACTTAAGTCTTTCTGTCTTGGTCCTAGAATTATACTTGTGTAGAGCATATTCTCAAACATTCAATCTTAAGTACAAACCTAATGACCCCAACATAAATGAGCAGCTTAACATGACAATTTGTATGAGGTAGTACCGCTCCTACAATCCAGTGTCAGTATTTCTCATTATATTCAGTCTAGGTTTTGCACCCTTTAGTTGCACCTCATCATATTTTTACGCTTTTTCTTCAATATGAAGAGAGCTCAGGTCTTACATCTTTTGTAAAAGCCAAATGTTCCCTGTGATCACATGATTTCTCAAACCTTCAGTGCTTGGAAACAAGCAACTACATATTCATTTTATGTATTGGTCAGCATACTTTGATTATGGGAAATTTGTAAGAAATTGTCATGCCATGGTGTTTTTATTAAACTGCAATTTATATACACATTATTGCTTACACTGTAACTAATATACAATTTAATTAGAGATATGAGGAGAAGATGGTAATAATGTTCCCTTCTGGAAAATTAGGCATTTCTGAGAATGATGATACCAAACAAGACTAAAGCATAAAAAAAAGTGAATGTATGAGGCATGAAATGTTGTTCATTGAAAGGATTTTGGGTTTAAGGTTAAGTACTTTATAAGAAAATATGATTTTGTTCAGGCTGAAAAATAAAAGCTGTTTTTCTTTCCGTCTGTACTTCTAACTCCGAGTGTGTTAGGGCATTGAAGAATGAATTTTCTGTATTTTTTTCCTAGCAGTAACACCCACAAGAGGATCTGCAGGAGTTAGCACATCCCCTGCAGAGCTTGTGTTCAGGAAAATTAAGAAGTCTTTCTGGATAGCAGCTGACATGGAATAGAGCCATTTGTCTTTTCCCTGTAACCTTGAGAACTCCAGCTTCCAGGAACACAGCTTACTGCTATGCTAACAGGTCTGTTACTGACAGGCAGTTGTCTGAGGCTTTGCTGCTTGCCTTGGAAGTGGAATTAACGCATTTACTGGCTGCTGTGCTTGGACTCCTATTGAAGTTAAAGCAGAACAAGCAGCAGTGTCTGATCTACACGCTGGATAAACTGTTTCTGTACAAATGAGAGCTCTCATGCAATATGCTTTAACATAGCTAATCAAATGGGATGAAAACATGATGAAAAGCTGTAGCACTCATACTTCCCATTAAAAGGGAAATATGGAAGCTACATCACCTTAAAGAAAGTGAAAAGCTCTGCAGGATAAAAAGATACAGCTGAAAAAGATAGTTGTATGTTATTAACAGGGCAAATGTGATAGTTTTTCCAAAGTATACTTCTGGTTCAAATTGATTTCAGATCACTTGGAATGTGAATCCATATAAAAGCAGTGGCAATCCTTTCTTGAACAAGTCTCATACCAGCTCTAATATAGTGGTTGCCATAAATTGCCACCAAGGAGAGGGAGCATTGAAGAAGGAATGGGATGACTTTCTGTTCCACACCTAAAACCATAGCAACAGCTGAGCATGAGACTACAACATGTTTCATAGGACATAAAGAATATGATAAATCAGGTGGGGTCACACTGGGAGCTTTTTAAGTGGTTTATCACAACATGCGAACCCTAATTTTATGTCAGAGAAGATTTGCTTATGGGAATGCCTTATTTGGTCCATTAGTAACTGGCCACACAATTTCAGACATTAACATCTGCTTCTCTTCCACCAAGCAGCTCTAAAGCAATTGTGTCATAAAGCATTAACCCCTCACCTTTGTTAGTAAATAGGTCCACTGATTTTTCAAGATGGACTAGCAAAAGTCAACACTAGAATGGCACCAAGTATCATAATGGTCATACTGTTTTGGGCATCTTCTAGAAATACACTCACCAGCCATTCCCCACTCACCTGAGGAATTATGATGGATAATAAAGATCATTTAAACTTTGTTTCTTCAGACTGCTCCATTTTAGCTGTAGAAGGAACATGGCATTGTCAATAGAATATGCTTCTACTAAACTGCTTTTTTTGTGTAATATCTGGAAAAAGAAACCAGCTTTGTATTTCCTTTTGCATAATATATTAACACCCTGTCACCTATAAATACTCAGATTCAACCTTCTGTCATATTCCATTTGTATTTCTATTTAAAACGTTCTTCTCCTCTTTTGAGCACCTGTTTGATACTCTTCACCTTTTTACTGGCTTCTTGGAGCTTGTCTGCACATTAACATAATGTAGCAACTCCTTTTGAATATTTTTGGGTTTAAATCTTACTTTTAGGTTGATTTCATTTCTGAAATAATCTAAATAGATTATTTATCAGATAATAATCTGATAAAAGACCCTAATGATGATTTCTAAATACATTCAGGAAAAAGTTCTGTAGATTACAATCATTCTCTACCTTAATCCAAAATAACATTTTATTTTTGGTCATCAAATAAACTCTATTGCTACTGAAGCTCTCCCTTGTGAAGCGTGACTATGATTGATGTTGAAAATATAATTACATTAATAATATAATATAATTTGTAATTGTAACATAGTTCTACCATAGCAGTCTTTTTTAATTCAACTTTAACCATAATTGATAATAGTTCCTGGAAGATATGAATTATTCTGGGAACAGGAGGCTTCTTATCTGATAGACTTCCTACTTTCTACATTACCATTGCAATACAGAAATGTTCAAATATCTTCTACAGTGAATACTTTTAATTTGATTAATATGGTCTGTTTAACTGATTTTTTTTTCATTTATTTGTTGTACCTCTCATCATTTTGAGCCACTAACATGGGAGTCCCCACATAATTCCATTGGCTATGGATGGAATCTGGAGGGTTTGAATAAGGAAAATTTGTCCCTCAATTTCTGTCTTATTTTATCATACAGGCTGCCTCATCTGGACATCTCATCTCTGGTGACTTGACCTCATTATTGGGATATTGAATCCACAACTGCCTCCTCTTCATTCTTGTCCTCCTCCTCTTCCTCCTCCTCCTCCATGGTGTCTTTATATGTCTGCACTGCAGAAGGAGAAATGTCCCGTGAGGAACACTCAGCACTGAGACCCTTTTCCTACACTCAGCACTGTTATTTTCCCTTCTGTTTCTGGAAATCTCCAACAATATATCTCCAAGACAATTCCTAGGCCCATCTTGGGGGGCAGTCTACCTGCTAGGAGGCAATATCATTAAATGCACCTGTTTCCCAAATGCAAGCATCCCTAACTCTCACTCGTGCTGAGGCAGCAGGCAGGTTGCACCATACCTGCAGAAAAACTACAAAAATTGTTGTTTCTGGGCCATAAAGCCATCAGGTGGCTCAGTGCTGTGCCAAACAGTCACATGCAGTCTATCACAGAGGGAAGTAGATCAGGACTGGGGCTTGCTGTAAATAATGAGTTTAGTTTACTCATTATTCTTGCTCCTTTGCCATCACACCCCCAAAACAAAGAAAAATTTTATTATTACTCACTTCTACCAGTGAAACACTTAGAATTGGCCTTAAACGGACAGAATATTACCTCAATGCAATTATATAAATTGTTGATGCCAGTCCAGGAAATCTTAACATTTCTTTTTCTTTGAAAAGTACACATGTGCTTGTATAGATATTTTGAAACTGAGAAAAGCTATACTTAGCAAATAAAAGCATATTGTCAATAGAAAATTTGTCAAATTCCCAATTTTCTACAGGCTCTTACAATGGTACATTTTTCTAGCAGCATATTTATGTCACCAGTGCACTTGCTGAGAGTATACAGGTTCTGGGGTTTTACACAGGTTAAATTACCTTATGACATTGCATCATTGCTTTGGAACACAGCAATATATCTACTGCATCCAGCACTTGAGTCCTTGGCACTAGCAACATTATTTAAAGCAAGGAGCTTTCGTGAAGATTCTGCACTCAGTCTTTGCCCCAGTACAGCTCCAGAGGAGGATACAGCTGCTTCATGCTTCTGAAGATTTTAGCAAAAGAAATCACATTTTTTGTTCCACACTTTTTATTCTGCTTCTGCTATTTACATAGTTAGGATACAGACCAAAACAAAGATTTCTTGCATTTAAAATGTAGTGAGATCTGAGCTCCCACTGAAGGGAGAGGGTACAGGAGCTGTAGTTTTATTACCAGTAACTTAGGGCATCTGCTCCTGATCTTTCCCTGTGCCTGGGATTATAACAGTTATTTTCTGCATTGATGGAGGAGGAAAAGAAAAAGAGGAACAAATGTCAACACAGTGATGTGTTTAAAAGGTCAGAATTAAACATGAAGTTAGAACTGCCATGGGACAGGACAGCAGAGCACTAAAAAGGGAATGAACACCCCTGAGGAAGTGTCCTGGCAGTTCTGCACCAGGGCAACAGCCAGGAATTTTCATTGTGTGTGCCAGCAAGGACACAGCTCCCTCCACAGTGGCATCAGGGACAGTGAAAAGCCAGTCTCTGTCCTCTCCATGGACTCCACAACTCTGCCCAGCTGCCAGTGGCTCTGCACTGTCCCTTAGGCAGGGAGATGTCACAGCTCCAGACTCTTGGCAGTTTCCAAGCCATTGTCAGATCCCATTGACAACAGACCTCAAGGCTCTTCTTTCTTGTATGAAAACAAACAAATATCTGATATAGCCCTGATTTTACTTTGTAATATCTAATAGGATTGGAAACACGTCACTTGTAAATATGGACAATATTTGACTTAATTTTTATTTTAATCAATATCTCAAGGCATATTCCCAAGGGTTTTTGTTAATAATGACTTTAAGCAATTAGCAGATGTGATTCTTCTGCCAAATGTTAATTAAGGTAGTACAGTGAACAATCTGTACTAGGACTAGATCTCTAAAGGATGTGCAGAAATTCTCCTTAAAAATCTGGTGCTTTTCCACAGCACCTAAAAATCCTTTCCACTCGTGTTATGATGAGGCCTATAGGAATTTATAGGAATTTGGAAGCAGTTTGGACCCCAGAGGATGCCATTAAGAATCTTGTTGAAGACCTGTCAACAACTAATCAATGCTCCCTCTCACCCATCCACCGCATAAAACTAATTATGAACAAATATCAGTGAAATTATAATATTTGCTGCAGGATGATAAATCACAAAATGAACAAAACAAAACAAACAAAACAAACAAACAAACAAAAAACCAAACCCCCAAAAAAACCCAAACAAACAAAAAAGCTCCGAAACAAATTTTTAAAAACCAAACCAAAAAAACACAACCATCAAAAAAACCCCCAGAAAAACCCACCAAAGTAGCTATTAGTCATAAACAATAACAAGAAGCTTTCTCTGCTGCTACTGCTTCTCCCTCTTCTTCTTCCTCTCTTCTTCATATATTTCATTTTGTTTGTTCTGAGCACCATCTGCTGGAGGCTGCCAGCTTGCAGTAACATCCCTCCCTGGAGTGAGAACAGGTTATTCTCACACACAAGCTGAGTGAGGCAGATCCTGCTTCCACATACTAAGACATCACCTTTTATATAAATATCCTCACAATCCTCATAAAATTCATAGGCAACTGACATATGTTTTATCTTTTTTTTTAAACACCCAAGAGGCGCTCGGTAGGTCATGGGTTGCATCAGTGTTGGAAGTGCTAAAATAAATCAGTGGTCAGGGGTAGAGCTGGGTGCTCCTGTATCAGGCACTAATCTGCTCTTACCTCCAGACAAGCACAGAGTGGGCCTGGAGAAAGACAAGTTCTAATCTTAATTATCAGACTCATGTTCACATGATGTCGGAAGGTGTAAAAAAGAGAGGTTTAACTTTCCACTTTTGTTTTAGGCTTACTGTCCTGCCTTGTGACCACAAGCTGATGTGTTTGCTCCTTAGAAAATCCCAGCTGAATTCCTCCAAAATATCTGGTTTCACTGACTCTGGTACCTCCCCTCTATTAGAGCCCTAGAGCCTATTAGACTTGTATAAGGAAAACACAATCTCACCTCATCTTGTAATCCTCAAGACACCTACTTTAGAAGCCTTTCAAACTATTGCATGTAAGCTGTGACATTAAAGTGTCCACACTGGTCTTTATTAGCTGCTGCTTAAATTTTTACATTAATCTTGCAAATATTAGGGGGTTTTGGCAGGTATGCATGCAAATCTTGGGGAAAAAATGTCAATAGTATAAACTGCTATCTGTGCTGTGTCACTAACACACAATTATTATCTCTGTGGACCTGATGCAATTATGAAGAGAACTGTACCA
>VZTB01010495.1:6375-17226 GCA_013397245.1 Thryothorus ludovicianus
AGCTTAGACTTCTCAAAGAAAAAGCAGCATTATCCATAAAGTTCAAATGCAATCTTTTCAAACATCTGTCAGTGATTGGAGTGAAGGTTTCTGTCTCTCTCATTAGCTTGCTTCTTTCCAGGCCATCAAAATGATCAGAGACAAATGCTTGAGCAAACCAATTACTCTTGATTTATTATATTTATTGAAAACATTATATTTTAGTTTGAAGAATGATGTAAATTTTAAAAATAATTTTTCATAATGGTTTTAACTCTTTAGCAGCCCCCCCAAAATATTAATTATTTCCAGCAGACAACAAACAAACAAAAACTACAAATAGCTTTTAAAAAATTACAGTCTTTCCCTTGCTGGAAAAATTTCAATAACTTCAGATAGAAGAAAGCTGAAAAACCACTTAGGAGCATTGAAAATCTTAGTATAAAGATGTATTTTGTTTTTTTTCCTCTAAAAGAAGTAAACTGCTTCAAAATGCAAGAGCTGATTCCATTGGCTTCTGTTAAACAGGATACTGAAGTAAATGTCAGCTAGAAGCAAGCCCCTGTAACCTTGGAATAAAAAGGCGATTTTATCCTTAAATACTTGTATAAAGTGTTTAATGAAGGTAGGAGTGTGGAGACATTGGTGAGTTAAGAGTGGAATGCATTTTAAATTGAATGAAAAGGAATCTTTCATTTTAAACAAGGGTCATAAAATTAGGTGCTGCTTAATTCTCCTTCAGTTGGAACGTACCAACAGCTTCATGTACAACGCAGCAGAATATTTTTCAATTCTTTCATTTATACTCCCTCCTCTGCTCTGAAGACCACTGTGTTTAGAAGACAATATACAATATTTTCTTATTTAATACATATTTTGTTGGAAAGATTCCTAGAAGCAGACTGGGGAGACAAGCCTATCAGTTACAAAATGCCACATATAATTTAACAAGTGGATAGTTGTTTGGGATACTGGCTACTGGCCATTGAACATTGTGCATATTTGCATTTGGCACAGGGGCAGGAGGTAACAAACTGCAGATTTCAAGACTGTGAGAATAGAGTTTAATATTTAATGGTTTCTAAATGTTCTAGAATTTGTTTATTTTTTATGTAGTTTGTCTAGTGGGCGTCATCTGCTTCTGTAGTAAAAGAATTAGTGAAAAGCTTTATATCACTGTAGCTAGAGTTAACTTCATAAAAGTTGTGAAATTTTTTTCCCAAGAATGTTCATGTACATGTATTTACGGTATCTTTTCTCCCTTGATTTTAAGGCAAGATTCTCAAAGCTAGAAGGAAATACTGTCCTGGGAAATTGTACAGGGAAGTGAATAATTTTGTCTGAATTTTTAGTGACCTCTTTCAAACAAGAAGAGTACATAATAGTTTTCTAAAATAAATTGTATTTACAAAAATGAATCTATTTCTTAGGTGTCATTTTTACATATGTAAGATCTATCTCAGGCTCTGAATTGAGTTTTCTTTCCACTTAGCTTTATTTTGATTACGAAAGTGATTAACAGGAACTAGTTAACAGACCTTTTACTTGGAGAAGCTGTTATAACACTAAGACTTTTTAGTGATGATATTCATAAACTATAATTAAAGCAGTTAAGAATATGATATGGAAAGTTTATAGAAGCATAGTCCAAGGGTAAGCTGTATAAAACACTTTTAATTTTGCCTCTCCTGAGAATTGTAGTCATTGTAATCCATGCGAATAATATTTATATCTTATCACACAACTATTTCTATTTTGAGTATACAAACACAAGAATCAATGAGGAAATGTTCATTTCTTGAAAGACAAATGTAATCTTATGAAATCTTTGGAGTTTATCACAGTATTTTTCAGCTTTGTTAATGGTGAAAGCAAATATTTCATTTTAGAAATAGATTTATAAAAAAAATTGAAGAGCAGCTTTTGGACAATTTTACCTGATTAAGCCATTTAAAATTATTTACAGAATATTTGCACACGAGCACTTTTTTTATTATTTCCTGAATTTCCTAAAGTCATTCTCAGACTATACTTCTGCCTACTGTGCAGAGAGCAGATACCACGAGCAGCTGCAGAAAAATCAGCTTCTGCAGTTGTAGCTTGGAATATTGTGCATATCATTTAACCTGCTTCTCTGGCACACTTTGCAGAGAACTTCACACAGACTTGCTAAATGCATTGCAGAAAGAATTATGATTTTTTATGTGCATATATACATTTTTGTAACACGCCACTGGGGTTTTTATCTTGTTATACTGCATGTGCCAAATTACACTGCAGTAATTCCACAGTTATGCTGGGGAGTTCAATAGAGGCAATCCAGATTTACAATGGGATGACTGATTGGAATCTGTCTAATGACTCCTTTCCTGAAAAGCTCTTAGTTTGAGGCAAGATTCAATATTAACTTCTATTGAGATGGAAACTGAGAAAATATGATAAACACTACCTTTATCTCATCCTGTATATAGACCAACTACACAATAGTCTTCTCCAGAAGATTACTTCTTACAAACAATATTCTTAAACTATATTAAATCCCTCTGTAATTCTCTATTATTTATGTGAATTATTGCTCACTGATGGAGAAAAAGGAAGATGACAATTTTCTATTACTAATAGTGCCTTATATCCTTAAGCACATAAAAATACAAAATTTCTGATAGGGAAAGGATTTTCATAGCCCTCTCCCTACGTGTAGCATTATGTACAAACACATAAACAGAATAGAACATTTTTTTCCTCATGAACTTGAAATATATTTCAAGAAATTAAAAACTATGGTTAGTGTTGTCTAGAACAAGTAATTAATTACTAATTCATATCGATCTGTGGTACTTAATATTCATGGGAAGTCTTTTAAAGCTTTCTGTTAGTAAATTAAGACTACTATTGATCTCACCAAAGACAACATGAATGCAATTAAAATTACATAGCTCTGTTTTGGGATGAAAAAAATTATATTTTAAGTAGATATGCATCCATATCAAGCTAGCTTTTATGATAAGTGCAGCATAAATAATACATAATATATAAGATCTACAGATATGCATAACTTAAAAATATATTTTTTGACAGAGCAAGGACTACTGAAATTAAAGAAAACATTTTTAACTGTGAAAAGAAAAACTGTGTCATCTGCATGAATTCTCAGTGTGTATTAATAAGCGAGTATCATCTCTGCCTTGAGTTAATGGAGAGTTGTAGCAAATATATTTTTTGTTACTGAGGAGAAGTGGAAGATTTATCTCACTGCCTTGAACACTTAGACTTCCTTATGGTGTTCACTTATTCTTCTTAATCAGGACTTAGACAATGTCTTTTACCAAACTGTTGGCTCAAGTCCGAGAAAAGTAATTCTATTTTTCATGCTCCAAACCAAAGCAGTCCAGTAATGATAACAATACATAAAGGGATATTGCTATATGACTTGTGCATGCAAATCAGAGACTGCATTGTATGAGCAATCCAAATAGCAAAACAAATTATGGTTATGGATCTCGGAAGACACTTCCCAGAATGTGAATGATATCTGTGAACAGGCACACACAACAGCATTCGCAAGAAATAAGTTCTTTACTCTTAAAACATGATGCACACAAGGAAAATATAAAAGTTGATTTTCTGCTGTACTGTATCTCGAGAGGTACCTGAAACAGCGTCAGACAAACCTACTGTTTACACAAAGGTGTACAAATGAGACAACTGTGCCTCATCTAAATGAGGGCATTTCTTCCACCAAGCTACTGGCACTAGGTATGACTGCTAAAGACCAGCAGAAAGCATCTCCCAAGTGGAATATTTCGTCTTAACCACACACACGTGTGCACACTACCAGCAGGGAAAAGAAGAGAGAGTTTTATGCCTCACAGAGATTTTGGCAGTTAAGTAAGTGATGACACATAGAGGCATTTGAGCCACATAAGCAAAGATGAAGAACCAGAATACATCTTGAATATGGAAGTGCTAAACTAAACCTAGAGGAGAAGAATAAAATCATCCTGGAGGAGTTCAAATGATATTTCTAGCTCTTTCAAGTGGAACAAAATTGGACGTGCAGTCCCGTCAAGAAAGAAGGGGCAGGACCCCAAACAGACATGTGTTAATAAAGAGTACAATAGGTCTTTTGAAAGATTAAGCAAAACATATTTCTGGTTTTAAAATTAAAGTGTTGCACAATGATTAGGACATCTACTGAAAGAGGGAATGTATGCACCTATCTCCTGCTTCACTTATGTACTCATTTGCTACAGAACCACTCATGTGAACAGATTAAGCATTTTCTGTTTCTTTACCAGTGTCACAGTTTTAGCTCTTGTTGATTTTAAATATAGTGAATAAATGCTTTCCTAAAAATATCATGAGTAAAATTTCAGATTTCATAGGTTTCCTCCAAACCTGAGTCATTCCCCACCAGAAAAGCACCTGGATAAATGTCTTTCTGCCCTAGCATTTTCTATAAATTAGTAAGTAAGTGAGGAGAAAGGGTGAGCAATCCTTAAGCTCTGCACTGTGACTAACCTTCTGTCTGAATCATGGTCAATGCTGAATTCAGATCAGTTGCTCAGATCTTTGCAAAGTCAGGTCATGAAAGTCTCTAAAGATGCCTTCCACAGGGTCTCTGGGAAATGTGTTCCAGTTATGATAGAAATACAATGCAAAAAAGTAATAAATCTGTTACTTCATTTAAAACGCATGGCATTTAGCATATTTTAGGGACTAATGTTCCATTCCATAATTCCTAGAGTCTCCCCCTGCACCTTATTTCTTTCAATTTTCACACTGTATTAATTATTCATGTTAAGGATTCAGAGAATCCTCAGATGCTCTTTTAAGAATTTTCAGCATACATTATAGGGACAAGNCCTCAAATGATTATATGCAGTTCAAACACATAATTTACAGATCCATGAATTTTTATATCTCATTTTCATAAAATAATTTTTCATTTTATTTGTTTTCCTCAAGTATAACAGCACCAGTTGTCTCTTAAAGCACACATATAAATAAATCTGAGAATTTCTGTAAATATAAATATCTTGTATATTTATATTTATGCATATTTACATGTATGTATATACAACCATTATAATTGTACATATAGTAATTTTATCTAATGACTCAACATGAAATTCCTACAGACCTCCATTTCTGTTGATCATGACCTTGCAAATCACTAGACTTCAAGAATTTTTCTTTCTGAAGAGTAGGTCTTTCACAGTAACAGATGAACTGAGTGTTGTTCAACAACTTCATCACACAGCACAGTGAGGAAATAAAGAATAAAGAAATATAGCTACAGCACAGCAGAGTCATTTGGAACAGTGAAGAAAAACTGTGCACAAACAAGAAAAGGAATAACAAGTTTAAGAGGACAAGTAGATATCAGAACTAAAAAATTAGGGACTATTTTAAAGACAAAAATTGCTTTCTGGATCAGAAATTTTATTGTCTTTTAAGCAGAATTTCAAGGTCTTCAGAGGGAAACCTCCATCATAAGGGAATTCAGTCAAATTCATAGAGGAATTCAGTCAAATTTTTTGGCAACTTCGTTTTTAATCCTAGTAAAAGTATTAATTTAAATAAAATAGTGAGATATAATAATCTTATTTCAATCTAAACAAAGCAATAGTTAAATTGATTTGCTGCTTAACACTCAAGCTCTTCCTGCTAAATTTTGGTCCCTAGGGAGGCCCAAGTTAATGTTTGTTTCATACCTTCAATCTCAGTTTATTAAACTGAACTAAAGTTCAACTGGTCTAAGCTAACTCATTTTTGTAATAAAATATATGCAAAATTCATATGGTATAGAAGCCTATTAAAAAATTAGAATGACATGGTTGGTCTGCATATATGCAAACCTGTATACACTACCAAATACTATAAGTATTTACATCAAGCATATAGGTCAAGATGTTAATCAATTTGGAGTAAGCAATGTGACTGAGATTCACTCAGTTGGTCAGAGGTTGGTGCTAATAACACTGAAATTGTGGGTTCACTCCACATATGGGCCATCCACTTAAGAGCTGGACTCGATTTTTATGAAACCCTTCCAACTCAGAATATTCTGTGATTCTGTAATTGCAAAATTTATTTCAGTGATTAACTTTTTTTATGTCTACCAAAAATTATTTCACTACTAAAATGCCCTTGCTGAATGCAAGACTTGCTGTAAGAAATTATTCAATTCATGCCTAGTAAACATTCTACAGACAATGTCCTCAGTAACTCATGCAGAATATCAGATACAGAATTATAATGTACAAAATTAATAGATTCTTAAGGAGAAGGTTTCCTTCAGATGTTAGTATTTCTCAGACATTAGTATTTCTCTTAAAACTTACTGTTTTAAAGGTTGCATGTTTAATGTTTTTATGGCATTGTAATCCTTAATTATCTGTGAAGCAATGGTACCTTTAATGCAAATATGTTCTCCCCTTTTTATTGTTATAGCCCAAAAGTATGGTAGCTGCAACTATGTACTATCTATAAGAAAAATTCTTTGATAATTCAGTTATATTAAACATGATATATTCCTTTGAATCCACAAACATCTTGAGTTTTCACTTTATCATTGGTATAAGGAATTTCTAAATATTTGCATATCTGGTTTTGCTTGCGTCTTTTCAAGTTTGGCAACAAAAGATTTTGTATATGGAAGTTATGGAATCATGATTGGCCCCAGTCTGCAATTTTCTGACTAGTTTAGGCCTTCCAATTTATTCATTAATTTACAAATGGGAATTTTCTCTTAGAAATAGGAAAAATTCATTGGAACCATCAAATATTTTATAATGAACACCCCATTCTAATTTTAGGCTTTTATCCCTCTGCCATTTAATCTAGGGCTCTGCTCTTTTCCTGCTTATCTTTATCTGTGAGAACAATTAAGAGAAATTGCTCCTTTTCATGTCATTCCACAAGTTAGTAAATTCCTCTATGAACGTCCATATTGCTGCTGTGTATCATCAGCAATATTCATTTACCTGTAAAATCCTGAAATTTGTTTCTGTGTTCAGAAATGCCCTTCTGGCTGATCTTTTCCTATTCCAAGGCAGCTGAAGTTGTTCATTTTCCTTAAAACACAGCACAATTGGCTTTTCAAGAGTTCTTCTATTTGAAGTCCTGTTGGATAAGTTAATCAGCTTCAATACCACAGACTTGTGCTTTTCATTTATATTCCTATTCTACCTGAGTATGCAAGCTCTCATCTTTGATTTAAAAGTAGGGAATAAGAAAGAAAGCCTAAACTCAGTAAAAGCTTGCGTGCATAGTATTCTGTATATGAAGACTCCATTTCATCTTTGGCCAAAATATTTCTCATGTTATGAGTTTCTCCTGATCTTAATTAATAATTGGTTAAGTTGTTTCCTAAAGTACAGAAATTTTTATATGATTTCTTATAAGTTGGCTTTTTTTCTTTTTTTTTTTTTTTTTAATAAATCTTACTTAGCACTAGATAATGCTTCAATACTTCTAGCTGCTTAGGTAGGATGAATACCCTTTTTTATCGTGCAATGAGCCTTTACCATTAATTTTAATTTCCTGTCTGTAATTGTCTGTTGTCTTGTTTGCTGATAGATCAGAAAGCTGGTTATTTCAGACATCACTCTGTTACTGTACTAAATTATGAAATGAAAGTTAATGTCTTAGTGATTGATAATAGCACAATAAAACATAATATTTCTTCTCTGTAAATTGCTAAAAATATGGTGTTGAATACAAAATGTTTCTATTGCAATGTAATAATTCAGGAAATGAAAGAGCAACTGCAAAACTTTGAAGTAGAGAAGACCTGCAGTTTATATTCTACATCTTTGAAAATTCACAAACAATACTTAAGTTTAATTTAGAAAGGCTGAAAAAAGATGCTTCTGTGTGAGGTAAGTCATCATTTGATGGTGTAGAAAACAACCAAGGGGCAAGGAGGTGCTATTTTTTTTCACTAAAAGGAGTCAATCTTAAAGGCATGATTAATTATCACTGTTCATGTAGACAGTGGTGAATTCTAGATTATATATTACCATTTAGAGAATTCAAAGCCACAGTTGCTTATCTCTCAAAATGTCAGCTCAGTTTTCCCCAGCAGTCAAAAAAAACCAATTCAGTGTGAAAAATTATTGAGAAAGGAACAGAGAATAAGTCAGAAAACAACTTTGTGATATTAGCAGCTGCTGGTAAGTACACATTTTGAATATTATGCATATCTCTAGCTACTCCATTTGAAAAAGAAAATCCTTTAACTAGAAAAAGTGCAGAGAAATTATCAGAGATGAAGAGACATTCTGTCTCTCAAGCAAATCATTTAGAATTCGGTAGACAGACTAAGTATTCTAGAAATCAGATCTCCTACTTGAAGACCTCAAGAGTCAATGAAGTCTACATATTACAAGAATGAAAAGATGCCAAGACAGCAAAGAAGCAAGCACTTTTATTTCCCCTCACACATAGGATGAATGTATTGTGCAATGCGTTGCTGACATATATCAAGTTCAACAAAAGAGCAGATTCTAAAAGAAAATTAGAATTAAAATTAGAATTTTACCGGACAAAAGGTTTAAACAAAATAATTTAGATGCAATCTTCAACTTAAAAGGCTTTGTCTAGGTTTGAGACAAGTTCGGGAGGAAATGTCCTGGAACGCATGTCTTCTCTAAAGAAGGCAGATTTCCGGACTCTCCCATGAATCTCTCCCTCTCCAATGAAAGGAATTTCATAGGGGAAAGTGAAAAAAATGTTTATTTAACAATCAGTGTGCATGCAGGCACATGAGAAAAAGAATAACTGCTAATATCTGAACCTTTTTGCTGTAGAGAAAGCTGGTGGATTTAGAGTTCTGCTAGGCTTCTCCCAAGGTCTGGAGCTGGGATGTGGCATCTCAGGGCATCCTCACCAGCTCCTGGTGATGGTCTGTGGTCAGACCAGAGTTGAACTGAACAGTTCTAGAAGAAGCCACAGAAATCAATGGAGAAATGCTGGATGCAGTCTGGGGAAAACTTGCCTCGCTTAACAAGAAGAAGCCAGCAAAAAGCAAAGAGTGCACTCTCTGCCTGCTGCACAGCATAGCTGAGAGAACGTGGTGGAGTGTATGTGTGCTTGAACACAGACCACTGAAAGACTTTCCCAGTTTCCCCCTCTCTCTCAGACCCAGGTTAAAGTTACAGGACCCCTTCCTGGGAATAAAGCAGACAATAGGGGATACAATGGTATCATATAGACACCCCAAGAGAGGCTTAGTATTTTGATTTCCAGATTGTGAGTAATAAAACAGGATTACATTTTCCTTAACCCAACCACAAATATCTTATACTCTTTGCACTCAGAATCATCATACCAGATGGGGTGATCTTCTTGTCAGACAATTATTTGTCCAACAATATTGTCAAATATTAATGCAAAAATGTTTAATTTCTACGTATTCCATTTGTCCTGAACTTGGACAGCTCAGACTAGTTGAAGTACATGCATACCCTTTCCCTAGAAAAGAAATTTTGACTGAGATAAACCTGAACTGATGAGAAAAGTTCTTTAAAATTCTCCTGTCTACTTTTTTTCCATTTTCTTCTCTGCTAAAGAAATTATAAACCCAACTCAAAAAAGAAAAACAAAATAAGAAGCAAGAATTTCTTCTTGAAGTAGATGTGTTTGTATCTTCAAAAGGAACATTTTCATTACATTTAAAAGTAGGTAAATAAATAACAATAAATATCTCTACGCCCTGACATATCCTTCCATCTGGTAGAAAAGTAGAAGATACTTTTGATTGGCAAATCGTTCAGTCATTGCAAACAAGCAGCTAATTCACGTGGAGCATGGAGTACGTGGAGCAATTTAAAATCTTTAGACTGCAAAAACTGTTAAGATAACTGAAGGAGAGTAACATTTTCATTGCATTCATATTGAGAAGTTAAAATGTAAATGGAGAACACCGGTTGCATATCCCAAAGTATTTCAAAACAAAATCTGATAAGCAGCAGACAAGGCTCCTTAGAGTGCAGAGCATGTATTACCTTTTGTGGAAAAAGAAGTGTAACTCATACAATTGATAACAAATAAGTTTTTTCATATTGCAAGCAAGAAAACAAAACATTTGTGAAAGATTTTTTCTCTCAAGAAAATGTGATCTTGGTGTATTTAATTACTTTGGAAGCAACTATACAGAATAAAACATGATATTATTAACAATGACAAGGCTAGCATTAAGCTCTCATTAGGCTGCTAAAGACTGCCATAGCACCAGAAACTTCATGAGAAGGAGCAGAAAACTGAGAACACAACCTGCATTTGTACAAAAATTGCACAATCATTCACTTGAGAATATTTTGCTTACATAAATTTCAGATAGTCTTATGTAGACCGACCCCTAAGAACCAAAAAACGTGTCTATACTCCAAGTTGTCTTCTAGAAATAATATTGTGATCAAATGATATGTTTGATCATACCACATTGAAAAACCTAAATAAACATTGAAAAGTCTAAGTAAATATTTAAATATTGTGATTCTGAAAGACTCTGACAAAGCAGTGTGTAAAGAAGAGGTAATCTTTGCCCAGCCTCCTATGATATCTCCAACAGTACCAGAAGGTTTGGACAGTGTTTAAGGGACTGTCTGACAAAGGTGTTGCTACCCATGTTTATATAAACTTCCCTTATGCATCCACAGCATGCAAAAGTACTCACAAATCACATTCATAATTCTGGTGGTAAAATTCCTGAGGACACCCATCCATGGGTTGATCAGAGCAGTTGTGATGATTATAGTCCAAAGACCTGAAACTGTCATAATATATAACGGATAATCTTTCTTTCTTCCTTTCTTTTTTTTTTTTTTTTTTTTTCCCCACAAGAACAAAAAGGCTTTCTTGACC
>VZTB01010495.1:26341-64178 GCA_013397245.1 Thryothorus ludovicianus
TTATTATTATTACTCTGGGATCACTATTGGAAATGCTGTTCAATCTGCCCATATACTCATATCACTAAATTCACTTCTGTTCTACTTATGAGCTGCACAGAAGGAGAACAAAAGAATTGTTCTTCCCCAAAACACTCCAGGTATTAGACTTCAGATCAGAGACTAAAAGCAAAAAAAAATAAAATCAAGAACCAAAATACTGACGAAAAACCAATTGGGTCTGGCATAATTTCTCTATTGTTCAGTTTTATATTCTCAAAGCAAACTGAATCCCACACCCAAATATGCTTTAGAAAAAATGATCTGACATCCATTGCCAAATTTCAGAACCTGTGTCATTTCAAGCTAGATTGTCTTAGTGCCTGACCATACTGGGGCTAATGCTGGTCTATTTTTTTTGCTTTTAATCTGTGATCTGAAGTCTACTACCTAGAGCAACTATAAAAGTTTTTAAATACTGTAAAACATTTAAAATATTATCCTGAAATAAAATTAAGGTCTAAATGGAAATTGTTCTATTATTTGCTGTACTTCTATGTATTATTTGTAAACCAGAAATGACTTTCATATTGCTAGTCATACTGATGACAGAAAAGATGGAAAATGGCAAGTATGATCTCTCTATTTTTCTACCTAGCAGTGTACCATTCACATTTTTGGCACATTACGAAAGTGTAATGCCCCTGGTGACTTAAAATACCTGAGATCAGGTGATTCTAAAGGGCCCAGCTGTGTATAGAACATTAGCTGAATAATTCTTAACTAGTCTGTGTGGGAGATTTTCTTGAGACCTTGGACAGAGAAAGACTTTCTACCCCATCTGCCTCAGGACCAGGCTCACCTAGCCTCATTCAAGTGTCTCAAAAACAACCTTCTAACACCAGGAAAGCATCATCTGAAAAGTCAACATTTCACTGGCCAATCCAAAAACCCTAGTTCAGTATCCTGCCCCACTCTTCTTGAACTGTACACCAAAAGACTTGGAGTTTACAGGGACCATGCCAAAAATTATCATGCTATCTGTGAACACACACATTATCAGAAAATCAAGATCCAAGAAAGTGAAAACTATCAGTTCTTAATAAGCATAATTATTCTGCTTCTACCCATAAAATTCATACAAATTGGATTTTGAGGTGCTGAGAGAATATATTGATGTATTTATCACTGTGCATCAGCCCTTCCTTCTATACCCTACCTCAGCATCACCAATTTTTGCTAGCAATGAAAGAATTGCTGCCTAGGTAGACCTTCAGTATGTCTCACTGAAACTGTTCCCAGAAGAAGGTGAAAGCTGTGAACACTTTAAATTTGTTTGCAATGATCCTATAAGATTTATATTCCTGAATAGCCTAGGGGTAGCAGGAAGGAAGTTAGTGGTAAATGGAACAAGTCACAGTGTGAAGCATTTCAGCACTGTCTTTACCAACTAGTTCATTATCTCTTAAAGGTTTGAAAAATACAAAGTCTGTGGAAGACATCGCTACTAAAATTGAAGTTGTCATTGTAAGCCATCCTTGAAAAACATTTTCTTTGAGTGACTTCATGCAACTGACTGTGTCTAAAGAAGCACTGTGCAGGAAAAAACTAGTAGAAATGGAACAGTACACATTGCTTTCAGCCTTATAATTTTGGGAAAAAAACAGGAACTCCCACGCACATGATACATTTCAGTTGTATCAGGTCAGCATGTCACTGTGACCTGTTTGTAACATACTGCTTATATAACCACTATGCAGTCACATTTGTCAGTAGGCTGAAATAATATATAATGCTGCAGTAAAAGTAAGTTTTACTTTGTCTGGGTTTCAAGAACTGCGATTTATATTTTACAGCATGTTAATTATGGCTATAAAGTTCAGCCAGCTTCCTGCAAACGAGTCCAAAAAATCCGACCATAAATACACAGCAAATGGACTGTACCAGTGGTACCAAGACTGCATGTGAGAGCACATCACAAGTACCTGAACAAGGCTGAGGGATAAGAGGTCATGAAACATATTAAGAGCTGCAACATTTCTCCTGGAGGTTGAAGTTTTGTAGACTGACAATAAATACTTTTATCTTCTTGCTAGATTGAAGCAAGAGAAGTTACAATAGAAGATCGTGATGGACACAGTCTCCAACAGCTCCACTGAAGATCTCCTAAATGGACATGCTTGTGGTACTGTGCCATTTACACTACAAGAAATAATTATTATTACCTTCATGTCTGTACACTCTTTCTGGTGGCTTCAGCTAACCTATCAAACAAGGAAGAAAAATTTTCCTTGTCCTTAAGTTTCTTAATGACATCTGGAGGGGGAGATAATATCCTTCAAATTTTTGTTATTTCTTGTGAAAATTTAAAGCATAAATATTGAATCACAATACTTATGAAAATATTGTGTGTTAAAAAAACTGAGTGTTAAAATATCACAGAATAGTCATGTTGCCTATATTTACCATGTGAAGAATAGAGTGTCTGTTAACTAAACTACCGTAAAATTAGGATAACCTTCTCACAAGAATATTGAATCAAATAGGTACACAAATCATCAAATCAATAAAGACAATGTAGTACCAACAACCTGACAGAGAAATAATGTTGTGAACAAGTGCAAAGTCAATACTATAAAAATGATCCAATATTCAGGAAGAGATTTGTAATGAATGACTAAGGGTTTCTAGAAAGCCTCTCCAGGACTTTTCTCCAGAAAGGAAAGTAAATATGCTATGTGGCAGTTTACATGTGCTATCAGAGCCTGAACACAATGTGTTGAATGTTATTGCTTTATATTTTGAAAAGTATACAGGAAATGCATGCCAAACAGAATCACGTTCATTTAAAACAGATGGATGATGCTTTCAAAAGCAACACACTCCTTTCAAAGCATATAGCGTGACTCCTTGTGTCCAGATATGGCAATATTTCCACATGAATAGGAAACAAATGGTAATATTCTGACTCTGTAAGGAAACCTATGGTGCTTGGCTATTCAGGAGTAGCTTTGAATGCTGTAGTTCCTCTGCTGACGTTCAGTGAGTCTCTTTCAAAAAATTATAATTGCAGGATTTTCAATTTTTACGTGGGAAGAGTCTGTACTTCAATTGTACTAGGACTGAGGTTGTAAACACAAGTAAGGCTTTTGGCCATAAATATAAGGTAATTCAAAGGATTTTATATTTTTCAGAAGTATCATTAGTAACATTTAAACCAAATTTTGCAATTGGTGGCTCCAGAAATATAAAAGGAATAGAAAACGAGCAGAAAAAAAAGCCTAAAAAATCAAGAATTTGCCTGAACACAACCAGGAATGTGTTGTGGGTTTTGATCCATTAGAGAGAAATGACATTATCAATTCACATTAAGTATTTTTGAGAAAATAATTAATATGTTCTTCATCTACCTTGATGTAGATGAAGAGCAATATATTTAATGATTGTACTAGGAACTAATTTTGACATAGTTAAGAATACATAGGTCCAATATTTCAACATGTATAAAAAATGCTCATCTTTCAAGGAATAGAGTTTAATTTTATCTGTATTTATGAAAAGAAAAACTTGCAATAAATATGGGATTTATAATTTAATACTTGATATTTGCCAAAGGTTTATTGAATTTTTAAGGAATGGAAATCCTACATTAGAAACCTATGATCCTTAAGCTGAAATCTGAAATGATAAAATTGCTTGCAGACATAAATTCTCTCATGCAGATTCCCTGGATGCTTTGCTCTAGTATACTCTTCAATTTGGATATTTTTTTCCAAAATGTATTTATAGTTCAGGCAACTAATAGGTTCTTTAATTCTGTTGCTGCTCCACAAATTTATTTTAACTATCATTTGCATTCTGATATGTGCTTCTAGGGATCTTCTTTTCATTGTCAAAGAAAATATATTCATTCTAAGAAAACAACTCCAAGGGAGCTGAAAATTAAGCATTTTACTCCCACACTTCACTGATGGACCCAAAGTGGTAGACTTTTGCTACTTAATATAACTGGTTTTCACAAAAGAGGAGGAAGGAAATAGAGAATTTATACCTTCATATCTGACAGACCGCAGGCAGAGCACTTCATTTTGACTTTGATATTGGACTTCCAACACCTTGAAAACCCTGCTTTGGATTGGTTTACCTCCAGATCTTAAATTTGATAAAGACAGGAAGCAGATAAAATATCAGATTTATTGAAAGTAAGGATTTCTCATATCTAACAAAAGAAGAAAGCTTGTGAATGCTTACCACATCAAATTTAATGTGAAATAAAACTAAAGTCCCTTCAGGTATCCTCTTTCTCCATTTATCCCATTTCAAAATAGCTTAAAGCTATCTCCTGTCCAAAAAGAAATGATCTCTCACTTTAATTTTTATACAGACTTTCAAAGCAGTGGTACATAATTTATAGGTCTCACAAATATCAACTGAAAAACAGCCTAATATAAGGCTTCTTTATCTGTGAGTCAAATCTAGTTTAGCTTGTCAAGCCTTTAAAATTAGCTTTGATTTTGTTAATTCAGGGAGATTAAAACCCCTTCAGCAAAATTCTGGGATAAAATCCCCAAGAGGTATTTAGATTTATCTAGTTCTTAAAGAAAGAAATGTTAAATTATTAATGGCTTACACACAATTAATTAGAATATCCTCTATGTTCAGATGTGGAGGAGGGGGAAGAAATGTATTCTTGTGTATTTGTATCTTCTTGTGTTTTGCCCCAATGCTTTCAATTATATTTTCACATTTACAGATTGCTAATACTAATTAGGATATTGACTTTAATGATAAATGCAAAGGAGTTATTCTTTTATTACGTAAACAGGACATTTGGGAATGTCAGACAGGTTTGGGTTTTTGTCAGCAAGAAATTTGATTACCTGGTTCCTGTAACTCCAGTCTTGTCTTAGTGAATTTATCTACTGTGAGAGAGGATTGAAAAAACTACTCTGCCTGAGGTATTAAAACTTTCTCTTCTAAACTAGTATGGATGTTACACAAAAACAATGTGTATGAACACAAACAAATACATAATAAATTATCCTGCAAAAAATATTACCTCCAGGAGGTTTTGAAATTAAGCAAGTATTGTTCTAATTCTTTATCAATATGCTATACATAGCCTTTAAAAAAGGGATAGCTTTTCTCAGAAATACATTGCTTTTTTTGGCATATTTTTGTTGTACTCATTTGCCCTTTCTTTGCTAGTATGCTACTATGCTAGTAGAAGCTATTTCAAAGTTATTTGCATAAAGTGTGAGGTTATTCATGAGTTTGCCATAACAGGGGTCAATATATGTATTATATTATAAGGGAAGAAAGAATACTAAGTTTCTTTATTACTGTTGAAATAGAACAAGCTAAATAAATCCTTTGCTTACTCTCCACCTTTTTGATTGGAATTTAGATAAAAGGTATCAAGACATCTAAGATATTTTCTCCCTAAGTGCAAATTGAAATATGCAAGGCATGACATGTTCTCATCCTCATTCAGATCAAAGAACAAGTATATTAGGTATAAAAAATATCATGTTCACCCAGGAACTTGTGCTGGGCGTGTGTTTTTCACTCTCAAATAGAAGTCCTTATATTACACATGCTGAATGAGAACAGATAGGCTGGAAAGAGCCTCTAGAAAGATAATTATCTATCTATTTCAAGTTTAACAGTTAAATTTAGCTAGTATTTCTTGTAGAAATTGCATTCATATCCCCATCATTCTGTGCTTCTGTGTTGGCATAGGTCTTACAGAGCTCCTAATTGATGTTTTGTCATTGAAAGAGTTTCCATTTGTTCTATGAGAACACTAATCATAAGCACATATCCATTGTGAAGAGGCCATCTAGAATAAATTTGTCTGTGAATCCATTTGGACATGTAGTTATTTAAACTGGATGCAACTCAGATATGAAAAAGAAAAAATTTAACATTAGTAGAAAAATAGATAATAATATTATCACTATTGTCTGGAGTAAGGAACAAACAATCCAAAAGAATCTACATTTCATTTTTAGAATACATGTCCCTGAAGAATTTTCACCTTTTTCACCTAAGCTATATCGTAGTTTACTTCTCTACACTTGTTTATTAAGACTCCATAGATTTCACAAATAATATTTCATCACTGTATTTCTACCATCAGAATTATTCAAAGGAAGCTCCTTATCACCCCAATATATCTTTACATGTGGACTTATTAAATAGAAATATGATATCAAATATTGGGTAGAACTCAAACCAACTTATTCATGAAGAACATATTTTAATGTATATACTTTCCCTGTTAGTCATGTTTTTATGTATATTATATGTGTATGTATAGTGGCACAGTTACAAAAGGAGGAAGTAATTTCCAATTCTCTTATCCAAGTTAGTGTAAGATCCAAGATACTGACTTTCAATCTACTAAGCCTGAAAAACAACTTCATCTGGAGTTTCTCAGATAAAGGTGCCAGCATGAATACCACTCTGCCTATCACAGCACAAATATCCATTATTTTTTATTTAATATTGTCAGTGAAGTCTACGAAGAAGTGGAATCACAGGCTGTGTATTTCAAGTAAACAGAAGCAAATTTCCATAAACATCAGGCAAATACAGAAGAAATTTACAAGAGTTACAAAATTTGCCTGTATCTAGTCCACTGGCTACTTAGAGCAAGCACTTTCCAGCTAGCTGGAGGTTTTGGGAGCCATTCAGGCCCTCCACCAGCACTGAGCAGAAAAAGCAGGCTAGTGAAGATACTAGTCTCCTTTCCACACAGGCTGGAAAATTGCAGGAGAAAAAGGTGGTGGAGAAAGACGTCCTGCTAATGACTTCACTAGCATGTACAGATGTTCATGAACGTTTTTAAACAGAATTAGCACTTTGTGAATAAGAATAACAGAGCTATTTATCAAATTTCTACTTATTTTTCCATCAGTTGATTTAGGACCCAAAAAGGCCCCAACTAGACTTTGCTGTTTTTGTGACTCTGCTAGACACCTCTCCTCCCCATCTCAATAACACTATTTACCCTATACCTAACTTTATGATGCCTTAGATTAATGATGTACAGTTCTGTGGCAAATAATTTTTCTGTATTTAGAAATGTGGTATGCTTTTTAGGCATATGATCCCATGACCTTTCAAATCTAAAATATGTGATTATAGAGAAGCACTTACATTTTCAAGAATTTTTGGGATGTCAGATTTTCTTTACTAAAAGAAAATGTAGAATTTGTTTATATTTTGCATCTTTTATAACTTCTTTGAATACTCTATACTTGTGCTTTTTATAAATAAATTTCCAGACTGTGCATATAAAAAATAGCCCTTAAGTATTTTCAAAGGTTATACTGCACATGGAAGGCTAATTGGCAGAAGTCCCATGCAAAAGTGAACCATGTTATAGTTATGATGTAAAAATCTTGCCATTCATGTGGATTGACCTATATATGTCATGGAAGGACTTTCTTCATGCCTGAGGAATAATTATAGTATACTATTGCCTAGGCAAAAAGAATAAAAGTTACAGATGACCTCTGCGTGTGCTTGTCTTCTGTTAATCAAATACAGCATCAGTGACAACATCTTGCTATATTGGTAACTTAAAAACATAATGTGTCCTCTGATTTTCCAGAGACATGAAAATTAATTTTTACCATGGAAAACCATGAGAAACACTTAGCCCTAAAAACTCTTGTCCCTTTCCTGTTTCCTCTTTTTCATTTTGCTTTATGCGTTGTGATGCCCCAGAGGAGCTGCTGTATGGATGCAGACAAGACCATGGCTACTGAGGCTATCTCCCTGCATAACTCTGTGGAGCCATCAGAGAGAAAAATCTATTTGTAGCCCTTGTGAATTAAGGGGATCAGAGAATTTAGATACCTAGACAAGTATACAGAAAAACATTTTTATTTCCTGAACCCAAATACAACTTCTACTCCTGCAAAAGAAGCATCATAAGAAGTGCTATATAAAATCTTAGTTTTGCTATCCTAAGAGATCTGTACTTAATGTATATGGCATGAGAATATATTTCCCTATCAAATTCCCAAAAGTTCCTCAGTATAAATCATAGATAACCACACTATTGTCCACAAAGACTTGGCAAATTATCTGATAAAATGAAATATACTAAAAAATATTTCTAATATTGCTTTTATTTTTTTAAAAAATACATAGCTGAGTGGGGAAAACTTTGAATATTGATAGCTTTCTGTTATATCTGTCAACTAATTCTGTTAACCAGTATACAAGGTCTATTTAACTTCACACATTTATACTGCAATGATTCATTGCCCCCTGCCCTCAATACCCTTTTTTAATTTTGACTTCTTCAATACTTTTTAACTAAGCATTTAGCATCTTGGCTTATATTTTGAACTAGAATTGTGTCTGTGCTCTCTAATTTTGCCCATGTAGGGAGCGATTTATATTCATTCACTCTGCATTGCAATGCATGTTATTAATTTTTATATTATTTCCATCATAGCAAAACAGAATTTCTGATTGAGTATTAAATTCCTTACCCTATTTTAAAAGCATAAAATCAGTGGACTTTGACTGCTAAGGTCTCTGACAAATCCATCACTTTGATGCTATAAAATGATAATTTTTCTCTACCATTCAATTTCATTTCAATTAATTAAAATAGTTTCTTATTTTTTAATCATAAACCTAACATTCCTAATTTTTAAACTGAGTCATACAGTTCTAAAAACAGTTTCTTTGGGAAGTCTCTCTGCAGTAGCTGGAGTGACAGGCAGTATAAAGACAAAATTGTTGCTTTTTTTTCTCCTTGAAGACCTTTTCCCATCTTTCTATGCAAGGTTTTTTTTATTACTCCCCAATAAACACAATTGAAGACATAAACATGAACTAAGACACATATGAAACATTTTCTTGTTTGATATGTTGTCACAGGTAACCCAAAAATGTGTATTGTATTTGGTATCTGTGCTACATCATATGACCCAAAACGGTAAATGTTCTTGTAAAGTCCTGGGGGCCACAAGAGATCCCAGATTTGGGAGATTGGGAGTGCTGGGGTCTTTTTAATCAGTTGGGGTCGCTCAGGCAGAAGCCTCTGGCCCTGTCTCTTTCATTTCCACCAGGGAACTGAGACAGCACAAGGCAGAAACCTCCTGTTTCTCTCCAAGCTCCTTAAATCTACAAGAAACTGCATTTTCTTGGCAATCCCAGGCTACTTCAGGGCAAGTAACACAAATACCTGTCCGCAGCGGGACCTGTGGAGGTGGGAGCTGCTGGTTTTTGGTGGCACCTTTTTTGTGGCACCGTTCTTCCCCCCACGCACATTCCCTGCCTCAACTTGGGGTGCAGTGCCAGCGCCAAGTGGGTCCAGCCAGTGGAGCAAGAGGCAGAGAAATTGACACCATAGAGTTGCTGCTGCCCCAGTCCTCCAGAGTTTTATTCCAGCTGCCGTTGTTGACAGAACCTCTGCCACCAGGAGAGAGAAAGGTCCTATCAAGTGGCCTGAAGCTAAGAGCCTGAGAGGCATTGGACTTTTTGGACTCTATGTTTTCTTTTTGTTTTGTCCCTGTCCCCTGTTGGTTGTTTTTTAAGGGGAGTTTTAGTGGCCGCGGAGGTTCTGTAGCTGAGTTGCGTTTTGCTCTTTGTTCTCTCTCTCCCCACGTGTGGTCGGGAGAGGAGAGACTTGTCGGCCATTCTGCCTTTGTGTCTCAGACCATGGAGCTGTCTGCAAGGCGCCATCTTGAGGGGAGGGCCTCCTCCGCCATTTTGTTTTCTTTGTTCCTGGGGAATCTGCGGGATTGAGCACCTCTGTTCCTAGCGGTTACTTTGTTATTTTGCCTGTTGCTGTTTCATTTTTTAGTAAACTGTTGTTTTTTTTTTCTCTTCCCATATTCCTCTCTGCTTATTGGTGAAACAGGAATGGTTAAAACTGAAAGGGGAGTTAACACATTTTGGACTGTCCACCCCACATAGTTGTCTTAAACCAAAACATAAATTTAGCAGTTTTATATGAGCCCATTGCACCAGATTGGTTGCTCTATGAAATTATATTGTCCTTGACACTGATTGCGGCATATTAAAATTTAATTCTTCAGAAACGTATGTTCGTATAAAGCAGTAGATTGGACATAAATTTGCTGATTTCACAGAGCAGGAGTTGTCTCAAATTTCTTCCTTGATTGTTAATCCTATAACTGTTGAAACACTCCAGCAAACAGCATGCATCACATAAATGCATTTGATCTGCACTTCTTCTGTTGAAAATAGTCAGAGCTTATACAGCCAACAAAACTTTTCGTTATTTTTATGTCAACTGTAAGAGGACAGGCTATACCTGATTTAACATAAAGTTAAAAAATCATGAATGAACAATATTTAAAATTTTACGTAAAGCCTGACAGTACGATGACAACTCATCATATATTTCTGAAGGGATTTCAATTCAGTGTCTTTATATCAGATCATCATTTTGTATCATGCAGTTATGAGACTTTTGATACAGTACTGGAAGCTCTAAAAAGATTTATTATAAGAATGAATCATGACGTTCATGTTCATGTAGTTAATCTCACATTTATTTTCATAATTAAATTATTTTACATATTCTTTTTATCAACATTTATAGATAAGTTTACTAGACAGCAACTAAGCATCTAATAGCGTTCTTTTGCTTACTTTGTGGGAACAAGGAGCAAAAATTATGCAGACCTTGTATAAGGGTAGTGAAGAAAAAGAATTTTAAAAAATCATTTTTTTACTAATAAAACAATTTTTGCCACCTATGGAGAAATAATTATTGTAGAAAAAAAAATTCTAAAGTGGAAAGAGAAAAAAAAAAACATTTTTTTATGAAGTAAAGTACTTTTAGACAGTTAATGCTACATAATTGGCAGGACAGGTGAAGTGGAAGGGTTGAACTGTATGTAGGGGAGGTATTTGACTGCACATCCATTACAGTTAGGGTTGATGTGTTTTCTAAATGCTGGGTAAGGATTAAGAAGATAAAGAACAAAAGGAGATGTTATAGTGCTTATGTCATGGTCTGCCCTCCCCTCTGTAACCAGGACTCCATGAAATTTAACCAGCCAAATGCTGGGTTCTGCACCTGGGATGGAGTAATGCCGGACACAAATACAAGCTGGGAGAGGGTGGCTGGAGAGAAACCCTGCAGAAAGGGATGCTGGCTGATGATAAGCTCAACAGAAGTCAGCAGGGTGCTCTGGCAGTCATGAGAACTGTCCTGGTTTTGGCTGAGGTAGAGTTAATTTTTTTCCTAGAAACTGTAGTTTGGATTCAGTATGAAAATAATGTTGATAACACAGTGATGTTTTAGCTGTTGCTGAGCAGTTCTTACACTAAGTCAAGGACTTTTCAGTTTCCCATGCTCTTCCAGTAAGCAGGTGCAGAAGAAATTGTGAAGACACATGGCCAGGACAACTGACCTGATTTGGTCAAAGGGATATTCCATACCATAGGATTTCATTCTCAGTGTGTAAACTGTGGGGAGTTGGATGAGAAAGGCCAAATAGTTCTTGGAGATAGGCTGTGCCTGGGTCAGTAGATAGTGGTGCCCAAATCATATTGGGCACCAAGTGTCATTCTTTTTTTTTTTTCAAGGGGGAAAGTGTGTGTGTCCCTTTTTATATTATTATTATTATTGTTGTTGTTATTGCTATTGCTATTGTTAATTTTATTGTTATAATTGGTTTTTTTAATTTATTTTTTTGAAGTATTTTACTGTTCTTATCTTTCTTATGTCAACCTATCTGTTCTTTATTTTCTGATTCTCCCTCTCCATGGCACTAGAGAGGGGGTGAGAGAGAGGCTGTGTCATACTTAGCTGCCAGCTGGAGTTAAACCAAGCAAGGGCAAACAGCATCCTGGGGTTCATAAAACACAGAATAACCAGCTGTGACTCAAACACAGTGTAGTAAGCCAGTGAAAATGGTGATTATTCCACTGTGTTCATCATTGGTGTGGCCTCACCTCAATCACTTGTGTGCATTCTGGACCTCAGAAGTTAAGAAGGATGTAAAGGTCCTTTGATGTGTCCAGAGGGGGACAACAAAGCTGGTGAAATGTGTGGAAGGTATGTCCTTTGAGGAATGGCTGAGGACTTTGTGTTTTTCTAGTTTGGAGGCATAGAGGGGTGATTTTATTGTTCTCTACAAGTTTCTGAGGAGGGCAAGTGGAGAGCGAGGTTTGGGTCTCTTCTCCTGCGATTCAGTGATAGGACACATGGAAGTGGTTTAAATATGCTCCAGGGAAAGTTTGGACTGGACATAAGGAAGCACTTCTCTAAAGAGAGGGTGTTCAAACAATGGAACAGGCTTCCTAGACAGCTGCTCAATGCCCCCAGCTTGTCAGTGTTTGAGAGGTATTTGGATGAAGCCCTTAACAGCATTTTCTAACTTTTAGTAAGCCCTGAGTTGGTCAGGTTGTTGGATTGGATGATCCTTGTAAGTCCATTCCAACAGAAATAGTCTATTTTATTCCAAACACCAAAAGAATACCTGTCTTTAAGATCAAAGACATAACTGCATCTGAAGAAATACAAAATCTACTTCTTATTTTCTAATCTGGAAGAAATTTTCTTCAGTAATCTGCAGCTCTTAATTAATCACTTATATAAAAATGACCACTGCTGTGCTAAATCTATTGAGAGCTTAAAATCCAGCTGAGGTTATCTCAGAGTAATATTTAATGAGATTATTAATGATTGCCATATATTTCTTCCATTTGAAAGGTTACATTGATAACATTTCTGACATTTCCGGCACATAAAAGCTACAATGAGTGTGTCTTTATGTATCTTAAATATTGTTACTGAGACTTTCAATTGTAGATATTTCATGCAATATGAGAATATTTTTCTCTCTGGTTCTACTATTGTATTTGTAAAGGTCTTCTGAAGCTAAGGATTCTATTTTTTCTTTTTTGATTCTGACATGGAAAAAAAAAACTTTATAAGAAATTGTGCAGAGAAAAAGATTTACTTAGATATATAAATGTTCTCTAAGCTCACATCAATAAATATAGGTAAAGCAGGCAGAATTTCCATCTCAAATAGACAAAAATAAGTGTCCTATGACATCTCCCCGTAGTGCTACCCTTGCTCAAATGAGCAGGGAGCGTTCATGCAGCATGGCTCTTTCTTCAGTATAGTTTTTTGATTGTTCTTAAAATTGCAATCCCACAGACTCAGCCTGGCTACTACTTATGGGGAGACACAAGAATGAATTATTAGTGCTGCTTTTGGGAAGCAAATGTAACTTCAATGTTGACATTCTATTTATCCCCTGTTGAGGAATAAAGTATTCTGTGTATTGAAATGATGAATTATAACCGTTAAACAAAAATGTAATGCGTTTGTTACAGCCACCAAGTAGACAAATTACCATTATGCTGTGCAAGTAATACTTTACAAACCCATTTGTCACACAGGAGAGGTGTCATATGCAATCTGATTCACCCGGCTTAATGTATGAAATGAAACCTCGATTTTCTTCAGCAGATGTAAAACAATAACAACTAGCTTTCATCCTGAACCAGTGATAAATACTTTGTTTTCTCAACAAAGCAAATAAACAGAAATGCAGCATCTCTTTTGCATTTGCAAAAAAAACAAAATTAAAAAATCTAGGGTTTACAGTGCATTTTAATTGATGGTAAGTATACTGGAAACTTCTATATATCCCACAAATCACAGCAACTACCATGTTACAGTTATCAATTTGACAGAACTCGCTAAATTTCAAATAAATTCAGCATGATAGATTGTTTTTGGATGGAAATCAGCAAAGATTCCGTCAATTTATGTACAGCTACACTGATTTATAACAGGTTAAAGTGACAATATTTCTATCCATGTCAGTAAAATTTAATCTCCAATTTATAACAGTGAGGACAAGGCCATAGGTAGGATTTCCAACATACGCTGAAAATGAGATTCAGGTAAAAACTAATTTCTGAATTGAGGAAAAGGGATCTAGAAAGACCCCCTCAACAACACTCTCAGGCTGGAGATGCCTAAATCAGCAACTTCTTTGCTTTGAGTGTCAACTTCTAAGCCAAGTGCCACCCCCGTGCGGCAGAATTTTTTTCTGCCTACTCAGACACTGAGTCCTACCCTAAACTCTCCAAGTATTTAGAAGGAAGAACTAAATTCAGACATTTATACTACAGGCTTACACATTAAGTCTGTTTGCCTAGGTTATTCTTTATTATGAAACAAGAAAAATTAGGATCTACAGTGAAACAACAGATGAATCTCATTGTCTTACTAGCTCACATTCTGTCTGTTTCCCTAAATATCCCAAAACAGCCTAACTTAGTACACAATGGATGCAAATGGGAAAGTTTATATGTGTTCAGCATAGTACATAGTATAGGTGCTTCAGGGCAAAAAAAAAAAACAAAAAAAGGAAAAATGAAAAAGGAGGAAATCTGAACTTTTATTTATAACAAACAAATAGATGCAACAATCATCTGCATTTTCTTTCCTATCCAGCTTTAGGATAGAAAGTGTCACTTATTTCCTTCCTTCCAGCTGGGTTGCCAAAACCACAAGTATTATGAAAACAATTAAGTTTGAAACTACTGGTCTGGATGTCTTTGTCATTTTCAATTGGAACTTGTCAGACAAGTTCCTAGCTGATATTTGATGAAATAGAGTCTTTTGTTTTAAGCTCACTGATAATTCCATACCAACAAAGTTTCTTCTCTTTTCCCATAAAAATAGTGCTAGAACCACTCATGAATAGTGACTTATGTCCATCAATTTGGGTCAGAGATGAAGCAAAACAGAAATCACTGTGTCAGCCACCTTAAGTGAGAACAATAAAAACTGTACATAAAATATAGCTCTTGGGCAAATGCAATAGCAGAAACAAAAACCTCTTGAAAATAAAAGATACCCATTCTAAAAGGTTATGCCTATCCCTGAGTCATATTGACATCAATGAGATCTTTGTCATTTGAGCTCCAGGGAAGTGTAAGCCTTGCGATATTATAAATAATCTAAATCAATGTCTTTTGGAGACTCCTAATCCATGGCTCAGGGGCCATGAAGGAATTCAGTAGATATTATTACAAGAAATAATAAAGGGTCTTTATATGTGCAAATCTATATGTATACATATATATCTTTGTCCTCCTAACTTACCTGCTAAAAATTCCAGTTATGTCTTTGGAGAGCCCAGTGTAGCAGGCTTACTCTGTGCTAAGTGAAAGAGTATTAAAAGTGATCAGAAAATGCTACCATTTTGAGAAAAAAACCCCTATGATTTAAAAGTCTTTTCTTTACAAGAGAATTGAACAGGTCAAGATAATACCCACACAGAAGCCAGGAAGAAAAAATTTCCTATGTATAAGTAAGAAAAAAAAAAAGTCATTCTGTTATTACTTGTCCATGGGAGAGTTCCTGTGAGTGTGTGAACAGGATAGAGAATGTGTATGCTTCAACAGGAAGAAAAGAAAAGGTCAGTAAGTAGTTTGGGATGCAGAGACCAAAATAGGAACTGAAAAATGACTTTGCAGGCCATTTTATCATGGATCAGGATGCTGTCATACTGGAGCATATGGTGAATTTACAAATTCTCCAACTCTGTCCACTTTTTTTTTCAGAAGTTCATGGCAGTTTTGTGTTCTTATTATCTGATTTCTGGTATCTCTAATGAATGTAAAAACACAGAAAAACATAGCAAAGGATACTTATAATACTGGATCTATGTAACAGAGTAAAAATCTTTGGTGGTCCTGTTCTCCTTCCTATAACACATGGTGGCAAAAAGAAATTAATGTCTTGATGGCAAGTGGTGGGATATTTTAAGTGTGAATTTCCTTTTTGACTTTGAGTTTCCTTTCTGACTTCATTAAAAAAATCTAAGTTACCCAAGTGTTTTAATTCTCCTTCCTTTCCTGTCTGTGTAACAAGAGCTTGTCTTGTTCTTTGTGGGTTACTCAAGCACAAACTTCAGGAGGGCATTCAGTTCTCTGGAAGACAGGTGGATTTATTTACTCCTAGAAATTCATTTAAACAATCTTTATCGACTTTTCTTGTCCTCAAATGGTTTTCTTTCTATAAACAGGGTTAACTGCTCATTTTTGGCACTTTTAAAATACATCATACTGCCAGAAGAATTTCCTCTCCTATCACTAATTTGTCATTATAAAAGTCAAAAAAACCCAAAAACCAAACAACAGCCCTATATATTTTGAGGTCGTTTTTTCAATGTTCTCTTTCTGATCCAGGAAAGAGAGTTTTACCATGAGTGAAACTGAATAACTGTATAGATTACAGTGTCTCATTCTGACATTGTTACATTTTCATTGATTCATATCTCGATTTCTCTAAAGTCACTTGAAAGTGCATCAAGACTGTAAGAGGAATTTACTCTGCAGCTCTTTTGGGTTCCAGATCTCTTTTTAGCAACACTGTGGAGGTCCAAATTGAAATCTCAACACCAATACACCAGAGCAGTTGTCTTGAACAGTACTAAAAATGCAATGCTATCTTCCTACCAAAAAATTAGAAATTTCAAATATGAAGTCAATATTAATTTGGAAGAGAGGGTAAACCTGTACTTTGCAGTGCACAGACTTAGTTCTGACTTGTACTGATAAAATAGCATGGCACAAAATCTCTTTCTTTTCAATGCATTAATGAATTAATTATGTGTTGAATGGGACTTCAGTATCATAAAGAACAGAGTTTATACACCTCAATATTAAATTTATAGTTTCTAATTTTTCCCAATGTTCTGCGTCAACACTTTAGAAAAGGTCTGAGCATTACATTCCTATCTGAGCACATTTTAATGTGTTCACATCATAAAGTTGAAGGGTGATGCAGCTGTATTTTTTTCTTAAATTATTGAACAAAAATGACTGCAACATTTCAATTACAAAAAGCATATGTAAGAAATGAGTGCCTTTAAACTGTAGTCTATGAAATAATGAACATCTATTTTCAATGGTAATTAAATAATTCTGACTCTAAAAACCACTAAGTTAACTTAAAAAAAAAAAAAAAGGCTCATAAAAGTAAAACAGAATCACACATATCAAACACATTCCACTTTCTTTACATTCAGTGATTACAGAGGAGCACATTTACATGCTACTAAACAGACCTGCAGGTGAGGCAAACAGATCCTTACATCTCACCATCTTTTAAGGACTATGGAACTGTTTATCTCTAAATGTTAAGAGAATAATGATAATTTTGTGCATGCATTTTTAAAGATGGGCAGATACCAGTTTTTTTATTACTAAGGAGACTGATTCATAGGAGTCTTTTATGAACAGCCCTTATATGCTTACAATCACTCAAATATTTATTGTTTAGGCTTGGGAAAATACACAGTATTCAAATCATAGAAGGATTTATTCAGCTTCTATGTAATAGTAAAAAGGAATCATTGTTGAAGGAAGTAAGATAAATAAAGTAAATCCTAGGAATATTTCCTAGGATATTTCAGGTTGTAGGAGAATGAGTACCCAAAACACAAGAAGTTTATAATAAGAATAGTACCTTTCTTAAAGAAAGGAGTAAGGTACAGAACAAAACAGCAAAAGTAAATGCATAGTTGCTGTAGAGGTTTATTAAATTTAGAGAAAATAGGGATTGGACAAACAGCTTGGATGCTTTTACTGCTTTCATAGACATGTGCATAATGTAAACCTTATATTAGTACAACATAGCCCCTTTTCAGAGACAGCTTTGGGATATGTTTTACTACTTAATAACATTTATGGGAGCAATATTGTTCTTCCTTAAGCTTTCTTGTACCAAACCAAAGAAATAACATCTTTTATGTACTCTTTTAACATTGTCTCTACATGTCTTAACAACCTCTACTAAATCCAGTCTTAACCACTTCTATCAAAATGAATTACCAGATTTGTAATTAGTATTCCAGCAATTCCTGATTCTTGCTTAGTGACGTGGCACTTATATTTTGAAAACCAAAAAAATGTAAAAAGGTATTTTTTCTAACCATTAGTTTTTTTATGAAACTGCATTAAATGTTTTCAACAGCTTTCCAGATACTGATGTGGAATAATCCAAAATATTTTTACTAATTTTCATGTGTAACAAATTAAAGAATATAATCATATTGGAATGAAGCAAATTTTAAAAATAATTTGAAGCATGAATAACATAAAGATCAAAAAACATGAAATAAAATCAGTAACAGGAGAATATGTTTTGAACTTATTTTCTGTTAGACAATGTACAGGTTTATTCTGACTGGAAATCCTGAACATTTATCCATCACTACTCCCTTTGTATCCTTTTTCACTCTCAAGTAGCTTTTAGTGAAAGGTCAGGAAGGATAAAGAAGTGTGATTAAATTTTCACCTAAAAAAGGAAAGAAGGCCTTTGATTTTTAAGAACGTTGCTGAGGATTCACACTCTCTCTCACTCTTATAAAACTCAATTAAATTCCTGCATATATGAGTAAAATAACAGAAAAGAAACAATAGCTTCATTCTGCTTGCAACCATTTAATATCACAAGACAGACAACTATTTTGTGGAAAGCATTTGAAGGAAGCATGGTCTGGGAAAGCTCTGATTTGGTGCTGGAGGCCAGATTTACAGCACACAGGAATGAAATGGAGGCTGGACTACTACTAATTGTGCCCTGATAACAAATGCCTAAATTACCTTCACTCAAAAAAACACCATGTTTTCTGTTACTTGCCAATTTTCTAACACTATATCCTTTCAAATCCATTTTTATATCCATATACTGTAACTGAGATATTCATTTCTATATATTGCTGTACTCTAGGAATAAATATCAGATTTTAAAAAAAAAATTCATCTCTAACTGGATGAAGATTAACCCCTTTTCCAAATGCCAGAATGTTCCAATCATTTTGGTCTTTAAAAGATGAAGACACAGCCTTGGGGGAAAAACAAGGGGAAAGAAAACAAACCCAGGAAAAATAAATTCCTAAACAATTGCTCAGCTGTCCCGTGTGCTGCAACATATTTTGCCATGCAAAGCAACAGTTCTCAAACATTTCAGTCTATATATGTCTTCTCTCTAGTATTTACTTTTTAATACATTTTAAAAAATGTTAATTATTTTGTGTCAAGAAACATAGTATAGCATACTTGTCAGAACATTGTAACTATTTCTTCTACCTATATGAGCCTTCTAAAGCATAGTAAAAGGAGATTTAGAGAAGGTGTTTGCATTACACCATCAGGCAGCTCAGTCAGGAACAGATTTGGAATGTAAATTTAATAAAAACCCTCTACTAGTAACAATACTGACTTGTTAAGTAAACAATATTGCCACAAACCATGAAGGAACAGAAAATGGTTATAAACTCTTGTAAAATCTGAAATTCACACGAAAGACACCAAGAAATTAAAAAAGTGAAATAAAATCATTTAAATCCCATTACAAAAATTGTGATAACAAGTGCTTTAGGTGTACTTTGAGGAACTGGAGAATAAAACATACAACAAATGTTCATGAACACCAAAAATGGTATTCCTACATTTGCCTTCCAGGATACTTCAATACTTTTACCTTTCAGTCATCAAAACTTTATTCTTTGTGGTATCCCGACTCTCTGCTCAATATGAGCTGCAGTTTTGTAATCCACATCCCCAGACTGTTCTTCTCCAACCAGTCTCAAGTTATCTCAGCCCTGAGTCCTTTTGCCCCCTTTCTTGGTGCACTATCCAGCTGACTCCTTACCAGGCTTTTCCATGGTGTTAATTAGTGTCTTTTTTCCTGACTCTGCAGGGAATGACTTTATGTTTTATTTCTGCTCTTCATTATTTCAGGCTATGCCTCCCAGCATGCTGAGCCACAGCTCCTCTACTCAGCAGTATAAGATGAGGCAGGAGACTCTCCAGACTTTGCTACTGGACTCCCTGCAGCCACATCCTCCAACACAGCAGTACCTCACCTGGTAACCAATCTATGTTCCTCTGTTAACACGAGTGAATCCTGATCAATTAATAAAAAAATAATTGCTGTGAATTATGTGTCCCAAAATGTTGTTGTGCCAGTTCTCACTTACATTAGACACAGTTTCCAGTCAACTTAATTTCCTTTTGCAGACATAAGAACGGTTGTGAAATATTCTCTACTGGCCTAAGTTAAATCATTTACTGAGGTAAGATTGTGATTTCTTTTCATCTTTCATTTGAAAAAAATTAGACAAGAAAGTCCAAGGAAAATGGATCCCACCCAATGTAATCCAGTGGCTGGAAAGAATTGTCATGCAATATGTAAGTTCTTGTCTCTCTGCCTGGGGATTAAGCTCTTTTAAATTTATTTCTTGAGTGAGAAGGCTAGTGGAAAAGAGATGGTATCTCTCCTTACAACCATAGTCTGTATTCACTAATGAAAACTAAAACCCAAGCCTGTTACTGCTTTCTCAGGTGAAGGTTATAACTTCCAGGCAATTTCCCACTCAGTGTGATTTTACCTCTCCTGTCTGTCTTGGAGCTGAGAAAGTTTCTAATTCAAATGCTATCAAACCAATATAATTCTGCAACTGTTCAGATGGGTTTATACATACATTTTTAAAAGAAAAAATAAAACCCAAAGATATTGTTTGAAAAATACTCTTATGGCTTTCTACTAATGAATAAACAGAAACCCTATGGTAGTATCTAAATGAGCATATGAGCACCACCAAATACTAAATAATAAATGACTTCTCATCTTGGCCCTATTAATTTTAGATACAGACATTATTACCTCTGGCAAAAGCATATAGCCTCTTCATCTTTCCAAGTTGTTTAATAGAGGAGCACTATTTGCATTTATTAATAATTTTAGTGGATTATATGCAAATAAATTGTAAGTTTTCTTATAAAATCTGTGTGAAAAATAATCTATAACTCAATTGAGTAGTGTTAAAGTTAGTCTGGTAACTATAGTTGTTTACTTAACTTTTCATTATTTGCATTCTAAATTCCATTTACTTTTCTATATTTTACTGTTAAATAAGGGATTTCCACAGTAAAGAGCAAATTCATTCAATCCCTGAACTTGACAATGACGTTTTTAGATAGTTTTTTCTTTAAACAAAAAATATATCTAAGCAACACAAAAGTAACTTTTTAATATTCCTGCTACTTTGTTAATTGAAACCTAAGAAAAAACCAAACACAACAGTTATTCTTTGATTTATCTAATTTTTCTATGAGAAAGAACTTTCTGGAAAACAATGAGCCAGCTGATGTTAGCTGTTGGGTCTTATTCATGTCAGTCAAAACTTTTGCAAATGGTCACATTCCTATTTAGTGAAGCAGTTTGTACTATCTAACAGTGCTATCTGTGGGGTTTGATGTATTATATTGCTTTTGATTTTTCTCAAAAACCCAGTGGGATATCTGGGGAGAAAATAAATACACATGAATTGAAAATAAAGCAAGCAACCATTTTAGCTCTCAAGCTTCAGCATCTTTCCCAGAGCTTCAGTGACACATTTATATGGACTTGAAGTTTGTGTCCTTGAAACTTCCTCTGAAATTATGAGTCACTTCTGTTGAAAACTTGGAAATGAAGGAAAACATGTGCATGAGTAGGAGAGTACACCCTCAAGTTTGCCTGAAGGAAGCAATGATTCCTCCTCCTTTTGCAAACAGTGTTAAAGTTAAGAGCATTCATCCTTTTCAGGGCAAGTCCTGCAGCTCCTTTCTTCCTCCTTGGCGCTCCTGTTTTGTGAGACAGACAATATGATTTTAAACTTTGTCAGCTATTCCTGGTCAAAGAGGTTTGTTCCAAATGATTAGGAAAATTCAGATTTCAGCTTTTGCCTAGGGGTGTCCAGCTCAGAGCACAGCCGTTGGAGCCAGTAGCCAGAGTAGAAGGGCACACAGAAGTGAGGCCAGCAGCTCTGCTGAGGGCAGCACACACAGGATCTGCAGTGGTGATGACACCACAGGCACCAGTCCTGCAGCCACTATTCCTGAGGTGGCAGAGCGTGGTCCCAAGGGAGGAAGCTGCTCTGCGCCTCTGGACAGATGGGTGATTGGTGCCTATTGCTCTGTCAGAGGGTTTACTTGCCCACTTGAAGTGTGTGCTGGGGAATCCTGACCCTGTGGGTACAAGTGTTTGAGCCTTGCAGCTGTACCAGAGGACAGGAGCAAGCAAGGCCTGTGCTGATTGGGTTGGAAAATGGGAGTAAAAGCTGCCAAGATCATGCCTTCTAGTACCAGGGAGTTCCTGTTCCTCATGTTCCACTTGCAGATCTCCAGCTCCTGAATGGGTTCAATGTCCTGGTAGCAGTAAGTGCCTGGGAGCTGTGACCTGAGTCCTATGAAAAATCAAAGTCAGCTGAGAGTGAGTCCCAGAGCAGCACCAAGAGAAAGTGGTGAGTAGCAGCAGAGGGCAACTGCCTGCTGAGAAGTCAGGCAGGTTTGATGTTTACTGGGACTTGGGTGTTAGACATTTGGGAGAGACCACCCCTCTATCGGGGTTCGGTCCAATATTACCAGGAGGTTGTGCCTGTGCTGGCTGGCCCTCGCTGCTTGCCTGTGTGGTAGCACTGGTGTTTTCACCCCAGTGGCACCACAGGCTACCAGGATGTTACAGCTGAGGGCTTGGAGACAAGTCCAGGCATGCAGGAGCTCAAGTTTACCTTCCACTGAGAGGCTTCAAACGAGGTGAAGGAAAGGAGCCGATTCTGATGGAGGGTTTTGGTTCAGAGCTTTATTCTTGGCCAAGGGCCTCTGAGTCCACTAACTGCTCCAAGAGAATCCCGGCCGCATGGCTGTTGGCCCCTTTTAACCAGGGGAGAGGGGGAGGGAAGGAACACAGGTGACACCAATCAGGTATGGAGAAGTGGCGTAGGGGGCGGAGGACATTTAGATGGCCCAATGTCACTCCGGGGGTGGGAAGCATCTTTTGAATCCTGCCAACCACTTGACACCCTTCTGGAATGCAGGGCTGGCAGACAGCACTCATCAGGGGACAGGATGTGGAAAGGAGGAATGATTGACAGGCCTGACAGGGAATCATCTAAGGGCATCCTTAGATGCACCGCAACATCCCCTCCATCACTGGGGATACTGATAACCCAGCTGGACACAGTCCTGGACAACCTGTTCTATCTGACTGGCCTGGGAACATAAGACTGAGGTAGATGATTCCTAAAAGTGCCTTCCAGCCTCAACCATCCTGTGGCTCTACCACATCTGAGGTGTCAGATATGTCTGACCACAAGAAACACAGGGAAGAACTGTCACCCTGTGGCCAGGAATGGAAAATACCTTTCCCATTGTAGAATGGTTTTGGATTATTCAGCCATGTCATGAAACCTCTGTTTTAAAAACAAAGATGGGGTCCTTTGGGCACACTAGAATTGTAGACTCATGCAAATTTGTGTGTGCACATGTGGGTGCACATATAATACAGAATATTCTGGAGAACATAGACATGACACAGACATAGACATGAGAGGTTCAATGTAGGCAACACAGAAATTTCAATGCGCACAAGTGAGATGATAGAAAATTTAAGGTGCAAATGATAGAAATTTTTCTTAGATAGTTTGAGGAAAGGTGTCAGGACATTGGTCTTATAAACTGAGAAAAAAGACAGAAGAATGAGTTACTACTCTTGGAGATGTTTACAAAGTTAGTAACTGAAGGTATGATAAAAAAATTAAGCTTACGTTTAGAGCTTACCACTGTTGAACAGCAGGATGGATAAAATTATGTGGCAAAATGCAAGTATGAAACTTGGATACCCTTACCAAATGGCAATAAATAATACTGAAGGAAGTAATGTAGGGTGTCAATGGGCATCACAAGCAGGGTCAATTTGTAGTATCAACAGAGAGGATTGAGAAAATTATAGTGGAAAACAGGGGTCTCAGATAATATGGAAAAAGCACTATGAAAATTTTAATAGTTTCATGGAGCAGACATCACAGAAATTTGGAAAAGAAATTATAGTAGTTCATGAGTCATGGCTTATTCTATGATGTTGCTAAACACAGGCACTTCATTTTCTAGGATTGTAGCTTACATACCAGACAATAGTGTTCCTGCTGAATAAGCTATTCATATTTACAATTATGACTTTATCAATATCTGCTCAGATTTCATAAGTACTGTAGCAATATTAGCTGGCACTGTGTAGAGATACATGGAAAGATGGAGCAACTACACTTACCAATAATGCTGTCAACCACTTTCTGAGCATTAGATTATCACTGCTATCAGTTTCAAGAAAACCTGCACTAAATAAATAGAATTATAAATTAAGTAGTGCAAGAATTAAAAACTAGCCACCAAGTTTGCATAAAATAAATGTAAACTTTTTGCTAGGAAATCTCCATGGGAATCCATTTTCATTCACTACTTCTCTGTGTACACAGTGAAGTATTTAATTTTCCCAGTGGGTAAACTAATTAAAATTGCAGAACAATACCAATTCTTGAGCAGAGAACTGTGATACCTTACTAGAAAAAAAAAAAACAAAACACATTGCTTTAAACAAAGAATGTGAAAAAGAAATAAGAATGCTGAGCACACAGAAGTCTTCTGATTTATAAACACCATGGAAATGTGTCCTTGTAATTTCTTTTTGTCCATTTACTTGAGAACAATCTCATTACATCAAAAGGATTGTCTGTGAACATCATGTGATTCAGCTAGACAGCATGGATAATCAATTTATAATTGAAGAAATAAAAATCATAGTTCCTAAATGTGTTTTTTTAGAGGAATGGGTTGGATTATCTACAGATAATTATTTTCTGGATATTTGAAAAGGTGATGAGTGAACTGAAGAAAATTTATGCGATAAATGAAAAATGTGCTTGATGCAGATCTTTCAGTTATTTTTTAGCTCTTTTGAATTGCTCAGACTCTGAAAGTATTTTGAAAATAAACCAACCATCAAATAGAGCAGTTTGGTTTATCTAGGGGTTTACTTTATTTTAAATATTACTAAAATGAGATTTTTACTTGTTTCAAAATTGCAATTAGAATGCTAAAAATTAGAGTTTTATTGTTAATTCTGAAGGCCTAGCACTCAGCCTCCATGGGAGGCAAAAAAGAAAGTCTCTCAAGTGGATTAATAGATGACAGGGGAAGCAGCAGCATATACAAACAGACTAGCAGATAGGTTTGAAAAGAATTAGGGTAAATAAGTGTACTCTGTGAAATTAGATGATAGCACTTACACACCAGTTTACCTGATAGCAGTTTGCATTTCTGCAAGCTCTTCATGGTGGAAGCTTTAATCAAGGTCCTAAATTCATCAGGCTTAATTTTACATTTCTGAAGTGGCAAAGAGGGCACTTTATATACACATTATCACTTAAACAGCTTTTTCCTGCCCTTACTGCTGTTAACCATTGTCTCTCACTGAGACACTATGGCCTATTTAATCAGTGTGGAATTTACCTTGAGTCCATAACAAGACCATTTACATCCCATTTTGTTCTACTTTGAGCACTCAAATGGGACCTAAATGTCCATAGACCTTGTACTTGCCCTTTGAAATGGATGAATTCACTGTCAACGAAAAATAAAGATGCTCATTGAACAACCCTCTAGTATTAGAAGATATTCTACCTGAAAGCATTACACAAGGGTGAGCTGTTTGTATGGCTGGATCAGGAGAGTTTTCCACGTTTGATCCATTTTAAGTTAGTGGGAAACTGTTTCTCAGTGCATGCAGCTTTAGGTTCTCCCATACTCTTAGAAAGTATTATGTCCTAAAATACACAGAAATGACAGTAAAAGTAATTTTCCCTTCCTACATTTTGCTCTGTCTGTGTGAACTTTTGTAACCACAAATTTCCACAGACATTAGTAGTAGTCTGCAAGTAATAAGGAACCAAAAGGTTGGCAGATAAAATGATTTTGAAACTTAAATTCCTCAAAGCCATGAGTCCTGTTCCTGGAGCTATAATAGAAAAACAGAGAGTATGAACATTCCTTCTGACCCATTCATGTTTATAATTACTGATGTTGTAGTCCTTTGATTTTTATTCCTGAGAACAGAAAGCTTTTCCTTTGTTGCTGTCTATATATATTGTCTATATATTACACTATTTGAAATGCCATAAAGGAAGCCAAATGCAGCCAGCCCAGCACTGACAAGTAAACAGCACACGTGAGAGAGCAAATTTATTTTACTGCAATCCAGTAGGATAGAAACAAAGATAATAGTAAGGGGAGTTTATATATGTGGAATGTGTTTATTTCAACCTAAATACACTTAGAACTTCAACATATCTTTGTACCAGAAATGATCACTGCATATTGGCTATTTGCAACTTATTTAAAGAATGTGTGTCTCCAGTTGACCCAGAACCCCTTGCATAGTATTTCTTCCAGGATCACTGTTTTGGCATTGGTTCTAAGATACAGAGACAACTAACATGTCCTTTGCCAACCTGTGAGGATGACTTGGAAACCTCAGGTTATCTATAGAAATAGATATTTCTCATTGTAAGGGATAGCACTACAGCATGGAGTGTGGATAGAATTATTAAAAAAAACCACAACATGGGCTCAGATGTGTATTTGAGTTTTGGTAGACATAGCTGTGAACCAATATACTTTGCTATAACAAGATCATGGCCACTAGATCAAGAGTTTTCTCCCTCTGCTGGGCACTGGTGAGGCTACACCAGTAGGCTGTGTTCAGTTTTGAACTCTCCTGTTCTAGAAGGAATTAGTTAAATCAGACATTGCCCAGAGGGAGTTACTAGGATGTTTACAGTCTAGCTGGCATTGATGCCTTAGGTTTTAGCTTTTATATTTTTTAGATCCTGTGCTGTTTTAGTGGTAGCTTTAGGTTTCGTATTAAGGGCTACTGAGTTCTCTTCACAGAGTAGACAGACAAAACAATACCTTCTCTCCCTCAATACCAGGGAAAGCTTTCAGGCTCAACACCAAGAACAGTGGTGAACTGAGAAGAAAAAAACAGGAGGATGGAGCTCCACAACCTGAAGCTATGGTTGGACAATTGATTCTAATATGCAAATGGACCAGAACTTATAAAAGTGTGGGACCTTGTGATCAGGTGTCCATTTTATGATCATATTGAGGCATCTTGGGTGTGGTCCAGCTGGACTTTTGTGTGGCCCAGGTGCACCCATTGAGGCCTTTTAATAAATATCTACTTCTTCCTCTTGCCCTCTTGCTCTGTCTAGTCCCACTTCCAGGTCAGCCTCCAGAAGGCAACAGCATCACCTGGAAGGGGAGGCCAAGGAAGCTTGTCTTGTTTAGTATGACCAAGAGGAGGATAAACTGGAATCTTGCATGGCTGAAGATTGCACCTTGTGAGTGTCAGGTGAGTATCAGGAAAGAAAATTCACTTGCAGCACTGGAATTCTTGCTCAGAGTAGCTATGAAACCTCCATCCTTGTAAACTGTTAAGATTAGAATAGACCGAAGCATTCTGAATGAACTGACTCGCTCCTGGCAACAGTCCTGCTTCAATCAGAGCATTGGAATAGTGTTGTCCCTCCAGTCAACATTTCCACAAACCAATAATGTCTAAAACAGTGCATATTAATGTCTGATAAGCTGAAATAAAATTTGCTAGTTTATTAATGATGAAATCCTAGCTCTATAGGATAACAGTTGGAATTTGTATCTGAGTGCTGTGGGGCTTTGAGGTAATGCTATTTTATTATTAAGGAAGAGAAGAATCATCCTTAAACTTACATTATGGAAAAAAGAAACTGAGAGGAAAACTGGAAATCATAATAATAATCTTTCCCTTCTTAGTCATACTTTGATAAATGTCAAGAGACAGATGCTACACAATCCAATAAATAAAACAAGTTAGTAGATTAGTTTGACATAAGTATTGATTCAAAACCTAATCACTATTCAAATATTCCATTTTATGAATCTTACTATTGATCTGTTCTTGCATGCTATGAGTGTCAGAGGGGTGAACTTGCCAACTAAATAAAATGCAGATATGCAAGTCTATTTTCTGCTTCCTGTTTTAACACAATTAAAAATAAGTAAGACTTTTTAAATCCTATGTTAAAAAAATCCAATAACTTTATGCATATTAGCAGCATTATTCATTTAGTAGTTAGAATGTTCACATTTAATTTCCAACTAAAAATACCAAAAGAATCATCCCCTGAAAAATATCTAAATATAGGTTACTTCATTACCTGTAAATCAGTTTCAAAAAGGATGCAGTCTGTGAAATGCCAAATGAGAACCGACTGGTTAAATGCTGTACTTCTTGCAATCAGAAGGAATAACAATTACAGCGCCAACTGCTAATCCTGAGAAATCAAAACACAGTTAGGCAGCGACTAAATTCTATTATAAAGTGTAATTATTATTATTATACTTCTTTCAGAAAATGAAGAGATGGAAACATTATGCAAGTACTTAACCTTTTTTAGTAGCTAGGGCATTGTTCTTTACTGTGCTACTAAATATATTAATCTTTAAAAAGAAATAGCAATCTAAATTGTGAAAACACTAGTTGATTCTTCTCTTTAATGCTTAATCAGAAATGCTGAGATATTCTGTTTTTTCCCCTGAAGTGGATTAGATTGGAAATGAAGATATGTTTAGCAGGCAGAATGTGCAATATGCTTTGTAATTAGCAGAATCCAGAGCTTAATGTTTTACACTACTGATGATGTATGTACTTTTCATGTGGGTTTTTTCAAACACCTGACATAATCTGTCACTACAGTGCAAAGGAAAAAACATGACCACAATCTCTACACGAATTTATAATTTGGGGCACGTATACTGGTACTGAGGGCTTAATTTTACTAAACTGGAATAACAGACACAATTTAAAAATTTTTTTTCTTTGATTTTGTTTTTTATACTCCATAGAGGAAGTTAAATAGATCTAAAGACAAATGAACATCTAGATGCTACAGCCATAAATTTTACACTGAGACGCCAGCATACCTATCTCCAGCCTAAGGAGTATTGATTCTCATAATTTCTTGCATTTTGCAGCAGCTCTATTTTTCAACCATTTATCTATGCAGCAATATCTGCCCCCTCACCCCCTTGTGGGTTAACCCTGGTTAATAAAACACCACACAGTTGCTTCCAGTGTGATGGGAGAAGAGGAAAAATAAAAACAAAAATTTGTGAAACAAGATAAAAATTGTTTAATAAGTGGACGATAAGTGGAAGAAGAGAGAAAAAATCCAAAAGAGTGATGCAAAGGCAATTACTCTCCACCTCCCATGGATAGATCTGTGTCCATCCAGTTTCTGAGTGACTGACTAAAACCCCTCTTTTCCCTTTTTATGGGTGAGCATGATGTTTAAAGTGAGGGAATGCCTCTTTAACAAGTTCAGGTCATGTATCTGATAATGCACACTCCCAACCTCTTGTGCACTCACACTCCACTGCCTCCCTCACTCGACTGGGGAGACACAGAGTGAGAAACAAAGCCTTGACACTGTGCAAGCACTGCTCAGCAGCTGCTAAACATGAGCATTTTATCATCACTGTTTTTGCTGGTCAGTCTAGAATACAGGCCCAGGTGACCTGCTATGAAGAAAAATAACTTCATCCCAGTCAGCTCACCTCTTCATACAAGAAGATGAAATTCTGTTAAAAAAAGAAAAATTAAAAATGGGACATGTATTTTATCTTCTGTGTCAACTGAACAGTAATTTTTTGAGAAGACCTACATGCTAGGAAAAGGAAATCTATCTCCTGTATTTTCTTGTGAATTATTGTTGACTATTTCTATGCAAATCACTGCTCCTAAGAAGTTTCCAAATTTCTTCCAACAAGTTTTTTCTTATAACTTCCTCACTGGGCAGTGAATCTAAATTGGTTGGCTATTGATCCTCTTTATGAGCTGAATATTCCATGGAATTATATTTGCCTTGAAAGTCTGAGCTTAGTAGGGGGTGGAAGTGGGATTCATGATCTTTCCTAAAATGCTGCTCTACTGACAGTTTCTGCTGGAGCCTAATTTGCGATGACTACTTCTAGCATCAGTCCTACCTGTCTTCTTGAACTGATGGCTGCCATTTGTTGTTTTATTTCTTACATTCTTTAATAAGCTTTATTCATTCAGAGGTTTCTACAATTCTCAGCCCGTCAGCTGTTTGACAACAGCCTGGCTCTGGCTTCTCTGCCAGAGCTCTCAGGATGCTACTCTCCAGTGACTAAAAGTGACCAATCCCTTTTTTTTTTTTTTTTCCTTTCACACCTGGAGAGTGGAAACAGGCTGTGAATTCATTATGTGGCTCTACAAGATAACCAGCCTGGATTTGATCTTGTCTCTCCTGCACCCAGACCTGTGCAATGACAATACATCAAGATATTCCTTGGCCAGGATTCTGGTTGTTTGTTGCCCTTCTGGAAGCAGCATCCTCTCTGTGAAGGTCTAAGTCTCTCTGTCTGGACTTCAGTGTTTAGAGAGTCATCTTTTTTTGCACTCTACCATATACCATAGAAGCTACTGTATATTCTGATAGATTGAGGAAAATCATGTAGAGGGCACCTGAATACAAAGAAAGGTGAAGGACAGATGGAGACAGTGAGCACTGTATGCAAGTTACCTGAAAGCCAGTGTCCTGATCACAAAGCTTAAAATGCTTCTTCTGACAAGCACTCCTTTTAGGGAAGGACAGACTGGGGTTAGGATAAGAATAGAATAGAATAGAATAGAATAGAATAGAATAGAATAGAATAGAATAGAATAGAATAGAATAGAATAGAATAGAATAGAATAGAATAGAATAGAATATCTATCATATACATGTCTAGTTCAAGCCTTGTGATTGGAGGTGGTTGCAGGACATAAATTAATTTCAGTGCTTTTGAAGTCAGATTCTTTTAGTATTCATTTCTATTATAGTGTTTCCCCAATCTTCAAGGATCAGAACAATATAGTGGACTGTTCTAAAATTCTACAGTGCCACCATAATGACATACTTTTTAGTGTGCTATGAAATGTGTGCTGTTTCAGGAAATGTGTTACCTAACCATTTACAATGTTTAGATTTCCATTTTCCTCTTATTTGGTTTCAAAAGTGTGCATTGAATTTGAGGTTTTTTTCCTTTCCTGGTGGATTTCCTGGGCTCTCTCTTTATTTTAAGTGCTCTGAAATCAATTTGCATTTTATCTATATAATAGGTAATAACATTTCTCTTTTTACCAACTGGGTTTATAATTACAGAATTTGTTATGAAGGGAAAATGCTTCTTATAACAACAGTGAGAATTTAAGGTGCTCTTTGTCTATTAGAGAAAAATTAATTTATTCAAGTAATACTATTCCTGCAAGTTTTAAGTTAACAGAAATGAATAAAGAAGATAATAGAATCATTCTAGAAGGCCAGAGCTTTTCTTGGAAACTCTAATTACTTAGATATTGCTTGGCATAATGAGTATGAAAGCTAAGGAAAAACTGATTCTAAAGATAATACAAGATATTTTTCTTGCATAATTTATTTAAAATTTATATTTAACACTTATAAGCAACAAAAAGCTACTCTGTGCTTTGAGTTTGAAAACATATCTTACATAAGAGAAAGAACCTTCTATCGCATGAACCTAACATGCATAAGATGCTTCTTAATAAAAAGAGCTGTTACTGGTTTAATAATGCATTTATTCTTTTCTTGAAAGAGTAAAATCAATAAAGCAATACACACATACACTTCCTTATGTGTAGGCAGTTGAGAGTATATTCAGACAGCCAGCTAGCATGAAAATACTTCATCTTCAGTTTTGTCCCACACATGATGCACATGACAAGTAAGGCACTGGCAATTTGGACATTTCATAACCTTAAATCAATGTCTATAACTCTCATCCTCCAAATTCATCTTGTGCCACCATTTCTTCTGTCCTCCATTTTTATTTTGGTGGTTTATTTTTTTTCGCTAACCTGGGTTCCTCATTATCTTCTTCAGTTAGAACTGCAAACAAACATGGCTAACACAAGTAGTTAATATGAGTAGGATGGCTGGAGCCCTGGGAAAAAAAATCATGTGGTAACTTGCAAAATAACTAGTCCTTCATTGCAGTTTTTAATATTTTTTTGTGAATTTTTGGATTTTGCCTAAGAATAATGATTAAGAGTTGTTTCTTTAATATCCTTCCTTAGTGCTGAACATATGAGTATGTTCTTTGTAAAATAGGGATGGTGAAAAAAGCTCCAGAAAATCAATACTGAAGTAGTAAGACTTCACAGAGAGAATGTTGCAGACTGCAAATGCTCCAGTAGCATGGATCTGAATCTGCTTTGTTTTGTTGCTCAGCAAGCTGAGTACAAGTGCCAGGGAGTTCCATTCTAACCTAGGAACTCTAGTGGCTAGATTTCACCACTGTAAGATTGCTTTAAAAAGTATTAACTAATGTAGAAAAAGATGTATTTCTGAGTGATCTGGAAAGCTAATATTAATTTTCAGAAGCTTTTGTGGATCAGCCTATAGTTTGAAAGGGCTGTTAGTTTGCCTGTAGGTCGAATCATCCAAGTCCCAGAAAGAGCATGGTTTTGGACTGTCAGTCTCAGACTGTGGGGCTTCAACAAGTGATGTCTGTGACAGCCCCAGTGAAAGCAGCTCTCACTCTACCAACAGCCCTTAGCTTTTTGTTGCCAGTAACAGAGCAACACTTCTCAGTCATTCTCACACCAGTATTTGTGGGATGAAGCAACTGATCTATGCAGAAAACCTTCTTGAAATAGAGGTGGAAGTGGAAAATATCTAATGTATCAGCCTCTGGCTGTCTTCCAGGCTGCACTCAGAAGCAGTTGCTTTGGCACAACTGGGAGGTGTCACACAACAGTGTGGGAGTGAGAAGACAAGCGGTACATGTGGAGACAAAAGTTTTGCCACTGAATGCTTTGAATGGTGAAACTATGGTTCCCATTCCTCACCTGTAGCTCCTTGAAACAAAATGTGTTAGAACCCTGGAATTTCACAAAAACCTTTATTTAAACCATAAAAACCTCATGGTGGGTTTTAATGAAGGCTAAAACTTAAGTCTCTTAAATATTGTTAAGCCTACAAAGTTTACTTGTTCTGTCCAGACTGTTTATGGAGATTTAGGTCCCTTAAACCACACCTAGACTTTCCGGACCTTGTGGTCTTCAGCAATTAATTTTTCAGACTTTCTAAAGACCAAGTGCTTGGAATTAGGCGATTTTGAGCTTCACTTTGTTTGTTGAGTTTGCAGAGCAGTTGCATCTGTATAAGTCTTTTGAAGGTTTTAAAACCTTCACTAAGCATCACTGTAAAGCTTTTTAGTTTTTCATGAGAAAAAGAAACATTTGTTCCCATCTGTATTATTAGTGAAGTTTTTAAAATATCCATGCATTGAAGGTATGTATGTTGATTTTCAAATAACAAGTCTTCAAAAGCCCTTGAAAAGATTTAGACCACATGGCCATGGACATGTTTGTGCAGTTGATGATTAGTGGTATGTACCTATGCAAGATACCAGAAATAGCATTTTGTTTTGGGCAATCAAATATAAAGCTAACAGAAATTATTGATTTTAATTACTTAGTCACAATGAAGACACTAGGACTCAAACCTCCACCATTTTCAGAATGTGATTAATCTCTGTCTAACCTAGTTTATTTATTTATTTACTTGTTTATTTACTTAATGGAACCTCTATTTTATACATATCTGAACAAAAATTCTGGTTGTTTACAGAATTAAATCTCTTAAAGGACATGCTTAATTTATCTTTACCATCATAGCAGAGGATTAAATGTCTGTTTGTTCACCCAGAATAAAATCACTTAGGTTAAGCTGTTAGTATCTGTAGTTTACAATTAAACCATTCCTTTATTTCTTTCCTAAGCAAAATTAATTTATGCCCTGCCTTGATTCAAACTTATGGAACTTTAAGACCAAGTAGAGATAGATTATGTGGCAGGTACTACAGAAATTAATTATATCTTAATTTCTGCAATTTTAAGATAAACACTGAAAATTGTCTTTGTCTTGGCCTAACTTATACTGTTTTGTTAAGATAAGGTAGAATAAATTGCATGGTGGCATTCGCATGTTTGTCTTTAGAGAGAGAAGACAGTGAATTTAATTTTCAAAACAGATGAAACTGTTAGTCATTCCAGCCAGTTAATTAACAGAAATTTCAACTTCATTGGCTGAAAGGAACTGACATTGAGACAATGTGACTGGTGGTAACAATGTCTATATAGGCCCATTATGTGAAGGAAGCTCTAGTCTACAACTAGGAGAAAGAATCTGTGTAGAATTAATAATAAATATTTTTATTGCAATTTAGTATTTCAATGATGACTGAATAATGGATAGTTTATAAAAAGACATTAATATTTACCCTAAATACAGGCTTAAAGGTTCTATGACCTTTCCTTCAGTATTCTAAAGCATGCAAGGGATCTTGTTTGAATATTAAGAGTAAGAGGGCCCTGTAAAGTATCCCAGATATCTTCATGCTATCAATGCACCTACATTACCTTAGAAAAACTTTCAAAATTTAATTCTAATCAGTAAGCAGAAGAATCTAATTATATATGCCATACTATGTTTTATATGGGATACCAGTATAATAGAAGTAACAGAGCATTTAAGGGAGACAAGCTAAACCAAGGTCAGAAAGGATACTTTAAATCACTTAAAATATTACTAAAACCCTATATTTAAGATGTCAAATTGAGTTAATAGGTAACTGGTTTAGGATTATCTGATATCTGATATAGATTATGTTACCTGCTTTAACAACATATCCATTGAGACAGAGCTTGGCTTATCTGTTGATACCTTCCTACACACTCCTTAGGACATCTGTTCTAAAGTTCTGAACCTGCTGTTCAGAAATCTGGAAAAATGATCGTGCAGCACCAGCCTGCTCGCCGAGAGCTGGTACTAAAGACTTCAAGATGGGACTCACAGATATAACAATGGATTTATAGGATATTTGCAACTTTCTGGAGCCCAGGTGGAGTATTCTAAAGAGGCAAACATGATGATAGATAATGGGATATGCACAACTATGTCTCTATGCTCCTTAATGAACTCAGGAGAGATGGAACAACTTCCTAGTTACATTATTATTTCCACCACTTCAGCCTGTATTTTCTTTACTAAAAGTAAGCATGAAATTAGTTTTAGTATAAACACAGTGTGCAAGAAGACCCTCTTCCAAATAGACATGATTTTTTGTGTTTTTATATTACTTTAATCTAAGTGCAGAACTACTCCTTTGGTTTTGTGAGAAACAGTTTTTCCAGAACTTGTATGTGGTCTTTTGTTCTTTCGTTTTTGAACTGACATTTGTTTCAAACATCATTATTCAAATTTCTGTTATAGAGTGCTATACAGCTAAGAGCAATTTGTGGACCCAATGTTAATGTGCAAAATTGCAGAGAAATATTAATATAATTTTTAAAGCTACTAGCACTATGTACTTTTATCATAAATCAGAAAATTAGTTTGTATCACATTACCAACCAACAGAACCACTCTAATAATTTTGTAGTATTCACTACAAAACCTCAAAAAAGCTATATTTAACAGCAAACTCATTTGTGATAGACATAGTTCTAAAACAGTTCAAATAGGATTTACTATAAAACTACTGTCTGATTGAGAGAAATTATGGTTATTTCTGTTCTTAAAGCAGGAGCTAAATCTCCTCTCACAATTCTATTCACCTGCCTTGTATTTACATCATATACCTCATTCAACACACACAATTCTGTCACTTGGGAAATAACACATTCATTATACAAATTTATATAGAAATGTTCGGCTCAAATATTTACAAAAGCACAGAATTGGAACCACCTCTGGGATTGAAACAAGAATCAAAAGGTGAAGAGGTGCTGGAAAACAAACTGTAAATGGAGGAGTAGTGTGGGACCCTCAATATCTGAAGATCAGAGTGTATCTTAATTTAAAATACTCACTACAGGGCTGAAGTAGGAGAACAGGAAATTTACATCTATGAGAAGAATGATATCTGATTTAGATATTAGCACTTTTCATTTATCCACCTTATAAATATGTACTACAAGTCCTTTTGAGTCATTCTGATTAGTATTTTGATGGAAAAGTAATTTGCTATGTTGCAAATATATTCTGTGATTTTTCAGCTCTAATAAAACTTTGTACTTTGGTCTTTTTTCATTTTAATTTTTTATTTTATTTATATTAATAATTTTCTTCCTTTTTGGACAAAGAAATGTTTTCATCAATAAGCCTCTCAGAAAGTACAAGTTACAAGCTTAAAGCAAGACTATGAAATGGAGTACATAATTTGCATTATATAAACATTCAGTACCAAAGATCTGAGAAGCTTAAATTTCCTGATCAAGTACTTAGTGTGAAAGTCAAGAATTCTGAGCCTTAGTCTTGCTTTGAAGCTGAAGAACATATTTTTAATGATTAGCTGAGAAATAGAAGAATCTCATGAAAATAAATTTCTGAAATAAATGTAGAGACAAATTTAAAATTTCAGCTTCAGAGAAATAGGGACAGGAAGGAAATACTACCTAATAGCTCTTAGTTGGATTAGGATTATATTTGACAATATATTGATAAAAGTTTAAAAAATTTCTTATTGAAGAGGCATCACACACATATGAATGTGCATTTTACATAATATTATCCTTATGGTAGAGTAGAATTAGGCAAATGAGCCATAATTTTGAGCAGTTAGATTATTCTCAGTCTCAGGGTTTCAAAATCATAAAAATATAGTGAAAAAATAAAATCCCTAAGTAATGAAGAAACTATTATACTTTGTCCTTTTTTATTAAAAGATTGGTCCATACAGAAACTCCATTAACAACACATTATAAATATCTCAGTAGTGAACTATCTTTATTCAAAGAACTCAAAAAAATTATTTTTTTTAATATGTTCCATCAAGCCATCAGATTTGCCACTGCCATTGTGACAGCTGGGCACTAAGACTCCCTAAGAAAGACATTTCATTTTCATTTTTTCTGTTTCTTTTTCCTATTTCATTTTTTCTATTGCTTTTTTTTTTTTGAGCTAGTGGCAATAAGTGTGCATGTGGTGACTGCACAAAGTGTGCATGGTCACAGTCAGCAGAGAAGGAATAAGAGGTTATTGGTAATCTTAATAATTTCTATGTGAATTAACCTGGCTGATTCAATTAAGAAAGAATGTCTGTTCCAGGAATGTTGTAATTATGTTTTAAACAATGTGTGCTAATTCTTCATCTTCACCTAAACTTGCAAGTGTTTAGTGTGATATAGCATAAAAATGTCAGAAACAAAGATCTACTTTTCCCTCTGAGAGTACTGACAAATGTTGAATAGGACTCAAAAGTCATGATTCTTTGAGCAATCTAAAACACTCTCAGCAAAAATCCCCAGAATAAAATAGAATCATTGAATAATTTAGGTTGGGAAAGACCTTTAAGACCATCAAGCCCAACCAGCAACACAGCACTACCAGATCCACCACTGTCCCTAAACACCACATCAACACCCTGCACTTCTGGACATGTTACAATGATTTGTGCCTCTCTGGAACTGCAAGGCTGAGAGTATACTTTTTTTCAAATATTTTTGATATTTTTCTAGATACTGCACTTTTTGAGAGGTGAGATTACAAAACATTGGAGGTGCCCATAGTCCATGCTTGCCCATGGTATCGTGCACATTCTGCAATTCATATCTATCAAAGCTTGAGTTGGACTTCTGCGTGATATTCTTAAATAGTTGCCTAACTTTAAACAAGACCTGAACCATATGCAGCAACATGCTGGTTCCTGGTAAAAAGAAACAGGCTGGTTTCAAGGTTATTCAAAAGAATATTCAAAAATTTTTGAATTCTCAGACATCAAAATGTAATCAGCCTGAAAGAGAAGGAAGGTGAAGGAAGATAGAAATGGGAAAGGGAAAGGGAAAGGGAAAGGGAAAGGGAAAGGG
>VZTB01010495.1:65205-126670 GCA_013397245.1 Thryothorus ludovicianus
AAGGAAGGAAGGAAGGAAGGAAGGAAGGAAGGAAGGAAGGAAGGAAGGAAGGAAGGAAGGAAGGAAGGAAGGAAGGAAGGAAGGGAGGAAGGAAGGAAGGAAGGGTGTGTCCCACATAGGCTGACCATCGGAGGAGAACAGGCAAAATGTGTAACTATTAGGTGTAACCTAATAATAGGTCCCAAGAGGTAACTCCCAAAGTACAGAGGTGACTACAATGCCAAAAACACTCACTTGATTAGTTTAATTTAGAGATTCTATAGATTTAGTGATTCTGTCATATAATAGGCCAGGCCAATACTAGGAAGTACAACAAAATTATAGTCCTCGCCCAGATCCCATGAATGATAAAGATCACCACAGGGATTACATGTTGTACAAACCGGAGAACAAATGCAATTCTGAGAACAAATAAACTGTGATCAGTGACTATTGGACCTATACAGTGAGTGTTTATGACAACTTTCTTTTAACATACTCTGGTCAGATTTGTTATTTAAACCCTTTTTGCTGCACATTGGACACCAAAAAAGACCATCATGGTTTAACATCATCTGGAAGTTTAGTACTGTGCAGACACCTGCTCTCTCCCCCACTATCTGTGGAATGGGAAGGACAACTGAAAAACAAAAATAAAACACCTGGGTTGAGATAAGAACAATTCAATTAAGATATAATTTTATAACCAAATCTTATAGGTACATTTAAAGTNCAGGAAACTGGAAAGTCCTTGACTTACAGTAAGCACTGCTCAGCAACAGCTAAAACTTCAGTGTGTTATCAGTGTTATTCTCAAACTAAAACCAGAACACAGCACTGTACCAGCTACTAGGAAGAAAACTAACCCCATCTCAGATGAAACCAGATTGGATTAATTAGGATTGCCTCTGCTCTGAGTTATTTTTGAACTAGAGCAAGGTGAAGGCAGTGGTGCATGAAACAGACAAGTGGAAGAGCTGAGGAGAGTGTGCACATGCAAGTGCAATCTGCAGTAATATGCTCTGTAGTCTGAAATGAGACTGGCATGGCCTGGAGGTACTCTAAGAACATGTCATGTTACAGTAAAAAGGGCACTGCAGTGTGGTATATTTGCACTAGTGACTTCTGTTTCTACTATTTTAGTCTTCATGTTCTATTTATTCATTTTATCCTGAAGTGGATAACTTATTTTTAAAAATCAAGAATTATAAGGCAAGCATAAAGACATGCATGGAAATTAATATTTAATTTATAATTAATATAGAAAAAGAGAGTTAATTAATAAAATTATTGTATGACACTCAATGCTAAAGAAGAGAATGATCTGTTCTTCCTTTTCCCCTTCGCAAGGCATTTAAGTGCATTATATGGGGGGGTTGCCAGGGTCTAGTTATATCGTTTCTACATTACTGATACAGAGTGACAGACTCACAGACTCACAGAATCCCAGACTGTGCTGAGCTGGAAGGGGCCCACAAAGATCATCAAGTCCAACCCATGGCCCTGCACTACAACATCCCCAGCAGTCACACTGTATGCCCCAGTGCATTATTCAAACCCTTCTTGAACTCTGCTAGGCTTGGAGCTATGTCCACTGCCCTGAGGAACCCTTTCCAGTGCTCAGCCACCCTCTGGGTGAAAAAACTTTTCCTAATATCCAACCTAAACCTCTTCTCACCCAACCTCAGGCCATTCCCTTGGGTCCTGTCACTGGTCACCATAGAGCAGAGATGAGTGCCTGCCCCTCCTCTTCAAGGAAGTTGTAACTGCAGTGATGTCTGCCTTCAGTCTCCTCCAGGCTGAACAGACCTTATACACTCCTCACATGGTTTTCCCTCAAGGCCCTTCATTACCCTTCTTTGAACTATCTCCAATAGTTTAACATGTTTCTTATATTGTGGTGACCAAAACTGCTTGGAACTCTTATATTTGTATAACCTGGCTCCTTTGTCCACAATGGGTGTGAGGTGCATGTTGTAAAGAACTAACAAGCCTACCTAGTTCTAGACCTAGTTGACTAAATATTGCAGAAATGGAGGAGAACAAAGGTGAACAAGCTGTTAAGGATTTACCACTTTGATCCCAGAAGGATAAAGAATCTTTCTTAACCCAAGCACATAGTCAGTCTCACCTCCAGTATCTAGAGTTCACAGCCCTGTAACACGATGGGGGATCACAGTGTAACAATAAGATGTTTCTTGTCAATCTCCAGCCATAAAATAGCCATAAACGATGAAATGGTAGCCAAAACTGCACAACTACCACATTACTTTGTCTAGTCAGTGAGAATCAGTCATCTTGAGGAGGAATAGAAAGGTGTGTTTTGAGATGCCTCCATTTTTCAAACTCCTTCTGAGTTCATCCTTCGTAATCTACAGCACTGATCAAAGTGGTTTACCTTGTAATCAAGGACTGCTTCTATTCTGCAGAAAGAAAACAGGTTTTTGAATCATTTATCCTGACACCATATTTTTCCACTTTAGTCAGAAACAGAAATTTGAGTTAATGATATTATTCATATCTTCAGATTTAGGTCTTTAATATATATGTAACAGGTGAATGGAAGGCTGTAAAATTGTCTGGTTCCATGAGTAGTCAAACTTTCAATGGAAAAATTGTTGTAGCCTATTTGCACTACTATAGCTCTTCTGATGTCAGTAGAATTTTTTACCTGCACAGAAAGAAGTAATGTAGTCATGAAACAAGCTAATATATTTATTCAGAATATTCACATCTCTTTCATAGCTCTCAGACTCTTATTGCTGAGTTAAGCCAAAATACTAGTAAAAGCCAAATACACTTTATGGCTATTTTTGTCTTTTTGTGTCATGTAAGTAAATGGGAAATAGGATGGAGCTGAATTTGTAAAAGATCCCATTAAACTGTAATTTTCATCTTCATTAAAGTTCAATTTATTTTCAGATCTTGAGGGGAAAATATCTTTTTGCATGTTTTGTCTGACTGAGAGACATAAGTCAAGGGAGTTTGCCATTAACTTTATCTTTCCTTTATTTTTCCTCAATCAGAACTTCAAAACTGAGAAAATTAGCCAGATTTTTCCAACCATGTATATACATCCTATCTTTCAGTATTCAATTTAATTTCTGAGATTTTTTTCTAGAGTCATAGAATATTCTGATAAAAAGCATTTATAGTGGGTTGCTTTTTTAGCAAATCCTGAATAGCTGGGGAATTGATTTCTCTGATAGGGTGTCTTGTCTTGCCATAAGCAACTTCAAAGATAGTGATTTCAAAGCTTTGCTATTTCTTGTCCACCTCTTGAAGTATTATATTAATAAAGTTTTTCTTTGACATATTGATAAACAAGTTATCTTTGCTCTTGACTGATCCCTAAATGACTGTATAATTCTGTTAGGAAAGAGTTTAAATAAAGATTTGTGTATTTAATTTCAACTACACTGTGTTCATATGCTGTGTTTCTTTTCTACAGCATTTTCTTTTTCTGTCCTTTAGATTATTGTGTGGTAAACACTGAAAACCTCTGACAATTTTGTAACTTTTCTAAAAAGTCACAAATGTTATGCAGCAGTACTAAAAATTACAGAAAAATAGGCAGTTTGCTTCTTTATAGTGGTGTCACTTTAGTGAAAAGTCTGTAAGAAAATTAAAAATCTCTGAATTTTCTCTTTATTGTTCTGACTTGATATTTTTTCAAAGCCATAACTTCATCTGTGGGAAGCTCTTCTCTGTGAGTAAACATTACATTGCATATTCTAAGATATTTTCAACTCTTCAGTGCATTTCATTTGAATAAAATTGAACTGAGTATTCTATTAATTAAAGAAGGTGGCTTATTTCTAAATATAGACACATCTGTATTTACAGTGGTTAGCAATGAAAATTACACAGTGTGCCATTGGTGCTGTGCACCTGTTGACCAATATTTAATAATTAGCATATCTATTAAATAGTAATTTATTTCAGAAGGCACATAAATTTAGTCCCCTTTCACAAAGTGCATTTTTCTAGCTAACAGAGGTAGTAAAATTGTAAAAAGTGAGCCATGAATATATCAAAAGTCATTTCTCATTAGTCATTATTATTATGTGAAGGACATGAGTTTTAAAATTCTTGTAATCTGGAAATAAATGCAAAAAATTATTAGATAAAAATATATTATTGCTTCCTGTTTATCTAATGAAAATGAAGCCATGGTTTCAGTTCTGAAGACTGTATATGGTTTCTTTAAGACGTAGTAGATGTTTGGTTTATGACCAATTGCAATTCTGGTAGAGCTGCCATTACTCTACTTGCAGTAGAACCATTGTAGTAATTAATATGATGCATTTTTTTCATTAATATACTCTTTTTTTTTTCCTTTTCAATACTTAATGTTCGTCCCAGATCAATTATTTCTTGATCATCACATATGTCTCAACTCTGTATTGCTGGGTTAACCATATTTTAATCTGTCTGACTGATAAAGGATCACTAAATATGCTAAACATCTACTGGGAAACAGGCAGTTTTCAATCACATTAGAGATCTGAAAATCATTCCCACCACCTCGTAAACTTGGGACATGTTTTTTCTGTTGGTTTGTATTAGATCTCATGAAAATGTGACTGTTTGGTAGCGGACAGACTGCAGAAGTGTCTTCTGTGAGAAAAGACTGGGAGCTGTCCCCGTGTCAAAGTCAGTTTCAGCCAGCTACAAAATACGTATACTGCTGCCAAAAGTGTAACCTATCAGCAACTCTAGTGGAATCTCTGTGATAACTTATTTAAGAAAAGGTTAAAAACATTGTGCAGCAACAGAGAGGAGTAAGAATAGAAGTGAAAGAGGTGCCCCAGATGCTGGAGCAGAAAGTCCACTGAAGCCCATGGACATAGTGGAGCAAATATCCCCACTTTGGGACTATGGAAGACACACGAATTGGTGGATGTGCTGTGCAACCCATGGGGAGCCCATGACAGAGCAGGCTTCTGGCAGGAACCATGGCCCATGCAGAGGAGTCCACCCTGGCAGGACCTGTAATCCTGTGGGGAACCCTTGCTGGAGCAGCCTACTCCCGAAAGAATGTCCCAAGAGGAAAGGACCCATGCTGGAGCAGTGCTAGAATAACCATAGCTCATAAGAAGGACTCACATTGGAGCAGTTAATGAAGGAGAATCTTCTGTGGGAGGGACCTCACACTGGAGTCTGGGAAGAGTGTGAGCAGGAAGAAGTATTGGAGGCAAAATTAATTCCCCATCCCCCTGTGCCACCTGGGAGGTGGGAGTTAGAAGTGTTGGGAATGAGGTTGAGCCTGGAAGAAGGAAGTAGGTTGGGAGAGGTATTTTTGGGTTTGTTTTTGTTTCTTCCCATACAACTCTATTTTTAATTGCCAAAAAACTAAATCTATTTCCCTAAAGATGAGTGTGTTTTGCCTGAGACAGTAACTAGTGAGTGATCTCCCTGTCTTTATCTTAACCTATGATCTTTTCTTCCTATTTCATCTCCCTGTCCTGCTGATGATGGGAGAGAGTGGCTTGGTGGGCACCTGGTAACCAGCCAAGGTCAGCCCACCACATTGCAGCATGTTATATAAAGTGTATGTAGCACAGTGTTATAGAAAACATACTTTGGCATTTTCTAGTAGTGACATCAGAGAAATTAAAATTTGTTTTATAGATTAATATGGCTTAGTTTCTATTTTCATAAGCTTTTTTAAAAACTGCACATAAAGACCTGCAATTCAGTATCTTTTCTAGGCTTTCTGTGAGTAGCGAGTTCATTTTGTGCTACCTTGGAAAAGGTGGCAGCCATATGAAAAGTTTTATGTAACTTGTCTCTCCTTCTTTCTCTCATTTTTTTATCTCCCTCAAGTTCTTGAGCTATGAGTTGTTTCCCTTCACCCCATTACAATAGGGTCATTTTGCAGAACTTGGGTGGCCATTCAAGGGCCTTTCACTCAGAGTTTCATGAGGTTTTTATGGGATGGGGCAAATGACATCATAATTAGAGATGGACGGCCGGGATTTTCTGAGGAGTCTCGAAGAGTTTGGGATAGGCAGCAGGACCAAGCACACATGGTTATGGGCAGCAAGAAGACTCTGAGGGGTCTCTGGATATTACAGCAGGGCCTGCAGTGTTAAGGAAATCCAACCTCGGGTTCTTCAGGAGCAGCTCCATAGCAGTGAAGTTGCCTGTGAATACATCCAATCTATCTCACTGATTTCTGAGTGTCAAAGAAGGGGAGGTTTTGTCATGAATATCATAGCTGGTTGAAGTGTTCTAATGATTAGAAATGGAATTTTTTTTCAATTTAATGGTGTGTCGCAATATTCAGAATTCAGGACAAATCCATAAACTTAATTTAAGGCCTAGAATACAAAACTCAGGAATCAGTGCCTACATTTGCAGTGGGCAACATGGCAAAAGCTTAAAATCCTGAAAGCATAACTCAATACTCCTAAATGCATTCAGAGCTGTTAAATGTTTTAAACAGCAAGTGGCTAACAAGAATGAGAATAGAAATGTGAAATCATCCAGATAAGGCTTACAGAGTGAATACACTAGAATTAAGTGTTGGGGAAGATAGACTTTAAATTCAGTGAAATTAGTACAATTCTATTTCATGTATAAAGAGCAAAATACTCAAACCAAATGCTACTTGTAGTCTGTGAGGCATAGTGTTACCATTCCTCTTTGAGGGATTAAAGTCTTGAAAGCTTACCCTGAATTTTAGAACTCACATCCATTTTCAAATTAGAAATGTATAAGTGCAGTCTCTCTTGAGTCAGGGGCAACATGATACTCAGTGTGTTAATGTATTAATACAACACTCAGTGCCGGTAGTACTTCACAAGTACAAAATAATATTGTGCAGAACTCCATATGCTGAGGCAGTCCAGACACCTCTAACAATGCACAAAACACTCCTTAGAAATGTTGTGCAGAAAATTAGTGTGTACTTGAGAGGGTGTCAAGATGTTATAGCTGTGCAGTTTCTTCCAGGTCAGCCAGCAAACAGAACACACAGGCTTGAAAATTAAATGAGTTTAAAAAAAAAGGAAAAAACTGTTGTCAGAAGCACTACTCGAATCATTTAACTTTAATACACAATTTTTACGTGGAAATTTGGGTCTACAAGATACAGAGGAAGGGCCAATGTAGTTTGAAAAATTCACGAAAAATGGTTACTATTTTTGATCTGAAGAAGCATTCAATATATAACATACTTTCATCTAATAGAAAAGTTTGAGCTCCACAGAGCTTGTGGGTTGCTGTTCCCTGTGACATGTACATTCCTGATGTTCCATAGGATTTCTCCTTCTATAGAGAGCTTGGCCTCCTCCCATGAGAGAGTTAAGGACTAGTATTGCTCCTTAAGGATAGAAAGGAGAAATAAAAACTGACTGACTGAAGCTGATGTGCTTACTAATTCAGTCTTCAAATGTGGACTTTTATGAAGACACGATTTCTTGCAGAACAAATAAAATCTCTTCTGTGAAGGGTGGTGATTATTTCTCTTTCACTTCAGAGAAAGACTTTAGTAGCTCAAAAGCTCACAAAAAGCAGTAATAATCACCCTTCATAGATGAGATATCCTGTAGGTATAGAATGCACAGTTGTCACCTCTCTGAGTCTTCAGTTGAGCTGACAAACAAAGAGAAAGTCTAAGATTTCCCTTCCACTTAGACACGTTCTAACTCCTTTAAATTTATTTTTCCTCTCTTATTTCTTCTTGTAGCCTTTAAAATGCACATCAGCAGGAGAAGATTTCTCTGTTGTAGAAAAATGTGAACGATTGCCTCCTGGAACCTGATGTGGACCAACAGATCTTCTAAAAAGGTTTGCAGAAGGTAATTTTCTCACTGTATAAAATCTATTTTGTCTCACTTTGATTTCTGTGGCAAGCATGACACATTGGTGGGACAGTATGACAGTGTTAAGGATATATCATGTCAGGATAAAACAATTTCTCTAACAAAAGGGCAGTCTCCCATCAAAATTCAAATTCTTTTGATAGCAAATATGGGCAGTGGGAAGAAATAACCAAGCAAGAACCAGTATGAGGGCAGGTTGGGGGATGAACAGACTGAGAACAACCCTGCCAAGAGGGATTTGGGGATGCTGGATATGGGCTGGCAATGTGCTCTTGCATCCCAGAAAACCACTTGTGCCCTGGGCTGCATCCAAAGCAGCAGGGCCAGCAGGGTGAGGGAGAGGATTCTGCCCTTGCACTCAGCTCTGGGGAGAGCACACTCACAGCTCTGCATCCACCTCTGGGGCATTCAGCACAGGAAGGACATGGATGTGTGGGAGCAAAGGCAAGGGAGGACCACAAAGGTGACTAGAGGGACTTCTCCTGCAAGGACAGGGCAATTGGAACCTTACATTTCCTGAATTTAAATAAATAATAGTAAAAAAATTCTCATAAATTTATCATGAGGAAGTTTTCATATTTTATTATTGCAAGTTTTTGTGACAATACGATTTATCAACAATGTAATTTGTTTTCTCTTTTTCTGTTAATTAAAAGCTGCTTTTGACCCTGAACTTAGATTAAACATGGAGTGTAGATGAAAACCTATGAATTTTTAATCTCCATATTCTTGGTCTGTTTTGTTTTAACCTTGAGTCAAGACATTTAACATTGGGGAATATTTTTAAAACTTTTTTATTGGCATATAAACATCTCTCCTTAAAAATGATCTTGTGATGATTAGTCTATATTTGTAGGGCTCTTTGGAGATTTTTCAGCACCAAGTACTAATTAAGTGCTATTATTCCTATGCCTACTCTTATTTGAGTTTCCCCATTTTTTAAGCCTTTGAGGGAAGTATGTAAGATCAGAGGCTTCTTTAAGGACAATCTTAAGGAAAGATCTTAGGCAAATTATGAAGACTGCATGTTTTTAATGGCTAGATAACTCATCCCCTAAATTCTCTCTATTCATGGCCACTGCTATCCCACTCTTCTTCATTATGGTGAGATTGATGTAATTAAGTGGAAGAGATGAGTAGCTCTGCATATTCTTTGAATTGCTTCACATTTCAACACCTTTTGTGGGTTGTTGATGTTCTTCTTGATTCAACTTTGAGAATTAAATTCCAAGCTGGTTAAATCTCAGAATTTTGCATGAAAATGCATGTTTTAATTTCAAAATATGATCTTTCATTTAAGAATTTTTTAACAAAAAAACACATCTGAGAAATTTTTTAATAGCAATTACTTTTGATTAATTTTTGTGTTGCAAAATTGATTTTATTTTCATTAATTCTTAACTAGTCTGTTACAGTATTACAAAAGGCATAACATTGTAAATTATTACTAATATACCACAGTATATTTAATAACTTAAACTGTCTTTTATATAAATAGAAAAGAAATACACATACTTGCTACTTATTTTGAAATAAATAATCTTATTTTCTCTATTAAATTAATTTCTGTTTGTATTGAAAATTTGCACAGAAATTAAAAGTAAACAACAGGCAAGTAAATGTATCTGTCATAGCTTGTCTTATATTATCTTCCAATGACTTTTCTATGTCAATGGAAATAGCTTAAATGAATTTCCCCCATCTCACACCAAAGCCAAGACTATCAGCAGCTCGGATAATTTTGTTCCTTCCAGTAAAATACTACTCTGGGGAAGGAAGAAGCCTCTAGTTATATTATTGCAAAGTTAAATAAGCTTCCATCTATGGAAGATATAAAGTTTTCATGAGTATAGCTCCATCTTTTATAATATGTATAAAATAAGACCTGAGGAGGTTTTTGTAAAGCAAGAAGGAAACCAATGGATCTTGAGAAAGGATGGTTACCAGAGCAACCTATAAAACATTGTTTAACACTATCAAGTAAGCATATAGCTTGTACTGCTGCTGATAATTGTTTTTACCCAGAGGTTATTTTTATGGAAATCTTGTAACATGTTCTGGCATCTTGTAAAATATGTAATGTCTCAGCAGCTACCAACAGCCAAGGAAGGGGATGTGATTCTGAGTGATTCAGACTGTAATTTCTGAATTAGGATTTTTTTTTCAAAAATAATTTAAGATTTTAGGATCTTTTAAATCATGAAAGATCAGTAAATGAAAGGAGAGAACATACACCTCTTTGAAATAAAAATAATATGTCTTTATTAGTTTGAAGGTTAGGTTCCTCAATGCTTGAGTAGACTGGATCTTTATGTTTTACAATGTTTCCTCATTCTCAGCTCAAATACAGTCTTAGAAAGTACCTCAAGTATTCACTTCTTGTCCAACTTCTGGACAAAGAAGTGACCAGATCTAAAGCAATGAAGATACTTAGAACATTTCTATGTGGGCCTTATTCACTAAAACAGAAATGCTAACTGATTTAGCTAACAATCAGACCAAACTGTAGTGTCTTGCCATGATTCTTGTCTTATTTTCACACAAATCAGTACAGCTCAAGATCTCTAACAACCCAGGTTTACAGCCATGTTTATTCTAGCTTCACTAGTCACCAACCAGCTGCTGAAGAAAAATATGGATGAAATCTCAGAGTAAGCTGTAATTTAGGCAAATACTGTTAATATAATAGCCAGGCAGAACAGGAGGTAGAACCCATCATTTCTGAAAGCATTACCATAATATGTCCATTGTTATATCACATTAATTGTTCTAGTTTTTTTCATATCTGACCTGTGTGTGTTCTTTTGGAAAGAACTCTTCTGCTGCTTGTCCTGCATCTGCTTGTGCATTCAGTGGGGACAATTCCTCCCTTTGTTTTGCTAGTTGTTTTTGGCCTCAGTCAGAGACAGCTTCTAAGTAAAATGGACATCTGGCAACTTTACTCCTCTTCAGACTTATCTGAAAGGAAACTCATTTAGCAGGTGCACACAAGCCATTGACATTTTATTGACCAATGGAAAAAAAAGAGGTCAGCCTAGACTGACATGAGCACCCTTCTGAGCAAGAGCATTACATGCCTTATAAAACATAAAATTGACAATCAGAGAATACAGTGTCTGAAGCCAGACACATATTTCTAGATGTGCTATTTCAGTTTTTTAAAACTACAGAGATTAGTATGTCAGAAATAGAAACCAAAGACAAAGATGTACGAGTACTGAGTTTCCCATTTATACTTCTGTACTCTGCTACAAAATATATTGGTCTAAAAAAAAGTAAAAAAAAATGTCTGCAATCTAAATGAGGCATCTGCAGTTATAGTTTATAAATTTCAGGTATGCAATCTGCCTATAAGACAGAATGTGTCCAGTTATTTATTAAATATAAGTAGGAATAGGACACCTGAGTTTGGCAAATAAAACTCGTTTAGAACGGTTAAAATGGGAAGAAGACAAAATTTAGAATAATGGTGGGGGTTACATGATAAGTAGCAAAGGAAAGACTACCTTTAAATATGCAGCAAGCAGACTCTGACCATAGAAGGGATAGTTTTAAATGAAAACATTATTTCATGATGCACACTGATTTTGTTGTGTGAGTCAAAATTTAATAACAATGCAGCAATAATTTTTTAAGCACATTAGATCAGATCCTGTTAACTGTTTTTAAATTCCATGACATTCAGACTGCGATTCATACACTCAGCTATTTGATTCATCTAAAGAAGAAAATCAGATCTTCTTGTAATAGACACACAGTGACACAGAAGAAATAAATTAATCATAATGCTCTTCTAGGATGATGTAGAGACATCTACTATCAAAATCCCGCCTAATATTGTTCTCAACTCAGTGTCTAGAACAAATATTTTGAAAATTATGAGTTGATGAGAACATTTGGAGCTATGATTCATTCTTAGACACCAAATATTTGGAATTTTGCACAAATGTCTCCAGATGAGCTAAAGAGTGCAGAATTTTACATAAAACTTCATTAAGAGTATCAAAGTATGACATGCCATAGGAAAATATGTGTGTTGGACTCTAAATTATCAAAGCATATCATAGAATCATAGATTGTTAAGAGGTTGGAATTGACCTTAAAAATAATCTAGTATTTCTCTTTAGAGATAAATGTCATAGGCCTAGGAATATTTTCTCTTAGATGTAAGAAAACAAAAAATTTGAATAGGAAACTGATTGTATCATTAAGAAAACATTTATTCCTTTCAGTTATCAGCTCAAAATGAGACTACAAGGAGCAAAGTAGTAGTAGGTAAAGATGGTAAGAGTGTCCCTGTGGATGTTTCTTCCACACACATAGTACTGAATTATGTTCTCTGAAGTCAATAAACACCTAAATTAGTCAGGACTTGATCTAAATTAAAGTAGTCCCAAGGTAAATATCTTGCATTTCTGTATGCACACACAAATGTCTCTATTTGTACTACGGACACCTTTGTTACTAAATCCAAAGGAGAAAGGGAGCGTGTAAGTTTAGTAGCCCTGTAACTGCACCAGACATTCATGAGACAACCTGGGACCAAATGCCCTCCATATGGCTCTCAGTAGGCTGCACCAGAGGGAGTAATCCCTAAGCAGAGGGAGCATGAGCTCCTCTGCTTCTTTTTTGGACCTGGAGGACAAAGCATGGCTTTCTGGAACCAATACATTTGGCAGTGTAGTAGTCTAGTACATGTGTGGTATGCAGACACAAAAGAAAATTAAAGAAAAAGTAAAATATACTTAGGAATGCAGCATGATTTTTTTTAGAACACCTTGTGAACTGGGGCTTTGTGAAAAAAATGCAGTAGCTAAAATTAATTTAAATATACCTGTAGGGTCCAGACATCCAAATCTCAGCTAATCAGCCTGGACTTCTTTCAAAGACAATGGAGAAAAAAGGGGACACTTTTAGATAGTGTATTATAATTTGTTCTAATCTCTGTTTAAAATGCAAAAATAATCACATTTTATAAATGTTTATTTATTGTCAACTGTAATTCAGAAATCTACTATATACATCTAGATAGTGAAAACACAGAATGTGTGAAAAATCACCTGGGAATAGATTTGGAGAATGAATTTTCTCAGACAATAACTTGCTAGATCATTTTTCTAGGTTACTGTTGAACTGTGATCCTGAAAATCAATCATCCCCTGGAGATTTTCATGAATTATGGCATAGTGGAGTGTCTGATGACAATCTTATTACCTGTATCACACTTGTATTTCCTGTAATTTGCACAAATTCAGTTGCCTTTTGATTTTGTCTTACAGCAGACAGAAAGTTTTGGAAAATTTGTCTGGAACAGAGCTGAATTTATTTTTTTTTTAAACCTACACTTGAAAATTCCTCAGAAATTTTCTGGCAGCGCATATGACTGAAACTAAAATCTGATAATTTCAGAATGACTGTAAGTCGCTAAAAACTGCCTTAATCTCCATCAGTGCTGTTATTTTAAAGGTGTCTGGAACAACTGTACAGATAAAACATAGTTATGGACTTCTTGGGACTAAGTAATTATGTTACCACTTTGCTTTTTTGAATGCCTTAGAGTATCTTCTCAACTGTTTAGTATCTCATGTGCTTGCGTCTAGATTTTTTCACACATCAAGACAGTTGATTCTGTAACATTGACAGGATCTTACATAAGTGTCTTCACATTTTTAAGATTTTTCAAGTAGCTACTAATTTTTTATTCATCTGTATACTACTTTATTTGACATGTATTTTCCTAAAATAAAATTATTGCATTTTATTATGGCAAATTATTTTAAGTTGTTCATAGTGAAGTAAATCTATTTATTTTTATTTATTATTTTTCATGCCATAAACAGCTCTGTAATTATTGACTGGTAAGGTCTTATGAAGCTTCAAAGAGTTGAGTGTTGTATTTGCCACATTTTAAATTCTCTTATTTTGTCTGTAACTAGCTGATTTATGTTTATTTGTTTTCATTGGTTTATACATGTTCATTGCTGACATCAATAAAAATCAATAAATTTATATGATGCATGACTTCATTTGAAATATTGTTGAGTCAGAAATGCCTCTCTAAAGGGAAAGAATGGTTTCATGGAAGAACTAGTTAATGAGTCCTAATACAGTTTGTGGAATACAGTGTTTCTGATGGACCTTGTGCATTTCCTTTAGGCTCAGAGTATATCTGCAATGGGGAAGCTGCCTGCACTGTACTGTAGGCAGAGAATTTGTCAATCAAGCTTGCTTCTTGGTAGCATTACAGTTACATTCTTCAGACCTTACAGGGGGCTACCAAAGCCACTGAGAAGAAGACTGAATTACCTCAAGTATCAATCTTGATACTGCTATAGCCATAGCAAAGTCGTAGGAAATAGACATTGTTTGTGTTCTTCCTGAAAGGTCATACAGAAAAGCAAAATGTGTAATGTGTAAAGATAGATTATAAAAAACTTCATTTAGTGAAAAATTGTTAGTGATGTTAATAAGTTCATGTAATAGGGTAAGATTGACCATCTAAATTCTGTATATGAGTTATTGTCTTATTAACTTCATTAGGTAAAAAAATACTATCTGGAAACAAAGCAAACACAGGCTGGTAAAATTTCAATTAAATATCATTGTTATTAGCCTTCCATGCCTCTTTATTTCCAGTCTTCTAACTAATAGTCTATCTTTATTTTTTGTACTGAGGAACCTTAGTTTCACAGTAAGCTGCCTCTGTTGAGAAAGACAGGTTGAGGCAAGGTGAGACTGTCAAACCCATGTTGTGTTATCTGCATGGAAGTAGAAAATCCAAGCAAAATTGTGTGTGATGGTATCCTGGATTGACTTGCAAATGTGTCTTCTGAATTAAAGGAGCTGAAAAATATTTCCTATTAAGCTGCAAAGAAGCAACTTGGGAGCTTAAGTTGCCTGTAGTGTGCTAGTTTCTGTGAAGGCAGACCCTGTGCTGGATGTAAACTGTTCCTTGTTTTTCTCCAAGAAGCAGATAGCTGAGAAACAATTGTGGATCTGGATGTACCTCCTATAACTAGCTCAGTCTCTCCTTTTTTCTTATCTTGTTCTCTTCAGTTCTGGTTCAGTTTTATTCTAAATTCCAAATTCTTTTTACCTGTTTCTTCGTTCACTGAAAGATTATATGCTTGCTGCAGGGGATTTTTATATTATTGAGGTTGAAAAATGTATGATTTATTTGGCACATATAGTAGAGAAACAGTTTCATAAAGTCTGGTGAGAGAATCTGATTTTTGTATCCAAATCCTGTTATATTAAGAGAAAGGATGCACTGAGGAAATTTTAAGGCTTTTGGCACATCAGCACAGGGCAGGGCAAAATAAAGGAATTTCTGTAGTCACCAGTTCTTTACATCTACTTCCATAAGCATTCCTGATTTGACACTCTGCCAAAGCACAGCTCTTCAGACCATGAAATGTTAGGACTTTCACTGGTTCTCTATTAGGGATGTGTTGATTTGTGTGTCAGATTACATACATGGTAATGTGTGGGATAGTATGACCTGTTATTTGTCAGACTTTTATAAAGTGATTGATAGCTGAAATTCTGAGTGTGTAGAAGTGGTCTCTACAAGGTGTTGTTCCAAGAAATTCTGATATTGTATACATTTTTATATATCACCATACCATATAATTTCTCCATAGCAACTACACTTACAACTCATTAAAATTCTACTTCAATGACATGTTTTTGTAATGCTCAGCTTTTTAAAAAGACCAGGCTAGTGTGCATGTTGTCTAGCAAGGCATACATGAGGCATTTATGAGCTATTCCCTCAACTGGCATTTAACATTAATAAAATTAATCAATAATGTACCCCAAGCATGTATATTATGAACACAGAAGGTTATCAGAGAGACAAATAGGCATCAAGCAGATGCAGTGAGCTTAAATGTTTATCTTAAAACTATGTTGTAAAATTTTGGTACACTACTAATAGTATCTACTTTCAAATAAATGTATTATTTTAAAGCATATTCACAGTAAGATCAGTAGAACATAAATAATCTGTTTATTATTGCATAAACCAAAGTTCTAGCATTTATATTTACCAATTCATTGATATTTTTAAACAAAACTTATAGTCCATTTTTGCAATTCCCGTTTTTTTTGAGTTTTAGGGGTTTTTATATTAAGAGATCAAATAGAAATCTTATAATCACTTGGTGGGGAATTCTATCCAAGTTGTCTGTATTTGACACTACTCATTTTTAACTAAAATTATTTCTCCCCATATTTTTGTCCATTCAAATATGAGCCAATCTAAATCAAGACTTTAAGAGAAAATTTTAAACCAAACAATTTCATAAGAAAACATTTGGGAAATTATGTGATAAAGGGAAGAGATAAAATATCTTGGTATTATTGTAGCTACATCTTTTTTTTTTCTCATATAGACATTATATCAGTAATTATACATGTAGGAGGCTGTATGAATTTGGTATACAAATGTTTAGACAAGAACAAATGATGTGGAATAATTGTTGTTCATAATGTAAAAATAATAATGTTTAAATGGAAGGATAGTGGGGGGCAGTCAAAATATCAGTCTCATTTCTTATTCATCACTGTGAAAATCAATTTGCTCAGAAATGGTTTGTGTGATGTGAAAAAGGTAAACATAGGAATTTTTGTGTCCAGGAAAAAGAACTATGGTTGCAGCATGTGAAACCAAATCCTATCTAATAAAATATCTGCCCTACAGAGTATTGTGGAGATTATCATAAAGAAGAATGTGAAACTTGGAAAATAAAATAGTACGATTTTGGCAATGTTTAGTGAATTCTAAATGGGGGTCTAGAATGAGGTGTTTAAAGGGAATTCAGTAGGAACTGAAGGAGGCAAAATTGTGATGATGAGGAAAATCTTCAAGTTCCCTAAGCAAAACCCTGAAACTGTAAACATGGCTTCTCTCAGGGAGAAATCCTGACGAGAAAATGTAAGAATATTCTGCAGACTCCCAAACAAGGAGCAGATGATTGACAAAATATATGCAAGCAGAGGGATATGAGTGAAGAATCATACATAAAATCCTTAGATAATCAAATCAACTCTAGCTTTTAAATGTTGATAAAAGATAATAATATTTTCTATTTCACCATTTCTGTGCTACAGTTGCATAAGCACTCTAAGAAACTGAAGAGCAAAGAGAAGGAAACAAAATGTTCTCCCAACTTTCCAGTATAATGAAATTTGGTACTGAAAGTCACTTAGTACAGAAATTAAAAAAAAAAACCAACTATGTGTAAATAGACACACTTTCTCTCTTTCTGTTCATAGAATACTATGAACAAATTACATGGTCATGGAGATCAGCAAATACTGCAGTCTGCCATCACTGTGTCCTACAAATATGCTGATGACATGTTGCTGTGTTTGCAGCAATCCCCTATATAAAACATCACTTTCTTACCTGAAAACAAGAAATGGTATACATACATGGTATGAATGAATCTTAATTTATTCAGGAAATAACGAAAGAAAACTATATCTGAAATTCTACCATATTCAGATTGCACTTCACATGAATTGTGTATTGCCACTAAGCATTCAATAGGAGGCTGATCTACTAAGGTGAAATCTCAGATGAGATCAAAGTTTTTATACTGCTCGAGATTCAAATTTCTCATATTTCTTGTTGCATCAGGTAGTCAGTATTGTACAGATTTTTTTTGGATGTTCAATATTAGAAGCGTTCAATAATGTTCCAGCTGAATCCCTACAGAGAAGAACTCAAGAATAATTCAGAGATGGAAACACAAGGATAAATAGTATTTTGTTGACAGAGTTACTAAGTATTCGCATGAAAAAGAGAATAAAGCTTCACTGGCTGATCCTAGGGTTGTTCATATGTTTAGTTTGCGCAAATTACCAGAGCAGGGACAAGCACTCAAAATGAATCTGTAAGTAGTAGATTACTGCACTATATATCCTTCCGTTTGCCTAATGTTTTGTTCCTCTGTTGATCCAGATATGTAACAGATTTTTATAAAAGAAACCTTTCACATTTTTGCATATTCAAGATGTATTTGGGTTTTTTGTTTGTTTTTTTTCATTTGGCCACTATTAAAATGTTTAGGCTAGACTGAATGTAAGAAAAATTTCTTTTGATTTTAAGCACACAGAAGTCTTTAAGAAAAAGATAACATGAAATGATTACTATTTGTTGTTTTTAGTGCTAATGACTAATGTCACCTTCTGACGAGAGGATAAATGTGAGCCCATCATACCTACATAGCTAGAACTTAGCAAGCAAGAAATACAGCATATCACAGTGATTCTGTGGCTTTATTTCAGTGTTGTGGGTTGGATTTATTGCAGTAATCAGCACAAGAATATATTTTTGTTAAATTACTCAAGGCACTTCTTTTATGAAGGAACTGTTTCGATGAAAAAACCGGTCCTTGTCTTAAGCAGCACCATGCTTAACTTGTTCTAACCAGTTAGGGAATTTATATCATAATTTTCTTATTTACACATGAGTCAGAATCTTGATAAGGATTTCCAGAATAGGACAGAGCCTGTTGGTCCTGACAAGTCTGTTTCTCAGTACTTATTTCTTGAATGAAACAGAATGGGTCAGGGAAGCAAAGCAAGCAAACAAAAGAATTCCATCACATTTTTGGCACAAAATCTAGTTTTGGCAAAACAAGACAAAAAGACCTTTTTTGAAAAATTCTACAAAAAGACAAGACTGATTTGGGGACATAACCTGGGATATTGGAGCTGTCAGCTTGCCCTTGGGCAATGGGGTTTATGAAATCTCTACTGTGTGAGGGCTAGAGACTTCAGTTCCATAGAGCATCTGGGTTCTCCCCAGTCATGATAGGGCTCAAAGCGTTTCTGTAAGACCTGTCTTTGTGACAGTTAATGGGTTCAGCTCTTCACAGAGTCTTCTAGTTAAAGAAATCATATAGAGTTCAAATTTTCTTTTTTATGAGAGACTGAATATCTTTTACAGAGACTTACTTTACACTTTAAATCAAGGTTGTAATTTGCTTGGTGGTTAGTTTTTTTTTTATTTCCTTGTATTGGAAACTGGAAATGTCCAACTTGCCAAAATGTTCTGATGCAGTTCAGTCTGTCAATAACAAACAAATTGGCACACTACTATTTGTTTCTAGATTGATGAAAAAGTAACAAAAAATGTTACATAAATATATGCATATATATACATACATATAAAAAGCTTTCTGCATTGGCCATCAAAATCTGAAGTCAATTTTTTAACACTATTAAGACATTTTAAATCATAGCTATTATATATATATACCATGTCTGCTTCAATATTAGTAAGTAGCATACAAATGTGTAAGATGATTTTTAAATGTACTTTCAGTCAACATTCTAGTAGCATAGTATTAAGATTCAGGATTGCACATATTTTTAGTAGAGAGGTGTTAACACAGCCTCTTCATTTTTTATGCAATTTTGCATATACAAATCTTTGCATATAATCCAGTGTTGTCCCATAAAGTCTAAGACAAAATAAAAAGAGAAACAAAATAAAAAAAACTGCAGGCATAGAACTGTCTCAAGAGAATTATCAGGCTATGAGAGAAAGGCATGAGTTTATACATAGTGTAGAACTAAATCAGGTTTTTTATGCTCCTTCAAAGAATTGACCAGAGCTCTAGCACCACAGGGAAGTTAACTTTTGCCTCTGGAAGCAGTGATGCATAATGCACCTGCTCAAAAGGCAGAAAACTTGCCCAAATAATATAAATGCAACTTACTGCTTTGACACAGCCCGCTGACTTTAGTACCTTAAGTGGACAGAAGGCTGAGACGGAAGGGAAAGGGGACATTGTGCATTCTAAAACAGCACAGGGATGTTACTGCTACAAAATCAGCAAAGAGTTGTGACTGCAGGAGTATTTTCACCACCACTAGTGAGAGATTGTTTCCTCGGACAGGAGACACTGAAGACAGTGTGAACTTCACAGGAACTGCAATGAAAGCAGAGTTAGTTCTTTTTATGTCTCTAGAATTCATATCTCCACACAAGATAGTTGAGAAAAGTACTTGTATTGAGAGTTTTTTATTTCACAAAGGTGAAGTTGTTTTTTTTAATCTACCATTATCTTGATGGTACGAAGAGCTGATTATTAGATGAGCCTGTGAATACAAAATTATGCCACCTGTTATGCTTATTTTCCAAAGCAATTGTTCCAGCAAATGCTGCATATTCATTTGTCCACCTTTTCAGACTGTTAGGAGTGTTTTAATCTGTGTATAAAGAATACTGGCCTTAATGACAGCAATAAAAGTGAGAAGGAAAGACACCCAGCACTACAGAAGGTTGGACATATGCTAATTTCTTGTATGGAACTGCTTTGAAAGGCAAGAATTTGTATAATGTGTGAATTCCATAATACAAAAGTGAAAAGACTTAAGGCTTTATTTAAACAATTTTAAACATAGCCTATGATAAACTTAAAAAAAATTTATGGTGCAGGATTATATGCTAGAAGACAGGAAAAAAATAAAACTTTTTGGAAGAAAAGGTAAATGTTCTATAGCAACTATCATATAAAGAAATTCTCTTCCACAGTGTCAATCAAATCAGTCTGTAAATCACAAGTTTAGGTTGTTTGGCTATGTGGGTATAACTGGGCTGACAATGATCTAAATCTTAGAAAAAAATTTTAAGTGTTATCAGACTCCACAGAATCACTGGAAACTGTTGAGAAGATCACAAAAAATAGATTTTTCCACTTGTCTAAAAATAGAGAAGTATGTGTAGTAATAAAATATGGTTTATTTAATAAGATGAACTGTGTGACAGTTACTTTGAAGGATGTTTCTGTTGGAGAATGGTTTTAACAGGACAGCAGTTCATTAGAAATGCTGTATAGGTAAAACTCTTGCTGATGTGGCAAGGACAAAGTTGATAGTTTTAGAGCAGAAAGCAATGAGGTTCTGATGGACCAAAAACAATGGGGTTTTGCCCTTTTGCTTATACCTTGTAATTATAATGGTATAGTAAGAAACATTGTAATTCTAGTTTCCTGAGACCAAGGATGGACCCTGGATAGAAAACTGTTAGGCCAGAAGCCATATGCAAATCATATGCATCAAGAAATGACAAATCTGCTTATAGCAACTATGAGTATTTGACCAATCATATTAAGACAACTGTTTATGCAAATAAATGGGATCAAGAATTAGCCAATTAGCTCATAAGAATCTTACTCATCAATCAAAACATGACTGTACCCAATCTTAAGAAGACATATAAAAGAGCAATGTAAGATCTAATGGATTGGAGCAGCACTATCAACCATATTGGTTGGTTGCTTGTCTTCCCTCCTCATCGCCGGCATGTTTCTATGTCTCCTCCAACTTGTTCTAAAAAACTAGATGTATATAATCTCACTTAAGGTAAAACTTTGTTAACAGTCTGTACGGTTAACTTGAAAGTTCCCAGTTGGATTTCCAGGTGTAGGCATTATAGCAAGCATGATGGAAGCATTTCTTTGAACTGGAAAGAATGTTCTCTGAACTGGGTAAATTTTCAAGTCCCCAACATCTTTGCATCATAATCACTTTTTTGAACACAATCTTCAAATGATAATGCCAGATGCCCAATCATGTGATGATAACAAACGAAGATACAATCTCTCATATACAGACTTAGCTCTAATTTTTGTGTTAACACTCAATTTTAACTTAGCGAGAAGGGAACACTGTTATAAATTTTTTAGTCAAAATATAGTCACACACCAAAAATCCACAACCTGCTAAAATGGTACTGTGCAAACAACTAATCTTATCCAGAAATTATATTTAGATATAATTTTAAATTATATTTAGATACAATTAGAATATTTATAATTGAAGGTAAATCCATCAGTATAACTGCTAAACAGCTCTCTCTTTATTGTCTGTTGTTCCTTGAGGTACAATAAAGTTGAGTATAAAGATCAGGAAAAGTAAAACTTTGTAGTGGAGTTAAAAATACTTCTTACTTCCTCCTCCTGTAAACATTTAACTGGCTAAATTTTATACTAAGAATCGAAATTATAAGGTGCATTCAATATAAAAAGTGACACATTCTAAGATGACATAATTTCCTTTTCAGCTTATCAGTCTACTTTTCATCCTTTGACCATGCTAATTTACATTTTCTATTCAGATTTCATACTACTTTTCTACTTCAGGTAATAGATACTATAAAAGAGTTTAAATATGAAATGTTTGTCTTACAAGCATACTCCCAGTTCATGTGAACAAAAGCTGGGCAACAAACAAAATATTTATTTCCAGATTTTAAAGGAACAACTAGAAGAGTTAAAGGAGTAAACCTGCAGTTTCACCCTGGGTTTAGCAGGGATAGGATGGGGGTTTCCTTCAATATTGGGAAAGGATTAAGAACAAAAACTTTAAAAAGTGAAAAAAAAAAAAAAGATTTAATCTGAAAACTTGAGAACTATGATCAGCCAACAGTTTGCACAAAATGTGCTTTGCCAGAATCTCCATTAGTGCTGTCAAAAGATCAGCATCACTCATCCCTGGAAACTCATGGAAAACTCTAACTATCATTTTGCAGCAGAATTATCAGAAGAAGTTAATGGAAGACAGATGTCTATTCAAAACTTTTTTTATAGCTTTTATTCACACTGAAAATGAACTCTGAGAAAGACATGGAAAAGTCATTTATATCAGAGTATTAAACCAGGTGAGAAAATAAAAAAAATTTGGCCTTGAAAGAAAATGTTACAAAGGAATGAAAAAAGAGCTCTAGAAAAATCATTAATTGGAAAATTAATTAATTTTGTTGCTTTCATAAAGATGTTACATTCTGTGTTGTTTTAATTGGCAGATTACCAAGGAATATTTGATGATGAGGAAGCGGAAAGGAAAATCATAGAAACAGAAAAACATATCTAATTTGATAATTTGAAGTACCCAAATTGCTACACTTTGATGGAATATGATTTTTTAAAGAAAGAAACTGTCACTGTGGCCAGATATGAAGAGATAGAAAATTATATTAGTTCATTCATTGTTTTGCATCCAAAATGATGCAACTGGCAAGAATACTGCAAAAGACAACATTCTCAGATAAGAAATGTTAGATAAATGTATGCCAAAGAAACTGACCCATGGTTCAGAGATAAACATACTGCATTAAAAGTAATTTTTGTTGAAATCCTGATTAATTATCTCTGTAAAGATGATTTTTATTCCAATGAATTTCTGAAATACTCTTGGATAATAATCTTGTCTTGTGTGTACCTAATTGTGTAGCTACGATGCAATTAGCCTTCTGCAGGACAGAAATTTGAGAAGCTGAGCAAAAAAAACTTCACCAAAACCCCCCCACAAAAACAGATCTTCTCTTCAATTACATTCTCCTAGTTACAAAGATTAGCCATGGAGACATCTTTCAATTCTCTCTCTTTAGTGCAGACTCTTGGGAACTGGACATGGTAACCTCTCATGCCTCTCTGTGAATTGGGATACTCTGACTATGGCTTTCACCCAGAATTTCCCTCAGAGGTTTGGAATTTGCCTTACCAATATCCTAACAGTGCTGGGAAGGTTAGGATGGAATAATTGTGTTCCCTTTCTGGCATCTTTTTCTGAAGTCGTAGTCATTGTGATAGCCAGTAAAATACAGCAAAGAGACACATTTCCAGTCATACCCCAGAAACAGAATTTCTGTAAACACACTAGTGATTGCAAACTGGAAACATCAACAGCTGACAGGTACAGCCATGCAGAGCTGTGTCTCACAGGTGACAAAAGAAACTGTCACTAGTTGGGGTGAACCTGGCTAAAGGAATAGATTACACATTTCAAATGGAATGTCTTCTGATGACTGGAAGTAAATTAAAGCTCAATATTTACCTCTATAATGAAAATATGTTTGCTCAAGATAAAATTTCTCAGTCAGTGTGTGGGCACATCACACACATATATAAAGTGAGTAAAAAGATTTATCTCGCTGTTGGTTTCTAAAAAACATGGTAACATTGAGTTTGAGATGAATGACCTAGCTTTTTAGGACTAAAGCATGATCTGATGAGTATCCAAAATACTAATTTAGAAAATTCTTACTGGTTCTAATAACACAGTATATATGCCTTCCATGAAGAGCAAACTAATAAAATGGTGAGCTTTAAGGGTAATCTTTATGTTTAGATTTCTTAATTCCCACTGCTTCAGTTGAAGCTAACCTCTTATGAACATATCATCAGTCAACCAAACGTTTAATAATTATGCTATATTGTAGAATATATTTAGCTTATTGTAGAAATAGCTAAAACTATTCAAAATCCAATATATAAAATCTGTACATTTTTGTTTAATTACATTTTATTAGAAATCCTATTAATCACATAAGTAAATGAAAAATTAATATTCTTTATCAATATCTTACCAGAACTATGCTTACTATGTGGCTAATTTTGTCTAATATACCTCTGGTTCTAATATGTTGTTTAGGAAAAATATATATGCGCACACACACATACATATATATAAAAATGTAGACCACATTCTAATGCCAAAGAAAACTGTGCTTAGTATTTTAAAAAATAATTCCTTCCCATTTGGTTTGTGCTGTCATTCAAAAAAGATAATCAGTTTTTGAATACACTCTTTAGAAAGGTTTGGTTTGTTTTATTTTTTAAGTCCTATTATAAAAGATAGTTTTTAACTTTTGCTATAAATGAGGCAAGGGAAAAAAAGAAGAATGATCTTCTATTATTTGCTAACAGTAAATACTTCAGATGTAAACAACTAAGGAGTCTCTTAAAGAGTTGTAAATCAATTCTGATATGATTTTATTTTCTAATGAAAAGAATACACTGAAAATAGCAGAACATTATAAGAATAGTGGAAAAAATAAAAACATCTGCATAATAGAACATGATTTAAATTTTCCTATAGTGGATTCAAATCCATTGGGTTTTAAATACAAAGTACTATTCATTTAAAGATGGTCTGCATAAAGAAGTCGACAAGAACTAAAAAACTCTATTTGAATTACAGACCTGGTATCAAGAAAGATCCAGAAAGATGCTAAGGAGGCATTGTAATTGAGTGTTGGACCAGACCCTTGTTTGCTTTTGTTTTTTCTTTATTTATGGTGAAGCAGTATAAGTCCAAACTCCATTATTTTCCTTGTGTAGGGACAACCTAAAACTGTATCCTTCTTCTACGAAACAGATGCAGGAGTTCTTTTAAAACCACTGAGTCTAAGGAATGAAAGTAACAGCTGTGCTGCCTTCTTATTTAGCTTTTATTTTCCTTTAATTACACGCCATACTTATTTAAAGTGAAGATGTAACCTGAAGTATAATATAATTTGATTAATTTCAGGTGTATTTTACATATTGCACCATTGTAAAAAGCACTTCAATATATGGTAATGAATTTTCTATAAGAATGCATTGAACTTTTGACAGAAATTATTTTATGCAATTAATTTAATCTGAATAGAAGAAAAAAAGAGAGCTAGGAAAAAGAAAGAAAAAAAATCTAGAAAAGTACACCAAAATTCTATGCAATTGGCACAGAAAATTATGAACTTTAAAGTTTCAGATTAATCTTGCCTAAATCTCAATAACCTCCTCCTGCAATGATAATTTTTGTGACCTTATGTAGAGATAGCTACATTTTCTAGAGATTCACTAAAATGTCATCATACCATTATATACCTTTTTGTTATCCCTTGTCCCCTTTTCAGCTGCTTTGAAACTGAACAGTCACAACAAACTGAATTTTTCCTAGTTATTTTATTCAGGAAAAATGAAATCAAGTGTTTTGAATATTATTCTTCCTCCCTTATGATCAGCCATTTCGTTGCAAAACAAAGCAGAAGAATGAGGATTTTACAGAAGAAGTTTATATCTAACTAAAATTTTTAGTCTTATTAAGAAGAAAAATAATGACAGGCATGTTAATTGAAAGAAAGCTATGATCTCCTTCACCTAGACTGGTGAATTTTGTCTGTAGTAGAAAAATAAATATGTCCAGAAGATTTACTATTCTCTAACATTTAGATGTATAGGCATGCATTGGCCTGTGTCTGCATGATTAATTGCTTTACCTCCCCCAAAAATGACACTTGCACACAGACTGCATATTGAGGATGGTCCTTTGTCTTTGCTAACTCCTGTGAGTCCAGAACACGTCCTTGAGAATGCCTTTTGCCCCATGCAAAAATCATGCCAGGGGCTATTCTAACAATATAAGAGCAGGGATGGTTGAGTTTCAGCATCCAGGAACACAACGCTATTCAATTCACTTAGAGCAGCCAATATGTAAAACTAAAGGACAAGTTCTGCTCTCTTAGGTGTAGCTGTGAGAAACTTGATTATAATAGGACATATAATGGTTTTCTTTGTGGAAATGTGAAGGGTTTTCACCTTCCTCAAAAACCATCTGTCTTAGTTTGAAGACAGGTATTCCTGCTAGGGAAAAATGACAAAACAGGANATCTCTCAGGGCAAGCTATGGAGGAATATTCTCACTTTCACAGGCAAAGGAAATCAGTAGGACTTTTACTGTTTACATGCTCTACTCAAGTTAATAAAGGAAGAAACTATGATTTTGGATATAGCTCACCTGGTTAAACAGACATCTACTTCTAAATAGTTATGTTTTTTTCCTGTTTTAGCTAGCAGAAAGAGTTGTCATAGACTGTGCTCTGTATCATCCTCAAACAGGCATTTAAAATAGGTTATATGAGTCATATTCTAAAATTGTCAACACATCCCCTATTGACTATGAAGGTAACTGAAGTTTCTGGTTCAGCAGACTCTTTTTAGGTAACCTGAATTCCCACCTTTTCTTCATGCCAATGCCTTGTCTGAGCTTTCATGAAAAAGAGCCTACATTTCATCTCTGCATGCTTTTTTAAACTGTCGGAGCAGGAGAGTGATACTGTCAGAGCTTTTTGTGGTTTGTTTTTCAGGCTTGTTTTATTAATGAAAAGAACATCTACATTCAGGGTTGCAATAGAAAGCCATGTAAATGAAGAAAGAAAATTAAAAGCTATCCAATAGATCTAAACAAAATTAGAAATGACTCCTTAAACTTTGCTTTATTGTAATTTTTATTCTTTAATATTTTAATCAGGAACATGCATCTTATTTTACTGTCAAACAACTTGTAGTTCCATTAAAAATTATTGCAACAAACAGTAAATTTAGTTATTAAAATGCAACATGAAGATTCAAAAACGTAAGACAATTATAATCCAAAAACTAGAAAGAAATAAAGCAAAAATTAAAATTTTATTCAGCTTATTATATAAATGTCTTTAGATAATAGAATATACCAATAATAATACCAAAAATCCTCGGCACTATCAGTTTTTTCAATTTCTCTGTATTACCTTTTAATCTTAAAACAGATAGTTTGAGTTGTTCAAATTTTAGAAAGAGGAAATAAAAATAAATTTAGAATCCCATATAATTTTTCAATCTGATGTTTTTTCTGCCTTTTTTTCTGTTGGCAAAGGGTTTTTTGAGGGGGGTTATTTTGTTTTTTGTTTGGTTTTGTTTTGTTTTGTTTGCTTTGTTTAGTTTTTTTTTGTTTTGGGTTGTTGGTGGTGGTGAGTTCAGGTAGAGGGGAGGCTTATGTGTGTTTTGGGTTTTATTTTTCTTGATTTTTTTAATCAGATAGTTTTGATGTTTTATCTGACAGTTTAAGCTAGAAACTCTGAAAGAACAAATAATTAGGCTCATGCAAATTATAGAACTTTATTTGATGCAGAGCTAGGAAATTATCTTTGATACTAAGACTTGCATGTTTTCCTTAGTTTTTTTGTTTGCCTCTTACCATTCATTAGTACATGCCTTCTTAAATATTTCTGGTTAGTTCCTATCAGCTTTAATTCAATACCAGAAGTTAGGACTTACCTTGGAGAATACAATGTTAGAAAAATCTCAATCTCATGAACTCAATATAATGTATAGGAAGGGGGAAGCTATCTTCTGCCAGAGGTTTTGGGAAAACATCAGAGAAATGGCCATGTAGCTATAAAAGCACTTGACTCAGGTAGCCTGAGCTCAACACTAAATTCCCCACTAGCCTCCTGGGTTGTCTTGGGACAGCATTTGACATTGCTAATTATGTCTACACTTCCTATTTTCAACAGTTTTAGATATATTCCCAAAGAAAGGTTTCCTGGCTTTCTACATTTTGAAACACATCTAAGCCACAATCAGAGTACCTGAGAGGCACATGTTTGAGTCTGTGCTCCAGAGATCATGCAGCAGTCATGAGTAGTCTTTCCATAACATGCCTTAGGACCCTTCAAAGTATGCTGAGAAGGATGCATAATGGGGTTCACACTATGCTGTCATGCTGATAAGGCAGAAGATTAAACTTTCTTTCATTTACAGAGCATGTGCTTATGATTTATGTGCAGCAGGATAATCCCCTCCATACTGTGAAGAATCATGTTCCATATAACCAAAAAAACTGTGAGCATAATGATTAATATAGAATTGGAGCTTTCCCTATGCATATAGACTAATAAGCAGAAAGCTGCTCACCTACCTCATCCCCTGTTCCCTGATGTTGTGGCTCTGAGAGATAGAGAACCTCACTTTCTCTGCAAACCTTATTCCACAGACAGCATTGTGTTGAGATCTGGGCTACCCAGTGCTGCAGACTGTCCTAGCCAGGAGTAATGTCAGAATATCAGTAACATTACATTTTGAAGGGTAATGAAGCGCAAAACGTATATGTATTTCTGAAATCCTTGGTATCTGCTCCTTCAGTGTTTAACTGTAGGCAGTACAGATGCAAAATGGAGAAAAGTCTAACCATCTTTACCTGGATATGGACATTCTCTCTGCTACATAGCCTGTGACTTTACTGCCTTCTTACACAATTGTCCCATGTTCCCTATCCCCTGCATGTCCCATTCACAAATTGAAATGCTAAGGAAGGCCTGATAATCACATGACTTTTTTCAATAGGAAACTGAACATCAAATCCATACTGACACAGAAAATTCTGGAGTATGCTAGGTATAATTGTTAAATGTTTATGTTGAAAGGACAAAATTGGAAAGTGCATTGGAGAATCTGCTATGCACACACCTGTAAAGAAAAATTGACTAGCTGATGACAGCTTTGACTGAAGTGACTATAAAATGGCAAAAATTAAGTTTGAGGAACTGCAGTAAGACCAGCTGCAGACTGGAGATCCCAGATTTTAAATGAGCAGATTTTGACTTGTTTGAGTGGAAGTCTTGCTGTCATGTTCTTGGAAGCAGTTAGAGCAGGGCTCCTCCCCAGGGAAGGTGAATTGGGAGCCACAGGTGACCCAGCACTGCCGAGGCAGGATGCTGCACTGCTGAAAGAGAGCACAGTCTGAGCAGGCTGAGCAGAACAGGGAAAATGATAACAAGAGAGATGTTCAATGCTCCAGTGATCATGGGAGGAGCTGATGTTGTCAGTGAGGGCCAAAATAAAACGGTGGCAAAGAAAAATGGCAGTTCATCAACAGCTGGACACAGGTTTTCTTATGGCATAGCTTCATGTGTCCATGCAGGCAGGGGACTGGCTAGGTAAGCAGCTCTGCAGAAAGAGACTGCTGACTGAATCACCAGTACATCTTGCAGACATGATGGCTAATTGAATATTGGACTGCATTATAGGATTACAGCCAGCAGGTTGGAGGAATTTTTTTTCTTTTCTGCTATCCAGTTGAGAGTCTTCATCTTGAATATTGTACCACTTATGGGCTCCCTGCTGAAAGAAAAATATTGATAAGTTGGAGAGAGTGGGTAGAAAAGTTAGCCTTGAGGAAAAAAAATGCTAAAGCAGGGTCTAATTGCTCTTCTCAGTATCTAATGAATGACTTTAGAGAAAGCAGTGCTTAGCTATTTTCAGGTAGAAATTAAAAAAGCAATTGGTGCAACTGCTGCAAAACCAGAAATTCTGATTGGAGTAAAAGTTGTTAAACACTGCAACAGATTACCCCAGAATCTGTCCTCAGAGATATTTAAAATGATTGATTATATCTCTGAGCAAAGTATAAACCTGATTTAACTTTGAATTTAACTATGCCTCGACTAACTGACTTCCAGAGGTCACTTCTAAACAGTTGCATGGTCTTGGAGCAAGGCAAATAGCTGGGAGTAGATTGATGAAACCCACATAGAGCTGTCTCACATGCAAGCCAAGTTTTGGTTAATTTATGAGTACACATAAGAAAGCTAATCCAGATGTGTCGTGCACATGCTGTGGGTAACTCACAACACTTGTAGGTCAATGCACTCAATCCCAGCCAGGGTCTGGCCTGTGCCTGCTCAGTTCTACCTCTGTCACAGTCCTGCCCAGCAACATGTAGCTTTGGCTTACATACAATATCCACCATCCAGAAAGACTAAAAATAGTGCTATCCTCCTCTTTATGGTTCCTGGGGTGTATCTCTTTTAATAGGGCCAGACCAGAGCATATTTGGCACTCTCTGCATGCTAAAAGTACCTCTTTTGCCACTGTGTAATCATTACTGAAAGTCAGGTAGAAGATTTTGCTGGCTCCCTCAAGGAAATTCTGGTAAAATAATGCTATTAAGGTAGGTGTCTGCTGCCCACCTCATCTTCTCTTGATCTGTGTACATACCTGCAAAATTATAAAATAACTGTCTTGCCGTATTCACATGGAAATTCTGAGGAATGAAAGGCTTTGCTGGCATTTCTAAAACTGAATCAATGGAAAATATACTCCCCAAGCACATTTTGTCCTGGGGTTAGTTTAGTTTAGGTAATCTGCACACTAAAACAACTATTTACTTTATGTACCATAGTCATATCTGAAAGAATGAAACTTACCCATTTTTCATAGGCTTTCTTGAACACCTGCTCTAAAAATGACCCTGAGAAATCAGAAACTCAAGCACTAAAAATACCTTCTGAACTTGCCTTTAGGTCAGCTACAGATTATGAGTAAAGATTTTGCTGTACTAATTTTGGGGCCTAAGGGAGGTAGAATGGAACTTCATTTTCTTTTTGAGAGGTGATTGTCTTGAACAGCTACAGAGGTGGTATGCCTTCTAATGTTGTTCCTGCTGCCTTTTCCTATATGGAGGTATTTAGAAATCTTCCAAGAAAATATGTCTTTAAGACAAGTTTTGTTAAGACTTCTGTCCTGAACAGATAGCATTATGTCTCAGAGGTTCCTGAGATATGTCTTCTGCTTAGTTTAAAAGATATAAAAAGGAAAACCCAGACACTCACTCTAATGGGAAAAATCTCTGAAGATAACTTATGGGAGTTTGCTTAGGAAAAGATATATTGGAAGAAGATAGATGGAAGAAGTGCTGGACAAAGACAGAATGTTAGTGGGCATTAAAAAAAGCAATATGCAATGAAAATAAAATTGGAGGGTGCATTCTAAATCCAGCAGCAGTGGCATGGCCTCATTTGGTCATCTGTGCCTTCAGGCATGCCTAATTTTCATGTTTTAAGGAAAAAGTTCCTTCAATTCCTTTTTTTCTCTTCCTTTATGTTTATTCCTTTAATGAGTTATTTGGGGTTTTTTTTCACCACAGAAAATAAGTAGGAGTTTGAAATTAAATTATCCCAGAATGCAACTCTGAACTGTGCACTGGAAGAAATTCCTTCTGACTCCACTGCAGTGAGCAGCTTGTGCCAGAGGCACACTATCTAATTATCATACACTTTCTTGACTAGTATTGTGGGGAGGGAAAAGGTAATGTGCGATCATCTAAAATATGAAACAATAAAACAAATTTACTGCATGAAGTAAAAGGAGGAAAAATGAGATGGGAGTTGTTTTTGTTAAATGTTTACTGTTCACGCACTGCCTGAGGCTTAAATTTGTGACTGTTAGAGGATTTTACAATTTTACGGACACCATTGGAAGATCTTAAAGTATTGTGGTTTGTATTGTGATTCTTGTTGAAAGTGCACATTCTTTGCTTTTCAGACATTATATCTAGCTTGGTGGTTTATTATGTGCTTCTTGAAAATGATCCTTCAGCCATTCTTAGCTCTAAACCAAATCATTACTAGACTGATTCATCCAAAAAACAAATGCTACCAGAAACTCTCTGTATTCCTTTTCACTTTTAAAGACCTTACTCTTTTATTGTCCATAATTCACTTAGCAAAATCCTCTGCAAAGCCTCTGATTTCCAATAAAGGAATAATTGTGATTGAGGACTGAGAGAAAATTCTGCTTCTAGTCATGATTTTGTAATTATTTCCTCAAGCTCTGTCTTCTATTAATTATGAATTTACTTAGAAAACAGTCTGCTCATCAATAGTTTAATAACAAAGAAAAAGAATCTTTATATAAAGAAGAACACGTCTCAAAAACTCATCTAAGAAAATCATTTTTTCTGTAGTACAGATATGTCTCTGTGTCCCTTTGGAAAGTTAATGCAATCACAAGTCATTAGCAAAAGACCAAAAGTTTTTCCCCATTTACCTACTTTCTCTCATCACATACTCATCACAGCTAAAAAATTACCACACATTCGCTGATACACAGAGTACGCATGCAAGTGAAAATAACTAAACAGATATAAAATATTTTTCAGCTCTGCAAAATACTAGGAAATTGCTTGCAAAGTTTAATTTACATTTAATGTTCTTTGATGGGTCAGATATCTAATTTCTTACATGCAATAATGTAAAATAAGTGACTGCAGACAATTCCCACAATAGTCAGTATTAAACTTTGTTGCTAATACAAGCAATTTACATGAAAGTGCCAGTATGATCTATCCACTTAGTTGCTACAAATTCCTGAAAAATTTTAAATTTAGACTAAACTGAAGACACTGTCTCTTTCTGTGATGATAATTTTATAAACTTCCTCAAAATCCTAGACAGAAGTCAGAATTTCAAGTATGTTACCTCACCACCTCACCCATGTAGCAGTGATGAGAGCAAACACCCTGCATGAGGGGCAGGCTTAAAACTCAATTACACATTGCCTGGGCTAGACAACATCTGGCAGAAAAAAGCTGGTTTTTTTGGGTTTTTTTGTTGGTTTTTTTGTTGGGTTTTTATTTGACAAACAGAAAGAACTTTGGAATTTCATTTTAATGATGGAGTAATGATATGTAATAATTCACAGTTATGTGACCAATCAATCCTTTCCATTGTGAGGTGCTTAATATAAAAACATATTATAAAGAGAAAGATATGGACAGGAAAAAAAATGTAAGCTCCTATCTTTACATAAAATTCTAATCATATGTGTTTCTGTGTATGAACCTTTTTTCTGAGGAGCTCTCTTATGACTTAGTCTATGTAACTCCAAACCACCGCTGCAGTTTCATTTGAAAAGCTGAAACTCTTGAAGTAAACCTTTGCCTGTTAAGAAAACAAAGAAAAAATCAAGGAGTCATGATCAGAAGTAGAATAAATAGATAAACCACATCTGTGTCTGTATATCTTGCAATTAATCTGCTAACACTATATAAGTTATGGGTAGGAAGGTTACAATATTCTATGGACCAGGAACAACATCAGGATGGAAAATCTGTCAGCTCAAGAGCTGTCAGCCTCCTGAGGCAATAGTATAAGGGAGAGAGTGATCTTTACTTCTTGGTCTGAAGTCTTCTTTCCCAACAATGAGGATCAAATAAACTGGTCTGCATAGGATATTGTGCTATGGATTAAAGTTTCTTTCAGAGGATGAAGTAAATCCATTCTGTACTGGTGAATAAGGGCTCCCACCCCATGATGGAGGGTGGGAGCATATTCACCATAGGCTGATGGTAAAGACAAGTCAAATCTTTGATCATTTAAGTTTCATTCCCTCTCTCCCAGAAGAGGTGCATTTATACATTTATATGTAAGGGTACATTTATAACAGCAGATCTGTATTTTTCATTTGAGATTCGTATGTCCTGCTTTTCCAAGAGTGTTCAGACACCTACAGTGTACTGATAGAAGGAATTAATTTAGGAAGGACAACAATTTAGGAAGGACAGGGGTCTGTTGATGTTATAGTGGTTTTTGGGGATAATTATTTGCGTGCGTCACGCCACCCCACCCAACTTGCTTGACATTTTGCTATTTTCTGAATCATTCTTTTTTTGTATAAATGTTATTCATATATGGTAATGTATGGTTATGTATGTATGTATTTATCTAAAAGCTAAATTGTAATTCTCTTTTCTTTTCTGATTTTTCTGAAAGCAAACTAAATGTGTTAATATGCTCAGTGACTACTGTATTATAATCACTTTCTAATCATTATGCAGTTTCTTGAACAAAACAATCTGGGAAAATGAGAATTCTCTCACGCTGATAAATATCTATCAAAAACATTAGGCTGTTACTATATTCCTCTTAATTTTAAGATACAAAACCTGTGTTTTCTGAGGCTTTTAGGTGACATGTAACTGGCATGAAATATATAACTTCAGATAATAAAATGAAATTGCTTGCAAAATATTATCACAATAATATTATCACTCAAATATTTTTTTAAAATTTGCATTATATACTTGAAACAATTTTTTAATTATTAAATGCAAATATGCTATGGGAAGACAGGAATGTTATTTTTTAATTTATAATTTAATGTTTCACTTTTATTTCTTAGGAAGAAAATTCTGGTAGTAGGATAAGGGTAGAAAATTTTGTACGTTCCCAACTACACACCTTATTTTAATGTTAGTTTCCAAAATGTTGTGGAATACCTGTACACAATATTCATTCTTCTAATAAGACCTCTCATATCACTGAACAAACTAGGATCCAGCTGTTTTCCTTTTATTTACATCATTAGCAGTCCTACAAATTTGGCATCTAAAGTCAGCTGGAAAAGCACAATATTTTTGTATGCGTACCTTCTTCTTAATGAAGCCACAGAACAGAATTAAATCAGCTAAGGAATCTGGTACTTTTAATTGCAGTAGTTGATAGTCTGACACTCTCTTCTAAGCTAAAGTAAATAAATTACTGTCTTCCATCTGACCACATTTCCATACCCAACAAATATGTGATGAAAAATTAGACTTACATAAATTATTTTAGATAGTAAAAAGTTTTCATATAGAATTCCATAACACTAATGGAAACCATTTTAATCAGCCTGGAAAAAAAGTCATATGAAATTGTAATTTATATTAATGAGAAAACAGAAAAGAAAAATAATGTCTCTTCCTTACTTTGATAATAAAGAGATGTGGTAAAACATCTTTTATGTAGAATTCCCATTGATTTCAACAAGGACCTTTACCTCATGACTGACTGAGTGTAAAAAATGTGGATTTCATTATCTCTACATTAATTTTTGCAAAAATAAGCCACATTGTTCTAAGTTTCACATCCATAAGATGAGGGAAAAAAACCAAAAATTTATTATAACGTGTATCAAATAAGACAAAAGCTTCTATTTGTTAACAAGCTACAGTACAAATAGAAAAATTATGTGTAGTTCAGAAGAAGAAATGAAGAAATCAGGGATTTCATTTATGTAAAATGGGAAAGATTGTGTATGAAGCTCTTAAAAATAATGTAGCTAAAATCACAGCCCACTTCTTAAGCTCTACTTAGCCTGGAGAGGATGGAAAGAAGAGGACAGAAGAGGGGAGTGAGAAGACAGGCTGCAGTCTCTCACAGCTGGAAAGGAGTCAGTGAGAAGGACCCCCAAGTAACCATTTACCACTCTGCCTGCCTCCATGTATTGCAAACAATCTCTAACCTGAAATCTTAAGATTGTTTGTAAGTCTTCTTTAGAGCACAAGTTCTTAGATTTCCCACGACATCGATTAGACAATGCTGGTTACTGCACCATGCAATATGACAGAAAAAATTGACATAAAAAGATGAAAATTCACAGTAACCAAAGGGATAGAGTGGGACAATTGCTTAAAAAACTCATAGTATGATTACTCTACATCAAGTCCACACTTCCTGCTAACATGTTTATGCAGGAAAAAGATTCCATTATGTGATTGATGATGCTGAGCTCTTTCTTAAGTGCCAGCAAGAGTTCCATTTGATCAGCCTATAGCTCAATGAACTTGAGTATTGTGAGCTTTTTGTTCAAGCCAGATGCTATTGAAAATGTAAGGCAGTAACTATTCCATTTTCCAGCCTTATCTGTCTTTCTATCTCTCACAGAACATGTCCAAATTGCCTCTGTACTGCTGCCAAGAAAGTAATGTATCCCTCAACATCACCCTGAGAATTAACAATGCAGCAGGAATTCTTGTCCTAGAAGAGATTTGCAGCCATAATTCTATGTCTTGGCATAGCCAGTAGAATCTTCCTAACCAGGAAGTTAGGGCAGCATGGGGACATATGTCCAAGCTACTGCAGCTTCCTGCCCTTCCCTTGGCACAGAGAAGTCACCTTGCTCTAAAAATTATGTGAAACTCTTCAGAGACACTTCAAGGTTGCCCCAAATATCTGGAGTCAATGTCACAGATTTTCAGGATGGAAAAATCCTGTTCTCTAAAAGACCAGATCCATTCATATGCCTCTGAATATGCATATATCTCCGAATTAGTCAGATCATGACTGAGTTTGGAAAGAAAGGTTGTGTTTTTTTGTGGAAAGAAGAGAAAAAGGTGACGAAAAAAGGGTTTGAGTAAAAGCGCTTCATGTCTATAAACTACATAGATCAGGTTCCATATGGCATGTACGTATCATCTCTAGAGGTCCATTGTGTCTACTGAGATTCACCAGCATGGCCATGTGTACTGCTGTCACCACTCAAGTGCTGAGGCATTCTTCCAGAGAAGCCAACAGCCTCAGGGTTTGGTAAGGTCCAGTTAGGACTGTGTAGACAGTGCTCATTGGTGAACCTCAGGAACTTGATTCTAATGTCTACAGCCCTTCCCATGGATTGCAGTTCCTTCAGGGTAATTCACCTGTGCCAGCATGGAGTCCTCCATGGGCTGCAGCATGGGCACCAGCTCTGGGGCAGTCTGTTCTCTGCTCTACCCCCAGAGCAATTAATCCTTTTATTCTTTCTCCTTGGTATTTGAAGGGATGTCTCACACATTTTTTCTTCATATTTTTCTACAGTGTGGTGTTCTGATATTTCTTAGGTATATTTTTACAGAGGCACATCTTAGATCTGTTGGACCCAGCAGGAATCTGCTGTGTCCTGCTCAGGGCAGCCCCTGGCCTCTTCCTAACAGACGCCACCCTGTCACCAATTCTGGACATGTACATCAAAACTATATTTTATATATTATATGTATACATAAAATATATGCGTATATATAAAATATATGTATATATACATATATGTATAAAATTGCTTATATAATTTAATCTACATGGGGTTATTACATCTAATGCCATATATATTAGGTTTAGATATAGATATAGACATAGACCTCATCAACCCTTGTCTGTTCAAACTTTATTATGATATACAAACATTCTGTAGTGTGCCCATGAAAAGTTGTAGTCTTTGACTACTCGCCTTGATCTTGTCTAATGGAGTTTTGCTAAACCTAGAGACTAAACAAATATATTTGGCAGTGCTGTTTTCAGATTTTTATTGGAAACTCATTGTTGTCTTGTTGATCCCGCTCCAGAAATGCTTGAGGAAGGAAGTGCTTGCTGATTCACAACAATTTTAAGCAAGAGCTACATATGTGGCAAAAGTATGCTGTAGCTATGACAAAGTAGTAAGGGAATTGGTCTGAGAGACTTGGGCTGTCGTTACTGATCATGTGGAGCAAGCATGGCAATACTGACAGATATCACTACCTGCTAACTGAGCCTAACTGCCTTGTGAATGCTGATGTTACACATAGTCCCAGAGTCTGAGGGAGCTGTCAAGACTGATTTCTGCCAAGTACTAGGTTGTCTGAAGCATCATAGTAGATGGGGATTATGTGCTGCTACAGGAAGATCAGGGAATTATAAGATACTAGTAAAAACAGTACCCTCAGCACACAATTAATAAGCAACTTGTGAACTGAAATATAGTTGCTTAAAACATTATATTAAAGTATTTTAAAATCTCAGATAATTTGTACAAGCTGAAAGCTTTGTGTTTGGAGTAGGATATTGGTTCAGGTGGCTGTGGAAATGATCTACAGCAAATAACTGCGTAGTTTGTAATGGAAAAGTTAATTTGTCTGTGGATGTTGAGGGCTGAATCAGCCATATGCAAATTAAAGCTTTAATAGTGACTTTTGTCTGAGAGTGTAGGGTGTTGGAAAAAGTCTGATACACTGCTGGAAGTTACCTTGTAGTGTTAAATGTTCTCTACAAAAATACAGGAGCTAAGGAAGCCAAAGCTCAGGTGTTGTTAAAAGCAGCAAGAGATGTGAAGGGCAAAAAGAAAAAATTCTTTTAAAAAATGGCAGCCAAGAAAAGGCTTTAAAAACTGAGACACAGATTCTCACTGCCTGCTTTGCCTTAATTTTCATTGGTAAGGTGAGAGTTTGCTCACAGGTCTAGTGGTAATGCATAGGAACAAGCATTGATTATCAATCAATGTTGATTAATATAGAAAATCTTGTGCCAAAAGTTTAATTTAAACTATTAGTTCATGAAAATGTTAAAAGGCAGAAACTCTTTTGTAAAAATGAATGATGGTGATTGTGATTTAAATGTCCATATTTTACCCTATTCTTCTTATAAGAAGAGGTATCTATTTACTTCAGTCACCAAAGAAACTCTTTTTTTGAATTTGTAGCAGAAAGCTCTTTACAATAAGTCTATAAAGATTTTGAGTAGCAAGAACATGCTGAAGTTATTGTATGGGTGTTTTTCAGTTTTCTCCTAGATAAAATACACATGTAGCTCATATTATCAATGATAAAACATAGAAAAAAACTAAAATAAATTTAAAAAAAGATAACATTTCACTTTCCCCAGTAAAACTTCCACTGGTTTTGAGTTCTATTTTTTTTTGTCGTTGTTGTCGTTACTATTTTTTCTTCGTCACATAGGGTGGAGGGAAATGAGGCTCCTGGCAACCTATTTTCATGCATCTTGATACTGAAGTGATGAAGAGCTGTTGGATTCCCACTGTTTACCCCTGTGGATTAATGAAGGGTGAGACAGAAATTGTAGAGCTGCCATGCAGAATGACCTTACCTGATAAGACTGTTCTGCCTTCACTGCAGTAGGTGAGAAGGGCAGGCTGTATGCAGCAAGATGGTTTTTCTGTACCTTAATGAGAAAAATTGACCTGTTTATCCACCAGCTGTCTTCTTTGTTTTTGATTCAAGTAAATTTTGGGAAACTTTTCTGAATCTAAATGTTGTATTAAAGCTGAATCCTCCAAAAAAATGGCTTATTGTCAGCAAAATCTGGTGGATTGCTAAAAACTATGGGAAAACACCTGCCAATAAATGCATTTATAAGACAATGATATTCTTAGACCACTTCTAGAGACAGTATTCTGACTTAATTTATATGATATGAGTGAACAAGAACTCTTTTTTCCCACCTACTAAACTGCTGTTATTGTCTTTTATAAGCATTTTGTATAGATTAGATTTGCTTTTTATTTTTTCTGTTGCATATTTGGGACATAATTGGGTGAAAAAATAAAAGATGTACACCTCCAAATTACAGCTGAGGGAGAGGGGGGCAGGATTTTATGTAGGAAATATACATTTCAATAACATGACTATATCTGGCTTCCATTTCATGCTAAAAGATAAGTATTTTCTAGCACATGAATAGAAAGAAAACCTGTACAGATCAGTTTGTACAAGAAAATGAAAGTATTCTTTAAGGTTACTGTATCAAACATTGAAGAATTGGGAAATTCAAAAGTAAAGTTGGAATGAACAATTTATTCAGAATCAAGGTAAATGGAACGATTATCCATTTCACTGCTCTTTTTAAGGTTTTCAAATTTCTTGAATCTAGTACCTTTGTGCAGTTCAAATTTCTCCCCAGATGCTCATCTCAGCATCTGATTCCTCATTCAGTCATTAGACTCCTGCTGCTCCTTGATTTTCCTTACTTGCTTGTAAATCACAGGAACATAGCAGCCCTTCTCTCCCCCAGTTCTGTGTCATGCCCAGACCTTCACTCTCCCCATCACCCAGGCTGTCAATAAATAGATCAAAACCTACTAATGCCAGTATTCATCCCTGAGGGATGCCACTCTTAACTATTCACCACTGGGACTTTGCACTGCCCATCTCAAACTTTTGTCCCTGATGATCCAGCTGGCTTTCAATTCACCTTTTGGCTAGCTTGTCCAGTTCATATGTCTGCCAAAGTGCTGTGGGAAACCATACAGAAGGTTTTACTGAATCCCAGGTAAACAACACACAGCTTTCCCTTGGTGCTCAGGGCAAAAGAGCAGAAAATTTTGTCAGGAATTCCTTCCTCTACATAAAACCATGTTGGCTGATCCCAGTCACCTGCTTGCCTTTCCTAAGGCTGGCACCACTTCCAGCATTAGTTGCTCCATAATCTCACGCATTAAGGTGAGGCTGAGCAGTCTCTTTCCCTAGATGCCCCCTTCTTGCCCTTCTTTGAAATGAGTGGGATATTTTCCTTTTTCTCATTTTCAGGAATCTCCCCCAGTCATCATGATTTTTCAGTGGCTTCACAGTGACATTGGCCACATTCCTCAACACCCTTGGATGCATCCATTTGTTCCCATGCACTTGAGTACAGCCAGATTTCTAAAGTGTTCCCTCACTCCATCTTACATTTCTCTGCATAATGCTTGCTCCTATGCACTACCACTGGACCTGTGAGCAAACTCTCACCTTACCAATGAAAATTAAGGCAAAGCAGGCAGTGAGAATCTGTGTCTCAGTTTTTAAAGCCTTTTCTTGGCTGCCATTTTTTAAAAGAATTTTTTCTTTTTGCCCTTCACATCTCTTGCTGCTTTTAACAACACCTGAGCTTTGGCTTCCTTAACTCCTGTATTTTTGTAGAGAATATTTAACATAAAAGCAAGGTGGGTAGTCAAAGGCAGCTTTTCATGGACACACTACAAAATATTTGCATATCATAATAAATTTTGAACAAGTAAGGTTTGATGGGACTTATATTTATATTTAAACGTAATATATGGGATTAGATATAATAATCCCATATAGATTAAATTATATATGAAATATATAATATTTTATATATGCATCTAATATATAAAGTATAGTTTCGATGTAGGTGTCCAGTCTTGGTGACAGGATGACATCTGTTAGGAAGAGGTCAGGATTTCCCCTAAGCAGGACCCAGCAGATTCCAGCTGGCTCCAACAGACCTAAGATGGTGGTGCCTCTGTAAAACCAGACTTGGTCTGAGTCTTTTGTGAACAAGTGGAAAAGAAAGGAAAATAAATAAATAAATAAATAAATAAATAAGAACTGTATGAGTGAAGCGAGTTAAAAAAGAAAAAACAGACAAAGATCTAGAAGTAAAATTAATTATAGTTAAAAGTCTTTACCTTAGCCCTCATACACAGATATTTTTCCTGCTCTAGTAGCCACAAAGCATGTATCAATAAAATCTTTTACAACTTAATATTGTTTCAGTGAAAAGTCAAAGAGGAGAAAGGAAGATTCAAAATTGATATTTAAAAGTTTTCTTTAAAAAATCCAATCAATACCACCATCTTTTCTTTAATTATCTTACCATAAATAACACTGCCAGATAAATTGCAAGGATACCCATGGTGGTTTATAAATGTAAAATTTAACTGAACTCTGCAAAATATTTGAGATTCTTTATTTCTGTATAGCTTCCTCCATGGTGTTCAAAAACTGTACCTTGATTTAATCAGAATTTCCACACCTCTGGCAATAACCCCCTGCAGAAACAGTGACTCTTGGCCCTATAGCAGTTTGTTGCTAGTTAAACAACTTTCTCTGAAAACGGATGTTGACTTGATACTTTCATGCTACCATCAGTGCATGGCAATCAGAACTTCTTACATACCCTTAAATTGTTGAGTCATCCAATAATTCAGTCTGTTAGGGAGTTGGTTATTTTGTTTAATTTAGAAATCACTTTAAATTGTTTTACTGATGAGAGTTGTGAGTTTGAGCCTGTGGTTTTTCTTTGCGTTCATGATCTGGTGCTATTTTTCATCATCCTCATAAAAAGATATGTTTTTCATTATCACGGAATTTTCATTAGTGCTCTGTCCTTTAAAGCTTGGCATATGACCCCTAGTCTAACAAAAGCAGAAGGAAAATAAAATCTTAGATAAATGAGCTCAATATGAGTCTGATTTAACCAACTAAAATTTCAGTAGTCATAATTTTAAAAGACCAGGGACAAATATTAGCAGAGCCCATGGTCCAGATGCCTGTGTGTTCTCAGGCTTCCTGAACCTAACTTTGCTATGTCAGAGTCTGCTGTCCCACACCAGCAGCTTTAATGTGTGGAGTAGTAAAAAGCAGGGAGTGGAGTGGCAGGGAGTAAGTGCTCATGTTGGTCCATTGCACACCTAACATACTGCAAAAACAGGAAATTGAAGATGTAACTTCTCTTGTGATTACTTAAACACCAGCAGGTCTTTTGGTTGTAGGTATTCCAGATCATCCTCTGTTGAACACAGCAGGCACCCCTCATTTTACCTTTCCTTGAGGCTATTTTCAAACTCTTCTAGCTTACCAAAATGGAAGATGAGAGCTGTAATTATGGGAATCTTTTTGTCTCTGAACCAGCACTTCTCTTTTGATCTCATCCTATTCAAATGTCATTACTTTTGAGTCTCTGGTTGTCAAGGGAATATTTCAGGAAATTTGTTTTGCTTATTTACCAGCCTTTCTCTTCTCATGGCTTTGGTAGATTATGTTGTAGTCCCAAGTCCATATGCATTCTACTCCAAGTGAAGTTGTTTCCCAATTTTTTTTTTCCTTTTATGACATATGCATGTTCTTAGGAATAAAGGGTATTTTTTCCTTTGATTTAAGGCTCTCATGAACCTGACTTGTGCTTAATGAATGAAAAAAATGGAACAGTTTTCAAATTTTTAAACAGAGCCTGAAGATACTTCTTTATTATACCCCTGCCCTCTAAATTTTACTGAATACTTCTAATGAGTGGATCAGTATGTCTTTAAAAAAATCCCAACATATTGTTAATATTTTTTGCGATTTCCCTGAGGAAAGCAAAATTTTCTCTTCTGATTTTCCGTTTGTATTACTCTTGAATATGCTTCATATTATCATGATGCTGTTTATTTTTCACAGAGATGAACCTTTTAATGACCTCCATAGAACAGTAAAAACACATATTTCCAGAATAAAACTCTTCAATTTCTATAAACAAAAGTGCCACATGTAGGATGTAAATGAGAAAAAAATTCTAGTCCTTAAACTAAAGCCGTAAAAGAAAAAAAAAAAAAAATTAAAGAAATGCTAGAGCTCTCTTATACAACATTTTCTAATAAAACTCTGTCTCTAAAAGACTGTTGTGGAGTGGAAAACCTACGCTACTGCCACATTATCATGAGATGAAGTGAAATGACAGCAGGAATGTGAACAGCACAGCTTCAGAGGATTGTCTGGATGACAACAGAACCATTTCAAAGTGTTTCATGGAGGGTGCTATGCTTTTCTGGTTTTGCTTTAACATTTCAGGTAGGGGCTCCCCCAACAGGGATTGAGTGGCAACAGGGATAAGGGACATTTACTGTCAAATCAACTGTCTCCATCTCTGTCCCTGTCTGTCTCTGTCTCAGCCTCTGTTTCTGTCTCTGTCTTACTACTTCTAAGAATAGAATAATTACATCTTTTCATAATACAGTGACATTGATCAGATTTTTCATTATGCCTGGATTAAGAATAAAAAACGGGGGTGGAGCTGTGAGGGGAGAGCAACTTCAGTTGGATTCTTCTTGTACACCACCTTCTCTCTTTGTACTTTCCTGACTGACTTGGGATACAAACCAACTTCACCTTGGGTTCTTTTAGATTTAAAGGTTATTAACAACTGCAACATTAACCTGCTTAGACCTTATTTTCATTATCTCTGATCGGATGGCAGGATTAAGATAGTGGGAAGGAGCATGATGTGATTTAGTTCTGTTTGATGCTTCTGCCTTAGTAAATGTCAGAAGCAGGGAACAGAGTATTAATAATCATTTGCATCCAGTATGCTAGCAGCAGATCTCCAAGAGAATGCACTCTGTAAAATCAAGCTCCAAAGTAGCAATTGCCCCTCCTCCAAAAAATAAATGAAAACAAGGTCATTCCAGATATATCTGACAAATGCAGGGTAAAATAAAAACACTAGTATCTATTTAAAAGCCGAGAAGCAGTTTGCTGGAGCAGTTATTTCATGTTAATCACTTTGTATTTACTGCAGCTTGAGAAAGACACATTTGTTATGCAGACAGTGTTCATTGTCGTAGCTTCATCATTAATGCACTGCTGCCAGCAACAAAATGAATTAGCTCTCTGAATACTAAACTGGGAAACCAATGTTGAACCAGAGAGTGGCACAATGACACTTACAGGATTAAAATATATTACCCAGCTATGAGAGGGTGCATTTTTGGCCTTTGTTAATGATCAACTATTTTTAAGATTAGTATTAGTAAGAAACCTCTTTGGAATGGTTGAAAATTGTAGAACAAACAATAGTAATCATTTATGTTCCCCATGGGAGTTTATACTCTTTCTGGAATACAAATTTCTCATGGATTATTTCCCATGCTTGACCACAGCCATTTTTTCCCCATCAACAATTTATCATTTATCCCTTTACATGCATGCTTTGAATTTCTGCAATTCCTAGCATACTGTAGATCCATAGCAGCACTGTGGAAAGTGCATGAATACAAAACACGAAGGAATCAAAGCCCCACTGTGTCTGTGAAGAGATGTCACAGCCATGTGCAAAAGCACAGTAACAAAGCAAATGCCACCTGTCACTCTGAGTGTTTTTATATGGCTTTTGATGTCCCTTTGTCACAAGAATAACAACATTAATCTCAGTATGTTACTGTTAGTTATAACCTGCTCTGCACAGGCCACTAAACAAGTAAGGACTGACTGTATATTTTTAAAATAAAAAAGAGGGAAGGGAAGGAGCAAAGGAGGAAGAAAAACAGGAGGAAAAAATACCTCAATCAGAAAAATATATATTTTTTGTGGGAGCTTTGCACTTTCCCTGTAATAAAATATATTGAAGTAAGAGCAGAAGGAAACAGCGTCCTTTCTATTCCCTAAAAACTCTGGGCTTGACTCCCTGAGACATTGGAAGCACAACACTCCCAGACATTTGAAAGGGAGGAAAGGAACAAGGAAGCTATAAAAAACTAGTTCTACCTTTTACAAAAAGTGTCGTGTACATAAATAGGTAATAAATTCAAGCCTAAGGATCAAAGATTCTGAGCTAAGTTCTACAGGAAAAAAACAGATTCTTCTTGGATCTTGAAGTACTCATGTTCCCCTAGCAAGGAAAACAGATAAGCAGCACAATATTCTCAACTCCTTTGGGAATTCTTTCCCTTCCAGTTGGAAACAGAAGTTATTTTAACATTTATACATCTATATATATATGCAAAACAAAGCATGCCAGAAAACAGCATCGCCCAATCACTTGATACAAAGAAAGGGTTATGTACAGCAATTGTATGGTTAATGCTGATAGTTGATTATTTTTGTGTGCTAGTATATTTTAAACCTAATATTTTATAATTTAAATTCCAATGGTCTCTCTTGTTCTATTTGCATATTTTTATTTTAGAAATGTCCTTTTTCAGGTTTAGAAAGTAATTATCCAAGATTAATCTTCAAGAATGAAAATAAGCTGTGGGAGTGGGAAACTGTCATCACCATTATGCTTTCTGACCTCAATGACTATTAACTAGAATAATAATAGTATTCATTTACAAGCAAAGTTAACACTCTGAAGTTAATTAAATGTTTGTACAGTATTATGAAATTACTAAATAAGTATACTCCATAAATACCATCTTTTCATGAAAAAAGCAATGTCAAGCTCCATGGAAGTTCATTTATGTAGTTTTTCACAGTGTTCCATCCATTTTTCTAGTTGAATATATTAGCTGATTAGCAATAGAATGTGTGAGTTGAAGTAACAGAAGATAGTAGAAAAATTATACTTTGGCTGAATTAAACCTACTAGAATATCTGTAAAGAGAATGTAGCTATCAAAATTTGAATTTGACACAGTTATGGTGACAAACTCTTAATGAGAGACATTTAATAACCAATAAACTGGTGTGAAAAGTATGCACTGAAAAATTCTCAAAGGTGAACCTTGTGATTTAACCTACCCCAGCTGGCAGATGAGCCCCACACAGCTGCTCAGTTCTTCACCCCTGGTGGTGTGAGGGAGAGAATCAGAAGACTAAAAGTGATAAAAGTTGTAGGTTGACAAAAATTTAGTTTAACAGGTAAAGTAAAAGCTGTTCATTCCAGCAAAACAAAACAAGGGAATTATTCACTGTTTCCCATGGGCAGATGGATTCTCAGCCAGGCTCCACCACATGTAGCAGCATTTTGGGAAGAAAACACCATCACTCTTAACATTCTCTCCTTCCTGCTTCTTCTCCCAGGCTTATCTGCTGAGTATGATGGCACAGGGTGCAGGATATCCCTCTGGTCATTTGGAGCCAGCTGTCCTGGCCGTGCCCACCCGCAGCTCCCCGTGCACCCACAGCCCCCCACTGGCAGAATGAGAAGCAGAAAAGGCCTTGATGCTGTGTAATCACTGCTCAGCAGTGATGAAAACACCCCTGTTTCCAGCACAAATCCAGAACACAACACAAATCCAGAGCACAAATCCAACACAAATCCAGAGCACAAATCCAGCCCCGTCCTGGCTACTATGAAGAAAACTAATTCAGTCCCTGCAGAAACCAGATGAGTGGAGAAACCCATTTTTTGGTAATAATTCTACCATACTGTGTAAATTACACAAGGATTTATCTTTATAGCATTATAAGGTCCTGTACGTAGGTTGGGGTAATCCAAGCATAGAGGCTGGATGGAAAATGGGTTGAAGAGAAACTCTGAAGAGAAGGACTTGTAGGTTTTGGTTGAAAAGAAGCCAAACACAACCCAGCAATGTGTATATATAACCCAGAAATCAAACCATGTCTAGCCTACATCCAAAGCACTGTGGCCAGCAGATTGAGGGAGATGATTTTGCTCCTTTGTCCTGCTGGAAGCCCACCTGGAGTCCTGCATCCAGTTCTGGAGCCCCCAACATGAGAAGGACATGAACATGTTAGAGTCCAGAAGAGGCCACAGAGATGGTCAGAGTGCTGAAGCACCTTTCCTATGAGGACAAACTCTCAGATGGTTGGGGTTGTACAGACAGGGAAAGAGAAGGCTCCAGAGAGATCTTATAGCACCTTCCAGAACCTAAAGGGGCCTACAAGGAAGTTGTAGAGGAGCATTTTCGAAGAACATTTAGTGATAGGATGAGGGGAATGGCTTCAAACTGCAAGGAAGCAGGTTCAGATTAGATGTTAAGAAAAAAATATTTTCTGTCATTGTGGTAAGGTGCTAGAACAGGTTTCCCAGGGAAGTTACGGGTAACCCATTCCTGGAAGAGCTCAAAGCGTGGTTGGATAAAGGCTTTGACCAATTTGTCTTGTAGAAGGTATCCCTGTCCATGGCAGGGGGGATAAGCAGATGAACTTTAAAGCCCTTAAAGATCTTGTCAATTGGTCATGAAACATTGTTAATGATAAAAAGGTAAACATTTTCTTCACTGAATAGTTTATTTACTTTCATAGTGATGACTGGACTTTTTTCCTACATTTTTTAAGGGCTCTGAAATTCACTTGGTCATGTAATCATCTGCCTTGTAGTTTTAGCTATATATTGTTACACATCTTGAAACCTACAGGCATTCAAGTCATGATTATAAATGCTATTAAGAAAATGGACATCATATTTTTCTTTCTCCAGATAGACTGAGCTTTTGAAAGGGAAAAATAAGTAGTGTCAAGGTTCTCTTTTTGTATCTTAAATCAGAAATCAAGTATTACATCATTTACAAATGCATGTATCATTGAAAGAAAAGAAATATGCTGGAGGCTATGCCACTGTCATTTTATGGGGCAAAATATCCCTGCCTAGTAGAGAACGGGTTTCCTTATCTTTAAGAAAACTAGGTCCACACCTTAACACTACCCAGAGCTGTGTGAAATAAGAGAAAATACATATAAAACCTACTGAGCTTATAATGCAGTACAAGAATGATTTCTTACAGATCTTCCCACATATAATGCTGAAGCATCCAGTGAAGCTCCTGAGATATTCCTCTGGATTATTTTGCCTAATCTCAAAATGAATCTATAAACTGCTTTGAAGATATACATATTTTTGCTTTTTTTTTTTTTTAACACAAAAGTCTCCATATTTTTAATCTTAGAAACAAATTCTTCTATCTCCAAATTTTCTAAAAAATATATTTTTGGCAGGAACAAAAGTGAGTTTCTCTTATTTTTCTTCATCTTTGGCAAAAGTAAAAATTCAGTACTCTACAATGGCAGTTAAAGTTGTGGGGGGCCTTTTTTTCTCTTTTTCTCGGCAGTTTCAAGTTCTTGGGTTTCATTCATTCTAGAGATTTAGAATTTTTAAAGAGGACAAATATACTGCTGGATGAGACAGTTAGGGTCTTACTTCTTATTCTTTCCTTTATCTTTCCTTAAAACATTTTCATGTTTGCCTTTCTTGCATATTTCGGCCTTTTCAGACTGTTACTATGTTTCAGTGTGTCTTCAGTCTCATAGATTTTATTAGTTTCTCTCACTGCCCCATTAATTTTCCTCTTAATTTTGCAAAATTTCCACTCATGAAATTTAACTCACTTGTACGGCTTCATGAAAGAAGTTAACTCCCTCACAGGAGGAAAAGAATTGGACTAAAGCTATCTCCCAAACAACTAAAAAGATTTAAATTAGGGCTATTGAGTAAATTCCAGCTGTCCTAGGAATATCAGAAAAAGCGTATTTCTGTAAGTGATTACTTCACAATGATTACTCAATCTTACACACAGAACAACCACAAGGTATGGTAACATTTTTATTTTATGTGCAGGTTCTGAGAATGTCTGCTCCTCAGCAAAAGACCTGTCTTCTACATCCCAGTTTAAAAAGTCTGTCTGGAGCAGCTGATGCAAGGGCACTGGCATGCTGGAGAGCCATTATTCACCTTCTCTGCTGCTGTATCTCAGTGTTTATCCATGCCCACTGTAATACCAGGGATGCATGACTGAGAAGAGAAATTGAGAGAGAAAGTAAAAGGAGATATTAGAATTAATGGAAACATTAAGAAATAGCTCCCACTGAAACAGTTAAGAAGGATCATTTTTATTTTCCCTCCATTTTTCATTACATATTATATGGTTGCTACTAACCATACCACCCATTTCCTTTTCAAGCTGCAGTAATGTGCTGATGAGTAATTCCTGGTGAAGCTCCAAGCATTCAGTTGTAGAGGAATTTCTTTAAACGATGTATATTTTTGTAATAGAGAATCAAAATATTGTTTCACATTAAGACACAGAAATGATCTGTCTCTGAATTAGTCAAATACATGAACACATGTGTATGTGATTATGTGTGGGAATCTTTTCCTGCAAGAAAGAAGCAGAATAGAAAAATTATGAAAAGAAAAACTGAATAAAGAAAAAAAAATCCTTGAATTAATATTGCAAACATAAAATTAATTCCATGACTTATAGCATTGAGTATCCATTGTCTTACACATTATAAATATGACCTAGATCCTTAGGATTATGTTTATGATGTAACAATTAAGGCATCACATTGGCATAAAATCTACACAACACACACTTGACATGCACACTGTATGCATTCACTCTTTGAAATGGCCCAGTAATAAAATCATTGATCACTTGCTCAGATGTTGCTATCTGCACTGTAAATATTCAGGATTACAGGAGATAAAACTCACCTACTATCCAGGAAAATCTAATCATCACATCCTCAGTTGCAAAGTGGACCAAAGTTTCTATGTAGCAGATGAAGTCTGCATTTCATGCTAGGCATGCACTGTGCTTTCACTAACTTTTATTGTTACAGAATATTGAGTTCAGCTTGCACTGTCTGTGTCTAGCAGTCTTCTGCTACTGAACATCACAGAGGAGATGTCATCTTCACCAGATAATAAAATTTTCAGATGTAGTAGTCCTCAACATATGTACAGGTATTTTATTCTTCCAGTCTGTTCTCCCTTGATATCTGTTAGTTCAAACCTCTGACTTATTTGCTTCAGTATCAGCAGTATTTATCTTCTCTACCATCATCACTCTTATGAAATATAAATGTAGTTATGCTAATTGAAAGTTAGACTGTTTTTCTTCTTTTTTATATATAAAACTATGGGAGAAGGGAGATCATGATTTCAAACAAAGGCTTGTGCTCCTGTCTGTTAACCTTTGGCATTCATTTAAGAGATGTGTTGCAATGAGTTGGTCAAACTTTTAAGGAGAGTGACAATGCATATTTGCATTGCAAACAGAACTGTGCTTCTATTTGCATAACCAAGTGTTATAGTCAAATATCCCTTTCTCATAAAAGTACTCCAGTTTCTTTGAGAAATGTGAATAGTTTCCCATATTTATAATATTTAAATGATCCTCTGAGCCAAGTATCAGGTGAAAATCTAAAACTGACAAATGATAACAGAACAAAAAATTTCCTTTTATTTTATTGTTAGCTTAGACAGTCATCCTCAGAACTAAACCTCATAAATCCATATAGCTCTTTTTTTTTTTTTTAAAAAGAAATTTTGATTTGGTATCTGTCATCCATTCTCACTTATGAGCACAGTTCCACACAAGTCTTTCTGCTTTACTCACCAGTGCACAGCTCTAAGATTTTTAGGGAATCTCTACTCATATCCCTCTATGAGGTAAGAGAGTCAACAGAAACACAAAGAAAGGGAAAGGATTATGCCATTTATTTCATACACTTATTCATATGGCAAGGTAAGCCATCAGTTTCAGTTAGCAGTTTAGGCTGCCTGCATGGCCAGGGATGCTGAGAAGCTCTGCCAGACACTGGTTCAGACCCCCAGCAAAGGCTGCTGTGTAGGCTTCTCAGTTCTGCTGAAAAAGGCTGGGGAGTCCTGGCAGATGACAAGTTGACCACAATCAGGGAGTGTGGCCCTGTGACCAAGAGAGCCCGTGGTGCCCTAGGATGTATTAGGAATAGCATTGCAAGAAGGTCCAGGGAGTTGGTCCTGTCCTTCTACTCAACCCTGGCAAGACTGCAATCTGGAGAGACCAGTTTTGGGCTCCTCAGTACGAGACACAAGGAGCTACTGGAGAGGGGCCAGCAGAGGCCACAAAGATGATTAGGGGTTTGGAGCATCTCTCTTGTGAGGAAAGGCTGAGGGAGATGGGCCTGTTTGATCTACAGAAGAGAAGACTGAGAGGGCATGTAGTCAGTACACATAAATATCTCAAAGTGTGCCAAAAGGATGGTGCCAGACTCTTCTCCTTTGTTCCCAGTGACAGGATTAGAAGCAATAGACACAAACAAAACCACAAGAACTTCTACCTCATCTCAAGGTGGAAGTGTTAATTTTACATTAACAGTAGCAGAGCACTGGAACAGGCTGCCCAAGGAGCTCGTGGAATCTCCCTCTCTGGAGACCCTTAAAACCCACCTGGACACCTTCCTGTGCAACATGCTTCAGGAGACCCTTTGGATGGGATAATCTCCAGGTGTCCCTTGTAACCCTAATGATTCTGTGATTCTGTGTTTCTGGCTGTCGATACAATGTCCTCCATTCATGTATTGACTTTGGATGAAATGGGATTGCAAGGCATCTCTGTTGACACTGAGTGTGTGGGAAAGTGGGAAACTGAAGCAAACCCTACATGAATAGCTTGAAGTAGGTGTTAAATCTCTAAGCATGAGGATGTCTACTGCTGTTTGGATTAATTTCTCTGGTCTTAAGAGGCCCTTCTCTGTCCTATCTTGTTTTTCAGACCTCTGTGAATGTTTTGGATATCTCTGGAAATATCACAAATTAGACATCTGTGTTTGTTCTACTGAGTGGTTCCCTATAGTTAAGTGTGCTGAATTAGTGAATTTCTTGAAATAAGAAAAACAGTCTAGATAGGATGGGGGAATTGAAATCTTACCTTAGTATCTAATCAGTGAACTGTATTTCCATACCTGATGCTCATTTATAACATCCAAAATTCCTGTATTACTCTATCTAGGAGCAATACTCTTAGATAGGTCACTTAATCTCTCAGGAATTTTTGATTTCTTGAAATAGCTACTACAACAGAATAATTTCTTACCTCTTGCCATTTTCTTCTCATGTATTATCAGTCTGTGCTGTAACAGCTCTATCTAGAGAAACTAAAGAACAAATGAGATGGATCTGTGCTCTAAAATTTCCCTTTTTTTACTTGCTTTATCCAACATGAAGACTCAGGGGTTTTCAGTCTTGGGTTTAAATTCAAGTAGATTAAATTATTTCTATAACTTAAAAGATAATAGTGCTGAAATAAGTACACTAACAAAAATTACATGATGGTGAATTTGAAAAGAGCAAAGTTTTGTCTGTTTTGCCTTGGACCCTATTTTAAGAATAAAATTACTAATCTCATTGAGAAGATAAAAGATTATATTTTAAAATATTATTTCACAAAAAAAAAGAAGAAGAAACCTTATCTTTAAACTCCTATCAAAGAAAATCAAAAGGCACATTTCTTGATGGTGGATAATAGAATAATCACTGGTGTAGTAAAAGAAACAGACTAGAAATTAGAGCAAAGAAGTATTAGAGCTGTTGCAATACAATGTGGTGATTTAGTTTACAGTTGGAAATAAACAGGCCAGAAGGGGCAGAAAGAACAATCGATAAAACCCATGTTATGGGAGATGATGAGTGGATTCTCACAGACAATAAAAAATACATTCATGCCTTTTAAATAATTTGTAGCTCAAATCATTAGAGTTTTTTGATTAACACTATTGATGATAGGTAACAGTAATAGCCTAGACAAAAATGACATTGAACACAAATTACTTTAGTCCTTTCATCCATATGTAACTATTTATAAGATGCTACTTTGAGCTATCAACTATTGAAAAAAATTGCTCCACATGCAACTGAGTAAGTAAAAATTAAACAATACATTCAAAAATCTTTCTGTTCTTCAGATATAAATAATTTAATTTTATTAACTGTCAATGAAATTTATTTTGTATACTATTCTATAAAATAGAAGCACATTCTCATTAGAAATGTACACATTTAAATTGGAGTTTCTATTTTAAATTTGAATTATCAAACAAGTGTTTCATTAGGAAACACATAAACTAAAATTAAAATATTGACACAAGAAAAGGAAACAAAAATATTTTCTATCAAAATGAAATAATATAATGTTTGTTATAATAAACTGGGGAAAAAAATCTTAATTTCCAAGAAGTTTCTTTTAATAGGTTTTTGAAAAATGTTTTAGAGCCTAATCATAGGAAAATACATTGTATGATAGGACTTTTGTTTTTTAATAGCTACTGTAGTCCAGTACTACACAGTGCAATGAAAAATGAAAAAAAAAAAACAAAAAAAAAGAAGAAGAAACCTTGTGTCAGACATTCTTGTAACAATCATTAATTCTGCTTTCAGCCACTGTCTCACAGGAACTTGTCTGGTGAAGTTAGAGGATGTCTGAAAAAAATAGATTAGTAATTTATTTTCTTATATGGAAATACTTGAAGAATACATGGGAAAACTGCTGTTATCTTGGTGACAGGAGCCTTCTAAGTCCACTAACTCCATGCAGTATAACAAGAGAAATTCAGCATTTAGAAGTGCTATCTAAACTGTTCAAATTTATAATAAAACATAGTAAATATTAATATTCCAGTAGCAACAGACATAACAAAACATTATTTCAGCCAGCTTGTGACTGTCCTCATGCACCTGAAAAGGTTGAAAGATGTAGAACTTCTGTCTTAGCTCCACATTTTGCAAGATAATCAGTCAAAATGTTTTTAGTATTTATGGAACAGAATCTTGTGGGTTTCTAGGAAATATGTTCCTAGGAACAGCTGGCAGACAATGGTGTGCTGAAACATTCTTTTATTGTTTTAAACACACCTAAAGACTACAAAATTATAGAGTGCACCAACACTAATTTTTCAGTGCGTATCCTTCATCTACTTTCTTCTTATTCTTCCATTTGACTGCTGTGAGTTGCTGAACACCATGACTACAGCATTATTTAGGAAGAAGCTTTTGCCAGATGTTTTCCACATAAGTGGTAAGAGTCTGTCCTCAGTAGTAGTTCAAGCACAGTAAATTGAGGTGTAAACTCTGAAGTATACGTTTTAGACAGATAGACTTATCTTAGCTCCAGTGATGACAACAAACTTTATACAAAGATAGTAAAACATTAATTCATTTGCTCTTGCTCTTCCACTTTATCTTATTCCTCCATATGATGTGTTCCTTTGAGGAAATATTCTGTTAAGCCATCTAGGTGAACGCCAAGGACAACCTTAACTTGTCACCAGAGCAAAATTTCCTATGGGTAGCTTGGTAGCACTGGTAAATAATTTTTGAAAGTTGTTAGAACATAACAAATATCAGCCCATCAAGGCTAAAGGGGTCCACCAAGCCAGACTCAATGAAAGAAAAATATTTACTGTTCACTTAGGCGCGGTGAAATTCAAATCTTCTATTAGAAGTGACTAGAAGAAAATCAGACGTGATTGTTCTCTTTTTCATTAAAACTTTTACAGTACTGTGTTAGTACCCAATCCTATATCATGGGTGGATCTATAATTCTGTACTGCAAAGAGGAGATGAGTGAAGTCTTCAGTGCGTGAAGTGTCAACACAAGCTAAGTAAAAAGTGTGTGTAAACTAAGATTCCTGTGAGGTAAAATGCAGTGCCTAGAATGTATGAATAAATACCTATAAAGCTTGAAGCACTATATAATAATTTAATTCTGTTAAGAAATAATTATTTCATTTTTGCATAGCCATCTATTTAGTAAAATAGTAACACAGTTGGTTGGTAAGCTGTTTTTTATAATACATGGACCCTATAAAAATTTTATTGCATTTTCATATACTGTGACATTTTAGGAAATCTAAGGAATCATATAATCAAAGAATAATTTACATTGGAATAGGCCTTTAAGCTTGTTGAGTCCAATTATTAACCCATCACTGCCAAGGACACCAGGGAATCATGCCTTTAAGTGTCACACCCACAGGTTTTTCAAACGCCCTGAGGGACAGTGACTCCACCATCACCCTGGGCAGCCTGTTCAAAGAAGAAATTTTTCCTAACATCTAATCTTCTACAGCAGGAGCTTGATTATGTTCTCATTGGACTTTGGCACTTCTACTTTTCACGCTCCATAATATCATGATAATCTTGTAGTCCTTCTGATTTGGCTGCCCCTTCATAAAAAGGTAATAAACTGTCCTGGTTTTTTCCTGAGTTCAAGCCAAAGTCCTCTGTTTAACAAGATGCCTAGTCTTTTGAGTACATGGGATTTCTCCTGTACCTAGAAGGTTTCCTTCCAGAAAGTGTCCAGTCTACCAGGACTTCTTGGTCGTTCTGGACCGCTTCACAATCTATGAACCAGTCTCCCAAACATATAAAAAGCCTGCACTCTGGATTTCCAAGGTAGCAGTTTTGCAGACCTTGTTTCTTACATTTCAAAGAATTTAATACTATCAATCTGTGATTGCTGTGTCCAAGATGACCTCCAGCCACCACATCACCCACCAGTCCTTCTCTGTTCAAAAACAGCAGGTCCAGTGGGATTTGATTGCTGTTTGATTTCTTCATCAACAGTGTCAGGAAGTTTGACCGAAGTTAAATGACGTCATTCTTAAGAACTGTACAAAATTATGGCACAGAATTAACAATAACGTATAGCAACAAATGCCTCCAAGTCCTTCCCCTCAGGATTTTTCTTAAGACATTGCCATTCATGAAAATTACTCACATAGTAATTTATATTTTTTTGCTTGTAGACAAGCTCTTAAAACCTTATTCATTAAAATCCAACAGAACCCAAGTAATGACACGAGAACTTTGTAATGTTTAAATATTCATTGTCTCAAATATAATGTGGTTAACAAGTATGTGTGAAGTACATATATGCTGGGTTTTACCTGAAATAAAAAAAAAAAGGAAAAGAAAGATAATTACATATCTAATCCGGGCTGCAAGAGCACATTGCCTCCTCATGTCCAGCCTTTCTTCCACCAGCACTCCCAGTTACATCCAATGTCTCAGATGATTCAATTCAAATAATTATAACTTTTATAATAATTTATATTTATATTTTTTATAATTTTATTTATCATTTTATTATAATTTTAAAAAGTAATATCAAGTGAGTATAAAAAAAAGGAACACTTGGCAATGAAAAGAAGAATTAGAAGAAAAATGCACATAATCATTTTAGATGCTGCATTTTATTCAACTACTGTGAGCTGTGAATGGATATAGTTTTTTAATAAAAAGAGTTGAACAAATGGAGCTTAGATACTTTATAAATGAAGCTTCAGTTATGCTCTGTCACATTTTCCCATTACTTAACTCATGTTTAGCATAGAACTGATTTCTTTGCTGATTTTTTTCTGTATCTGTGGTTTACCCACAGATATATAATACCAAGTAACAAATCTGCTTTCTACACTTTTTGACTTACTAATTGTTTACTAAATGATGCTTAAAGAATAAAAATTATATTTTCATGCAAATGGTTCTAGTTTAAGATCTCCAGATTGTATTCTTATTGTCACTGAACATACTGTAAAAATATTTATAATACTTTCCATAGTCTATTGTACTCACAGAACTGAAAAGTGTTAAATCCATTAAGCAATTGGAAATTGGTCTGTGTCAGCCATAACTACTTGTCATCTTCATATATAATCTTCTCAGGAAATCAATACAACACAGGCAGACTTCTAGCTATTGATCTAAACCACTTTACATATAACAAAACCTGATTCTGATAAATGATAGTGCAAAAGGAAGAGGATGTGTAATTTGCTGTCATTTGACAACTAGCATCTATATCATTCTTCTACTTACAAAAATAAGCAGATCATTTTTCAAAGTGTTTGAAAGACTATCTGGTGTTTAAATGCCTCTGGATATTAAACAAACTGGTGTGCATTGCTGTACATAACCTTACAGGTTATGTCATTGACCCTATGAGCACCAGCACCAGCATCTGCTGGCATGGCTCTTGTGTTATAGTTGATGAGGAATCTTTTTGATTCAATCTCTTTGATCCTTTTGTCAATACTGAGGTCTTTATCTCAGATATATATAAAAAGGTTGGAGTGACTGTATTTCATACCTCTGTGTTTTCCAGTAGCCTGTCACAAAGGCAGACACTTTCCATCAAATTAAACTTTGAGGATTTTACTTTTAAAAACACAATGCTTACAGACAGAAAATAGAAGATATTGATCTTGGCTAATTATGACAGACTTCAATTTCCAAATTACATTACTTTCAATTTATTGTATCCTAAAGATGATGAGACTTTGATTTCTTTCTCTCTCAGAAGTTTCTCAATGGAAATAATTAATTACTGTAAACTGGCAGCTGAATCATTATTTAAGACATTTTAGATTTTGTTAACTGTCACCAAAATCAAGAAAAGGAGACATTAGTTTATAGCTGGTAGACTTTGGGTCTATGCAGTGTATACTTCAAAAAGTTGACTTCTGAAAGCATGAGGTTCTGGGCCATTCTGCCAAATAATCTTCTATGGAGTACAATAAAAACTACAGCTGCTGTTACTGGATATCAAAGTCTGTTTCAAAGCCAGAGCATTCCCGAAGCAACCCTTCCTCCATTCTTAGCTTACAGATCTCTTTTATTTTTTTCTTGAGCATTTAAACTAGCCTAAATGTAACTTCTATAAATAATCTTACTGATTTTCCAGATAATATGCAGTACATCTATGGATTTTTCCATGACAGCAGGATAATTCACTGGGATTCAGGGAACATGGTTTGAACAGACATTTCCAGAGCTATGCTCTACCTCTGAAGACTCACCATTCATAAGAAAAGAAGCAATCTCAGGAGTCCAGGTGTTGTAGCCTGATGAAAATGAAATAAACTTCAATGGAAAAGGATAGCTAACTTTAAAAATACCATAAATTAGGTAATGTTAAGATATTTGGCCAAATATACACTGAAACTATAGTAACTCACACTTGAAAAAAACGTGGAAGAGACAATGTTTTAAAAGAATGCAAATATGCATTTGAGAAGAAAAAAAAAACTCCTTACTTCAGCCAGATAGAAAGGTTATCTGAGAAAATAAACACTCGTATAAAGCGGCTGTAAAGAAACAGGTATGATCCAGAATATGAAGTTTATCTAAAACATAAACTGCTGAATAATCCATATTAAAGATAATGAACTGGCTTAAAATATATATGAGCATTACAAATGCCACTTAATTTTACATATAGCTGATCTCTTCTGCTCTATCATTTTTAGATCCAGTACTAGCTGTGACATAAGCTATTATTATTATTATTACTTTGATGATTTCTTAAATGTCTTGTTGAGAATTTTCTTGGTTGTGATCAACTGGTCTATTTAGGTTCTTCTAAGAGCTGATTTATAAATCTGGTTGTAACACAAGACCTGATTAGCCAACATGGGACTAAGTTGAAGAGCTCAAAACCATACAAATTCTGCAGATTAAATACAGACTTAATCCTGGTTCTGCTGTGAATATAGGACTTTGAGCATGAAACCACCAGTTGGTGGCTTCAGTGAAACCTTTGTCACATATTTAAACTTAGTTTCTTGACCACCCAGAAAGGTGATAACCAGAGATATGCTGGGTGGTACAGTAAAGCCAAGAAATTGTTTAATTTTTAAAACTCAGATTTCTCAGTCTCTGCTTCTTCTTCAACTCTGTGGTTCCCATGAAAAATATGATAATTTTTTAGTTAAATAGCATAAACACTATTAAAAATATAACAAGAAAATGAAAAGGCACTTTTTAAGAGTGTGTCTTTGAGCCTCACATTGTCCTTGCAAAACTGTTGTCTTAATCCACTTTTCCAGTCACAATTGTTTTAGCCCTTAACAGGACTTCCCTCGTTTCTTCCACTTAAACTTGATTTTCCCTTAATAGTTGAAGGGCGCTTAGACAGCATCACATTAATTTCAGTGGACATTAAGTTTTATCTAATACAGCAAGCCAGCCTTTGTTAATTAGGCCTCACAGGGCAAGTGATTGTAAAGAACATCTCTAACTGTCACTGATCAATACCCACAGCAGAAGCAGTTCTAGCAGTCAATTACTTGTGTTTCTGAGAAGGAAGAAGAGTCCTATTCTTGTTAACTCCCTGCACTTTTTTGAAATCACAAGCCCCCTCAGCCTCCCTTCCTATCAGGTTCAACCAGATACATACAAATTTTATTTCCTCCTCCTAATGCTGAGGCAGGTTCATTGGCAGCAGTCTTCTGCAGCATAGCAGTGCTTTTTAGAAACTTGTACTTTCAAAACAATGAGTTTCACTGATGGGAAAGTCAACGCTCCAACAATGCTAACAGACATTCACTGTTAAGGCTTAGAGACATGGGCTCTGCTTGATTAGGTCTCAGAAGAATAAATGTATGGAAAGCAATTTAAGATAATGGTATGCTGCAATCCTTCAAAGATAGAGAGAGAGTAAGGACAAAAACAAATCACAGCTAATAGCATTTCCTGGTCATTTATTTCAGTGAAGATATATAAATATCACAGAATCACTATGTTGAAAGAGATCTTCAAGTTCTTTGGGTCCAACCCATGCCCTAACACCTCAACTAGACCATGGCACCATGGTCACATCCAATCTTTTTTTAAACATATCCATGGACTGTGACTCCACCACCTCTCTGGGCAGACAATTCCAGTACTTGATCATTCTTTCCAATCGTCTTCCTAATATCCAGCCTATATTTCCCTTAGTGCAGCTTGAGACTGTGTCCTCTCATTCTGTCAGTTGCTGCCTGGAGAAAGAGACCAACCCTCACCTGACTGCAGCCACCTTTTGGGAATTGTAGAGAGTGATAAGGTCACCTCTGAGTCTCCTTTTCTCCAGGCCGAACACCCCCAGCTCCCTCAACCATTCCTCACAGGGTTTGTGTTCCCAGCCCCTCTCCAGCCTCGTTGCCTCCTCTGGATGCGCTCCAGAGTCTCAATGTCCTTCCCAAACTGAGGGGCCAGAACTGGACACAACACTCGAGGTGTGGCCTCAGTGTACCCAGTACAGGGGAAGAATGACCTCCCTGCTCCTGCTGGCCACACCATTCCTGATCCAGGCCAGGGGCCATTGGCCTCCATTGGCCAACAGGGCACAGAGCTGGCTCATGTCCAGCCGGCTGTTGACCAGCACCCCCAGGTCCCTTTGTGCCTGGGCACTGTCCAGCCACACCAACCTCAGCCTATAACACTGCAGGAGATTGTTGGGGCCAGAACACAGGACCTGGCTCTTGGACTTATTAAACTTCATCTTTTTGGATTCTGTCCATCCATCCAAATGTTCCAGATCTCTCTGCAGAGCCCTCTTGCCTTCCAACAGATCAACACACGCTCCCAGCTTAGTGTCATCTGCAAATTTACTAATGAAAGACTCAATACCCTCACCCATGTCATCAATAAAAATATTGAACAGGACTGGCCCCAGCATAGACCCCTGGGGGACACCACTGGTGCCTGTCCCCAGCTGGATGCAGCACAGCTCTCCACCACTCTCTGGGCCCGGCCATCAGCCAGTTCCTAACCCTGCACAGAGTGCTCCTGTCCAAGCCATGGGCTGAAAGCTTTTCCAGGAGTACACTGTGGGAGACAGTGCCAAAGGCCTTGCTGAAGTCCAGGTACACAACATCCACAGCCTGTCCTACATCCTCCAGTCAGGTCACTTGGTTATAAAAGGAGATCAGGTTGGTCAAACATGACCTACTCCTCCTAAACCCATCCTGGCTGGGTCTGATACCGTGGCCATTCTGTAAATTCTGTGTGATTACACTCAGTATAAACTATTCTATTACCTTACCAGGTACTGAGGTCAGGCTAACTGGCCAGGATCCTCCTTCCCCAGCTTTTATATTTGGCGCTCCAACATTTCTGCCGCTATAGAGAACAAAGGTTTTGTTCCTTTTGCTATTAATATATTTGTAAAAACATTTTTATTAGCTTTACAAAAGTTGCCAAATTAAGTTTGAACTGAGCTTTGGCATCTCTAATTTTTTCCTACATGCCCTAGTAACCCCCTTAAATACTTCCTGAGAGACCTGACCCTTCTTCCAAAGATCATATTTTATTATTTCTTTTTATTTCTAAGTTCCTTTGAAACTTTGTTGCCCATCCAGGTTCTATGTTTGCCTTCTCAACTTATCTTGTGGCACATGGGGACAACCTGTTCCTGTGCCCACAAGATCTCTATTTTGAAGCACACCCTCCTTTCCTGGACTCCTTTGTTTTTAAGGGCTGCTTCCCAAGGAGCTCTCTGAATAAGTCTCCTAAATAGACCAAAGTTTGTCCCCCAGAAATTCAATGTAAAATCTTATTAAGGTTCTTCCTGATTTCACCAAATACTGAGAACGCTATAATTTCATGATCACTATGCCCTAAGCAGCCTCCAACCACCACATCTCCCAGCAACCCATCTCTATTTGCAAACAGCAGGTCTAACATAGTCCCTCTCCTGGTGGACTTACCAATCAGCTATGACAAAAAGTTGTCCTCCATAC
>VZTB01010496.1:0-21265 GCA_013397245.1 Thryothorus ludovicianus
AAAAAAACCTCCAACTTAATTGCACCGCTCAGTTTTTTAAGGAAATTTATACCTTTTATCTAAGAAATTCCAAGAGCAAGCACTACCAAGAATCACTCTCGGTAGCACTGCTGGAGAGCACTATACATCTTGTGCAAGTTTTACTTTTTAGTTCTTCAGACCTGTTGTTGAATAGTTGCACACAAATTAGTCAGCAAATGTGTTCTGCCTCTCAAAAGGGCAGGAAATGATGTAGGCCTGCAGCAGGGCGAGTCTGCAAATTCGCTGTGTGTGAGTTGTGAAATTCAGGAGCAGCTCCAACCCTGTGCCAGCGTGGGTGGGCTTTCTGTATGCAGCACTTGGGCAGTGAGAACTACAGACCTAATGTTCCTGTCCCATTTCTCACATCTCTGCTGGACCTAGAGAAAATACTGCATTGGAAAAGAATAATCTGGTTCCAGAGCCTTGATAGTCCTGCTGTGTCCTCTGGATGGGTGTGTGCCAGGGGTGTTTGTCCATTTGTGGGTCTGGGTGTACTGAGAGCAAATGCACACCTCACTTAAGCAGCATAATCACAGACACCAGCATTTCTGCTTTTGCCCACTTGTGTTTGAAAGTCAATGAATTTGGAGACAGTTTGAGTTTTCATTTCTGTTTCAGGCTGAAATAGAAATAATCTGAAATGTGTCTGACTGACTGTTTTAATGAAGCTGCTCTTCCCACAGGGGTGCCCTGGTTGTATTTAACTGGTAACTTGTTTTGTTATTGCTTTCATGGCACACATGGTCTGTCCTAAAATACTCTTCAGTCTATGTCCCACAGATATTTTCACTAATTTCAGCTTGGGGTACAGAAGACAGATGCTTACAGTGGACAGGGGAGTGTCAGGTGACATGTAGTGACTAATGAGAATGAGAACTAAATCCATATAAATGTCCTGCACAAGCTACACTTTTATATCAGGGATGCTTCTGTTAGCAGCTCCTGAGGCAGCAATGGTATCCCTTCACCAGGGCTGTTTCAGACAGGGAATTTTATGTCAGAACAATTCTCTTCTAAAATTCTGCAGGACTTAAAAAAACCTCAGGTCTTGTTGAGCATCAATCTCAGTACATCAGAATGAGCCATCTTTTAGCAGGTTCCTTTGATCCGTAGTGTAAAACAGGAATATTTTCTGGGAGGCTATAGATGCACTGTGGAATCTCACACATAAATAAAACTTAGGGATGTGTCTCTAGGGATTGGCCATCTGGAGCTTTCAGCCACAAAACTGGGGTGTAATAAATATATTTAATGTGCTCTGGCTATATATAGTATTTTTTTCTGCTATGTATCCATAGGCTGACTGGAGCCATCTAATGTTAATGGGAATCTTGTATTGATTTCTGCATCTTTGAATTGTTCCTCTTGAGCAGGGGAACTTCAACTATAGACAAGTTACAGGAATCCTGACTGGTTTGAGTTGGGACGTTACCAAGGTCATAAACATGGGAAAAATGGATTGCAATTGTTTTGGGTAATGGAAAATTCAGCATAGAGGGTGGTTCTGGTGGAACAACAGTATTTGAACTTGTGAAAGAACTGTGTGTATCTTAAAAAAAATTGCAGATGCAAAGGATTAAACACAGAAAAGTCATCGTCAGCACTGCAGTTCAGTCAGTGGCTTCAGGAGATATTTTGAGCAGTAACAGTTTCAGGGTGGTTGAAATGAGATGTGACTTCAGAAAAAGTTGTGAACACAGCTAATGAAGAGATTGTTGTGCTGCTGCAGGATGCTGCACCAGGGAAACTGGGAAAGGCAGGAGGTAGCAAGGCAAAGCCTGGAGGTCGGTGTTTGGTCTGGATAAGGCCTCGAGGTTCATCCTGTGTGCGTGGCGTGTCTGGGCTTTGTGCACTGCAGCTGTACCTCTTGGGTCTGTAATGGAGGTGCCATGCAGGTCTGCTAATCCATCAGAGCAAAGAAATTGCTGTGTTTAGTATAATCCCAGCTACAACTGTGAGAGAGTTATTAACTGCTCACAGTTGCCAGCTGAGATTAAGCCAACTCACAGCCATCCAGGTTAGGCCTGCAAGTGGGTTCATGTCAGCTAAATTTCTTCCCTGAATGTCCTACACAGGAAAAAATGGCATAATTCCACAGACAACACCTGGTGCTGTGGATATCTGTCATTAAAACATTTAGGTTCTCTCTGCATCTTCTCAGAGAGAACTATTATTAAGCAACTTGCTGAATAAACCTGGTTTATTTGGTGATCTTTGGCACGCCCCAGTCTGGGTGTGAACTGATAAAGCAGACTTGTTCTTTCTGGTTCAGCTTATTTGGCTCCCATTGTATAATAAGGAATACAATAAAATGCCCATTCAAGGGAGCTCTTTGACTTCTGAACAAAAACCATTTATGTAAAACATCTAAAAATGATGTGCCTGTTTCTTCAGCTCCTTCACTTACCTCCTTTATTTCTCCTGGAACTCTGCTGAGCAGTGCCCTCAAGCCTGTGGCACACCTGGGTAGGGAGCTCTAAACAAACCCTGTTTTTCTGTTGAGAACTAAATCTCATATGTGTCGGGATAAAGTGCCAGAACTGCAAACAAGAAAAGAATCAAAAAAAGTTGGATGAACTGGAGACATCAGAAAAATTAGAAGAAAAGCAGGTATTGAGAGATTGTTGTGGAAAAAAGCTGTACAAAAATTTTCTGGAAGATGAAGTAAAACATCAAGTTGTTTCCCAGAGCTGTTTACCTGCAGGACACGATAACAGGATCCTTCTCTGTGTGTTTCATCATGGTTTGATGCAAGAGCAGCACACTGAGGCCAGGAGAACCAACTGATCATTCCCTGCAGGAAGCCTCTGGCTGCTGAAGGGGCAGCTCTGGGCTCACAGGCAATTCCAGGGAAATCCTTGCCCTGCCCGAGCCCTCCAGCAAACAACGGGGTCTGTGCTGGGATCAGGGGTTTGTGCCAGGCTGAGCTGCTTTCCTTACCTTGCCTACTAAAGCCATGAGGCCACAGAGCACAGCCTGGGCCATCACTGATGGGGAGCTGTTGGATTATCTCTGGAATAAATCCCCACAGCCTTGGAGGGTACTGGCAGGGGAGCTGCTCAGAAAATCCTCAGGAGCACCAAGCTGCCACTGGAACAAACCAGAGGCAGGCCTGGCAGGTGCTCTGATTATGTTTGCTCAGCCAGTTCCACAGTATTTGCCATACAAAAGAAGGCATCAGGTGGTACAGAAAGTCCTGCACAAAGCTGCAGATGAACATAGACATGATCAGACTTCCTCATCTGGGAAGGTGAAGGGAAAGGAGAAGGCACAAGGATCAGGAGATGTATCATTTCTGTTGGCTCTTGTGTGGCAGGCTACTAAACACTGCACTGGGGAGAATTCTGATTTCTTTGTGTTTCTTTTGTAGTGCTTTTTGTGACAAAAGGGTTACAGCTATGTGGGTCAGTTCCTGTAGCAGCTCTTCTTGTTCCATGGTTTTTGAACAGTGCCCTCCACCCTGCATGCAGTGCTGGCTATCAGGAAAATACCATTTTGGCACAGCACTGAAAGTAGAGTCATTTGCTGTGGGTGGAGGATGGCTCTTAGATTGGGATTTTTTCAAATTTAGGTCGCCAAATGTATGATTGTGGAACTTCCATGGAAGAAGAGGCTCCAAAGGAGTAGGAAGAGACCATTTCTAGACAGGAATTTAGACAAGCCCTACAACAGCATGGTAAATAGATATGGATTCATGGTACAGAAGGCCTCTGCACAGGTTAGATGCTTTTCCAAGGCTAAAACCCCATTTTCTGCCTCATAGCTTCCCTATGAGTGAGAAGGTGCTCCAGGTTCCTGAAAGGTTGGACTGTCCTTTCCCTTATCTCTGGTGCATAAAAGCCTAGTGGTAATAGAATGTTAATCTTGTTCTAACACATGTAATCCTGTGATTTAAACTCTGTCAGAGGCACAGAGGGGACAGAGCAATTGCACCGGGGCAACCTCAGCCCTGGCACTGTAATTTTTTATTGCTCAGCTCTTCAGCCTTGATGAACCCGTGGCACAGCTTTTTTCTTTTTTTCTTTTATTTTACATGGGTGTAATAAGGTTATGGAATGAGCACAAGACTGATTCAAAGAGAATTTAGAACTTCCAGCTCAAAGATCAAACTATGAATCTTCAATATTTTTTCTATTGCAATTTGCAGTGCAAACCTTTAATGAAAAGTTCAGACATAATGAAGGTTTGCTTACATTTGGAGTTGGATAAATGGAAGGTGGTGCTCCTGCTCTACATGTTACTAAAAGTAAAGATTCAGTCTTTTTTTTTTTTTTTTAAATCAGCAATTAAGAGATAATCAATGTTTGAAACCTGGGCAGCTCACCAAGAAAAGATCTTTCCATTTACTGGTGACTTGCTGCAGCTTTCTGTTACCAGTTTGCACACTCTCCTTACTGGTGGAAAGTGTTTAAGAATTTTTTTTCTGTTCTGCAGAAAGATGTTTTTTTTTTTTTCAGTCTGTGCTGTTTAATTTTCCACTATTGCAGCATGATGGGTTCCAACTAGTTCCCTAGCTTTAGTGCTCATTTGTATGTCTTGTTTAAAAAGACTTGCTCGTAAATAAGGAGTTGGAAAGAAGTCATTAGAGGTAGGATGAAAGGCTTCTGGAATAATCCCATGGAAGATAATGCAAAAACTTGTCTTGATTTCACTGAGACAGGGTTTTATCCAGCAATTAATGAGTGCACGTTATTGTCATTGGTGTAATTACTACGGGGTTTTTTTATGAACTCCTGAAACTTGCTGAAAAAATAGTTTTTCTCTTCTTTTCTCTTGTTTTGGTTATTGCAATGGCAGCATTCTGGAGGTGAAGGCGTGAAAGGTAAATTCTGGCAGGATGACAAGAGAGGAAGTTTTCAAAATGATGTCAGAAACTTAAAGCATACAAGATGAACCAAAAGAGCCTCTTAACTAAAACACTTATAAGATGAAAATCATATAAAATAATCAAGGGATTAAAATTTGAGATTAGCCTGAAGTGATTCTAGGACTGATTTGAGTCAGTCCTTGGAATGAAGCTTTTCTTTCTTTCTCAGGACTGGATTTGCCAGCATTGCTTCTTTTTGGGGCATTTTTTTATCAATCCAAATGGAAGGACAGGTTCCATCTTATTCATCAACAGCAGTTTGGGAAATGTGTGGCACTCTGTTAATGTCACTGCAGGGCTTCGACTGGCTGAATAATTGAAGAAGGATTTCAAATATTTGAGTGAAGCAGTCAGATAAATTTTTAAAAATCATACAAGGTAACTGATGTTTTTATTGCACAGTATTTTCTGACTTACTCAAGCAGTGAAGACTCAGTAGACGAGAACAAGTTGGCTCCATAAAAACAAGGATAAATTGCAAGGGTCTGACTGGGGACGATGCATTTGTTCCATCTGCAGTTTTGCCTCCAATCCAGAACTAATACATAAAGCTTGTGTTGAAACAGACTTGGTATTGAAATGAGTGGGGCTTTGCCATTGTTTGGAGTTATTCTGGGATGTCACCACAGGTTTGATTTGCAGATGCTGACAAGTCAGTTGTAGCCACATGCACAATTATCAGCTGTAATCATGGTGTTGCAAATGCTTGCCCTCCTCATTTGTCAATTAACACTTGTTGGAGAAGAACAGATTAAATTCATGGCCTTGTTTCAGTCTTCATGTATATTCCAATCTAGAATAAAGGTGGTAACCCTTCTGGAAGAGTACTGGTTTGCTGGCAAGTGCTGGGAACTGGGAATGTAGCAAGGGTGTGCAGACTAAGGGTATATTTCTTGTAAACAGGGAGAACAGAGGGGATGTAAAATGAGGAAGTACTAAAAAGTGTGGAAATCACTGATCCTTTACAGTAAGAGGTGGAGTACAGCTGCTGGATTTTGTGGAGTTTTGCAATGAGAGCCCAAGCCCTTCCAAGAGCACTGTTGTGCTCCTGTCTGTTATACCCAAGTAGAATTAGGTTTCTGTGCCTCCCCCTGGGATAATGCCTGTGCTGGAAAGCAGCCACGTCCTCTCCACTGCTCCCTGCCCCTGCAGCTGCTGGCAGAGCTGCAGCCCTGAGGAAGAGGCAGCTTGGCTTCCCCCGTGCCTCAGGAGCTGAGGCACAGCCTGAGTGGTAGCTTCTCATCCCAGAGAGATATTTGACTTCTCAGCAGGAAGCAAGTGGATATGAGGGCTCTTCAGGAGAACAAGTGTTGGCTGGGAGTCCTCCAGCAGAGCATTAACTGAGAAGATCCAGGCCTTCCACTTGCAGCTTGGTAAAATCACAATCCTGCTTCCTGTCATCTTGCACAAAATGCTCTGCATCACCACTGATGTCCTTTCACGCCAAATTGTCCTTCTAGCCAAAATTTGTGTAAGTGCTGTTCAGGAGGAGTGAGTTTCCTGCAGTGTGTAGGCACAGGTTCTGGTGCAGGGGCTGGGAGCTGACCTGGGAATGCATTTCTGAGCAGGATCAATGATTCCTGGATGTTTCAGGGATAAACATCTTTCTGAGCCCTGATAAATATTTGTCCAGTTAATTTGTTCCATGTCATTGAAGTAGGATGAGCTAAAACGTCACAAATATCAGTTCTAAGAACATTTTTAATGACAAAAAGAAAAGTTAATTTATTCTTTTTATGAAGGCCTGCATTGCTGGGTGTTCTCTTCTTTCAAAGTTGCTTATTCTTGCTTCCACCATGTCCAGAGCTTGATATGAGTTCATCAGCCAAACAGCTCTTCAAGGCATCATCACTTTAAAAAAGCTGAACTCATCCAGCACTGCATGAACTGATCACCCATGAAAACCCAGTTGTGATTCAGCTCTGTTAACAGTAAGTGTAGCTTAGTAATGGAATATTAAGCTCTCGTAGTTGAAAAATTGCCTACAATAACTTTGTCCTTTGGTATTTTTTCAGTGTCCAGTTGGTTAATTTCTGTAGGTTTTATGCTTTTGTTTTCAACTTTTGACTCATGAAAATTAAGTAAAAAGCTTGCAGTCAGCTCCATGCTACTTAGGCAATTTGGATGGAATTCAGCTCAACTCAGCAGAGGTGCAGAGGCTGAAGAAGTGAATAGTTTATAATTACTGTGCACAAAGATGCCAGATTGTAGAATCTCTACAGGTAATTGTGAGATTGCTATAAAGACATCACACTTGCCTGCAGAGATTTCCCAGTCTGTGACTTCTATCCAGCTTGAAGAAGAGGGAGAAATGTTTCCTTTCTGCTCTTCTGTGTAATATTTGAAATTGAATTATGAATAAGAAGTTGAAGAAGGTCCTGTCATTGAAAGATCAGGTATAACTCAAGAAAACTAGATAATAATATGGATAATTTCAATATTATTTGGATCTTGGATCTGACACTCTGCCTTCCCAGTGGAACCCTGTCCTCCAAAGGTTGCATTTTGGATGCCTCCCAATCAGCTGGGACTGAGAACAGCACCCTTCTGAATTTATGTGGTTGATTACTTCTAGGCCAACACCATTTCTTTTGTACTTTGGTCTCTGCTGGAACAACTGTTATTTTCCCTTTCTCAACTCTCATTCTGTTTGTGATCAAGTGGCAATGATTTATTTTCTAAAACCTCTTCTCTCTGTCTCTTTTTTTACTAATTGTTGGTGTTGGGAGAGAAAAAGGAGAGAAAATTGGCGTGTTCTCCAGTGGCCATCATGATCCCTTTGGCTGCAGCCACGAGCAGTTTCTCTGGTACAAACCTCTCTCCTTCAGTCCATGTAATTCTAATTTCGTTTATGACTCTCCCACTTGTTATGTCTTGTTGTGCATTTTTACATTTAAATTGGGCATTCTTTGAGGCACAGATTATGAATAGACTTGTACTGTGCAGGGCTTTAAAAAAGGGAAAAAATACAAATGAATGAGAGGACTGTAGAGTTTCTAACCTTCTTCTAATTCCAAACAGTAAGCACAAGAAATAGAAAAAGGAGAAAATACCCTACTTTAACCTACTTTAATACTCTTTTTGTGAGCAGCAAAGGAGGCTATAAAAGCCTCAGATTAATTTACTCAGTTCTGGTGCGGAGCTTTTATTGTAAGAGATTTGTTTTTGCCAACACTAAGTGATCCAAAGAATTTGAAGGATGAGGAACAGATCCTTAGTGTCTTTTGCTGTGAAAAATCTTTAATGTGCTTTAGAAGGAAACTAAAGACCACTATTTGTTTCCCTTTGTCTTTTGGAAGTGAAAGGATGTTTTGTAGCAAATTCTTGAAAAATCCATGCGAAAAAAGTCTCCCTGAGATGTGACTCACTGTGACTGCTTGTACAGTATAAACAAATGAGGAACAGCTTGTGTCCTTGCTAAGCAGATTATCAGGAGAGGTTGAAAAGGTTCTTTTGAGAGAACAACTCATTCTCGTCATTTTTGTAATGCTAGTGGAGCACTAGGGAAGGGGAAATGAACACCCAGAGCTACATTTTCCCCTCACCACACCCTGCAGCACCAGAGGAATCAGCTTGTATTTAGGAGGAAGAAATTTAGGGTATGGAACATCTCAGTTTCACTGCGACTCCTGTGTGTTTCTTGTGCTCAGCCCATCAATCACTTCATCCTGCCCGTGCTGGGATGAAACTGCACCTTTAATGGAACTGTGCTGCACCTTCTGCATGGTCCCTTTCAGCACAGCAGCCTTTAACACAGCCAGGAATTATCCTTGTAGAGGGAGCAAATAGATAAATGTATGAGGGGAAATCTCTCCTAAATACAGAAGGAAACTTTGCTGCTGCTGTTACTGGGAGCTCTGCCCTGCCTGCCTGGGATCAAGAGTTTGACTCTCCCTGTTTCAAACAATCAGGCAAAACCTGCAGAACACCCTTGTTAAATGATGCACTCGATTCTGCAAATTAATGAGTGTAGCCAGCCAAATTCCATGTTCAAGGGAATGAAAATTTGCTCTGCAAACTCCGATGCTGTGTTTCCAGATGATGAAATTAACTATTGTGTGGCTCTGGAAAACCCTATAATGAGTGAGAGACCAATCTGTTGCTGCATCCCTTTGATGTAAGGAACAAAAAATGGGCTGTGTGTGCTGATTCACTTCTAAGCACAAAGAGTAACTCCATCCTCAGGCTCTGAAACTTTCTGAGTTTCTAACTAACTGTTTTATAGTTAATTACTCACGTTAATATTTGCCACTAGTGACTTGAGGGGTTGTTGTGTTAGAAAAGTCACCATCCTAAAAGTGCACAAGGCAACACATTTGTGTGGATTTAACCAGGATCTGGTTTTAGTGTCTATCCTGTCCCTATATTTTGGTTTATGTCGTTCTTCTGTCATTTCACTCCCATGTACCTCTGTCAGCAAGGAAAATAAAACTTCCACAGGGCTTCTCTGGTGCCCTGACTGTTATTTCCCAATGATCTCCAACAATGGTTATTCAGTAACAGCTGGGCCGTGTCTTCTTTAGACAAAGCCACCGTGGGGCTGAAACCTCCCATTGCTGGAGCATAACTGTTTCCCTGGAAACGGTTAACTAGCACGTGTTTTATTGTTTCCAACTGCTTTCCTGGGGTATTTGCAGGTGGTAGAAGATGCTTCTTAAAGAGGGGTCACAACCTCGTGAACTTTCAGATGTCGCAACAAATTGGGGGACAAAAACATTTTTTTTCTTTCAAATGGATTAAGTAAATCTTATTATCCAGCCTTTGCGAGACAGACGTAACTCGCAGTTTGATTTTTAGCATTATATCCAGATGCTGATACAAGCGTTTCTGCTGTCAAAATTGTGTCTTGGGAACAGGAATCAAGACCCTATTCCAATAAGATTTCGAATAAACCCAGTGAGAACATGCAGACATTAAGATTACTGTGACTTTCTTTTGTGCTGGGCTTTTGTCAGCTGTGATTTTTTGCCTGTATGTATTTCTGGTGAATTTTATATTTCAGGGATTTATCTTAAAAATGCACTTGGATCTACCAGAATTTTTAAGTTGATGGATCTCAGGATTAATACAAAATTATCTGTGAAGATGGAAAGGATGGTAACCATGAGAAAATAACTTACTTAGTATTTTAAGTTGGAAAATATGAAAGTATGCCTACAATGCAGACACACATACATTTCTGTGTGTATCAGCAAGTAGGGAAGCAGACTTTTGTCAGTAGGAATTACATCTTCATTTTTTCCTATGCCCAAATTAGATGTGCCTTACAGATGTATGTATTGAATTTATAAAAAAAGAACATTTTTCTTTGGTACGCAGGAATGTTTGAGCTAGAGTGGTTTGCTGAGAGGAGACAGTCCCAGGACAAAAGAGGGACAAGTAACATGTGACACAGAATAAAAATGTGGTTAGATTTTAATAGATTCAGCAAAATCCATTCCTAATCGAGTGGGATGAAGAGAGAGCTCCCTCTCCTGTCTGTTTGATAAAATTTATAGTGGCTATTTGTATGTTTACTTTGAGGTATAAATAAAGATAACATTTCAGTGACATGCTGGGAAGCTTGTAATAAAAGGCTTCGTCTCTCTGGAAAGAATGAGCAGGCAGTTAAAGCTGATCTATCCTTTTTTTGAGGCATTCTGAAGCTCTTCTGTTGCATTGGTAGCATCAAGTCTTGTTTTGATAAAGGTACTGCCTGTGTAACCTGATTTTACAGTGTGCTCTGAACTAGGCACAAAACAAAGCTCCCCAAGCTTGGAAGAGAAACTGTCCCAGTTTTCCTGAAATTAACTCTCAGCCCAGTGGCAGGTTTAAGCCCTAGGGATTGTGGTTAATAATTAATATTTTATTTTTTGTTATCTGGAGAGCAATACAAGTATCCAGGGCCTTCCTTCATGGAATTTGTTTAACGGCACATTTTTGAGATTGAGTTTTCTTGAAGGTACAGCCGTGGTAGGTGTTGCTGGGCTGGCCCATCTGCTGCCTTTGTTCCAGAGCACATACCTCATTTGTAGCTTAGATACCCCTGGGCCTGAGCTGGATCCCAGGCAGATGTGGAGAGACTGAGGACAAAGTTTCTGCTGCTCACAGCTGAGCTTTTCCCAAAGATTTGTAACAGATCCAAGCAGTGAAGAATTAAAGGCTACTGCTGACTGAGTCGTGTAATCAGAAGTAGGCAAATAAGTCATATCATGGCTGAAATGCACCTGTGAATATGATTGTGCATCTTCTAAGACTGATTTTACAGATTGTAAGGTTTTTTCCTGAGAAATGGGCACTCCTGTATAGATCAGTGACCAGTGTGACGTGGCTGCAAACTCGTTTTATATGGAAGCTTAATGCAGGTTCCCTCCTGTATCTCTCCCTGAGAGTGCTGTGCTTCTCTTCCCTCTGTTCCACATCCCACCACTGCTACAGCTTCTGCTTTTTATGGGCTGCTCTGTCCCACGACAGCAAGGATCATCATCAGTTAGCCATGGCTGCATCCAGGGGTTACCCCCAAAGGTCAGGCTGCTAAGTGACCACAGGACTGGACAATGTGTCCCTGCCCTGAGCCCTGACTGGCAAAGTGCCTCTCTGGGACCTGCCTTGGAACAGCAGAAAGAGCAGGAAAATGGCTCCTGGGCCAGAGCACAAAGCAGTTTGGCACAGGGATGTGCCAGATCCCAAGGGATTTTTAGGCAGCACATGCAGGAGACTGCTGGGAGCTGTGGGGAGCTCTGTACCTGGCTGCACTGAGCCCAGGTGACAAGGACAATTGTCTGTTCCCTGGGGTGGCTCGTGGGTCGTTGGGTTTGTGCTGAACAAGGGTGTGGGAATGCCACCTTCTGCAGGGGTACATCATGTGTGCCCTGGAGTGCTGGGTGAGAACACTGCTCATTTTTCACATGTGTTTCAGAACTCTGTTGCTTGATGGCTTCCTTCACTGGGGCTCATGAGTGACTGCATGGAAACGAAATCAAACTGGATTTTCACACAGATCTGTTTCCTGTTGTGGTCTCTACATTATCTGTTAAAACATACTTGGACTGGGGAAGGGAAACTGAGCTGAGGCAGGGAAAGGAGGGAGAAAAGCAACAGGTTGTACACTCAGCCTATTCCCCCTCCCTTTTTTGAAGGGGAGCAGCCTTAAATAAATTAGCACTTAAATAAATTAGCCACATTTCAGGCCGGAATGTCAAAGAAGAATGAAAGAATTATCGTCATTGTTCAGTGCCTTACTCAAAGCAAGTTTTTAATCCACAGGCCAAGTAAAAACTTTCTGATACCCAGCCTGTCTCATGCATGCCCTGAGCTATATTCTTCAGGAGCATCACACTGGTTGTGGCTTTTCCTTGAGATCGATGTGATATATTATAAAGTTTTTGCCCACATGCTTGTTCTGCTGGAAGTTTTGTGGCAATAGAGTAACTCAGAATAAATCATCTGTGTGCAGTCACACCACTCTGCTTCCCTGCAAACCCACACTGATTCCTGCCCCGGCCCTCCCTAGTACCAAACTAGTTTTAAGTCTGTTATAAAGCAACTCAGATTCCAGACACAGCAATGAACCCACATTGAATTAATTATATTCTGTGAACTTCAGAACTCAGTTAAGTCATTTCATTTTTCATAGCACTGAACAAAAAGCAAACGAGGCAATGACAGAGGCTTGAGTGTTGGCAATAATAAGATTGTATTTCGCTGTATAATTACTATCTCATTAATTCTAACTGTTGAAGAGCAGCTGCTGACTGTTGGTACCAATTTACTTTATGACTAAACCAATGGTCTTGTTCAACAAAGGAATTGACATTATTTTCAGGAAGAAAGTGTTAGGAATATTTACAGAGCTATAGCAGTGATTAATAACAGGAATTATTTACCAGCTCTCCCCACCCCGAATTTAAAAGTCCAGACTTACCAGAAAACATGGCTACAAGCTGTTCACCTTTCAGCTCTGTTTCTGCAGGCTCCAGTGCTGCTTCCAGCCTGCTCACTAATATTTGCAGTCCCTTCAGTCACCCTGGGCTGGGAGAGATGCTGCCTGATGTGAGCTCGATCTCACAAAATCTCTTAAAAAGAAAAGTCCGCCGAGCGTTGCCTTACGCCCAGACCTTTCTGCCTTTGCGCCCAGCTTGCCACAATTACTTTGCTAAAGCGATTCCTCAGGCTGGGGCAGTAATCTAAGAGCAGATTAATTTGTCACTGACGGCAAAAGGAGGCGAGTGGAGAGGAGGAAGAGTTCTCTGCCCGCTCTCAAAGCCCCTCTGAGGTCCCCAAAGCGCGGCGCTGACACCGGCACGGGGGCACAGCTTCCTCGAGTCAGGCCTACTGTGCCGCGGCTGCTCCCGGCGTGGCAGCTCCCCACTCGTTTCCCAAACACAAAAGCATCTGCTCCTCCAAAAGTTTCGGAAGCGCCGGAGAGATAGCTGACAGTTTCAAGGAAAATGCAAGTTTTCTATAGGAAACAGCCTGGCGGTCCACACTTTGTTATTCACTTGATAAGCAGAGTCTTTTTGACAGTCCTAACCTTCTAAACTATAGGTCCTGCTGAGCCCAGCATGAGTCAAACGCTGGGTACCATCTGTCAGAGCTTTAGTGAGGTTTTTTTTTTTTCCCCCTCTCCTCTTTTGCCACAATCTGCTAAGAGGGGTGCGGAATAGAAGTTGCTTCCCTACCCTTAAATGAGAAAGTAGGGAAATTCAATCAGAAGCATTAAAGAAATCCTGCTGTTTGCAAAAAAACTCGGGAGGCACTGGGCAGGAGAACAGATTATTCTATGTTCCCAAAGATTTTAGAAACAAGTGTATAACATATATGCCTTGGGAAGTGGGGAGAAAATCTGAACACTCAAACCGAGCAGATGATTTTGAAAAATGGATTTATGTGAACTGTGGTATTAACAGGAGTTTTGAAGTGATGCACAGTTCAGAGGTTTCAGCTGTTTTCCTAAAGGAACACTCTGAAAGAATATTCCAAATTTCCCATTGATGGACATTTAACAAGAGGAGCTGGCAGAGGAGAAATGCCCCCCGCTGTATTGGAAAAGAATTACCAAAGGGACATTTTTATGTCTCATTAGTTTATATTCAGCCCTAAATTAGCACCTGTTCTGTACTCTGTCAAAGTTTGCTGGGACTTTAGAGACACAAATGAGTATTTCTCTCTAATATGTTGCTAGCGGAGGCGTTTGGGGTTATTGCAACACAGGTGGAAATGAGAATATAACAAATGCAGAGTCCTGATTTTCCAGGGCTGTGTGAGATGATGTATCTGCAGTCACCTGTGTTTCTCAGCAAAGTGCAGCCAGGTTTTGCCTTCTCCTGCCTGCACGAGTGGCTCTTTGAGAAGCAAGTTCCCAAGAACCACAGCAGTTGCTAATACAGGAATAAAGAAGTGGGAAATTCTTTCAAGTCACGGATTTTTGTTGTACACCAGCCTGCGTTTCATAGGGTAGCGTGGGGCTGAAGTTGTTTTGTGTCAGCAGTGTTAGCTGCACACCAGTAGCACAGCCCTGTGTGTCACAGCCACTCCTTGGGGGACATTCAGTGCCTTTCTTGTCTTTTCCTCCTCAGCTTTGTAAACTGGAGATGTTTGGGCTCCAAGAAGCTGAATCTGTGACTTCGCCCGGACATCTGTGTCAGCAAGGCTCAGTTTTCACTTGAAATTATTGCAATCAGCCACAGAAATTCAGGGTATAGTTGTGCATGAAGTTCTGTTCGAGGCCTGAATTTTAGAAATCAGAAACTCTTAATTATCTTCACCAACACTCTTAGATTCCTTTTACTGTATCACGTTCTGCCTGTGCTGAGTTGCATCACATAATTTCAGTTTGTGTTAATTTAGCAGAAGAGATCTGTGGCTAACTGTGAGCACAGATTGAAAAAGTTCCAATGCAATTTTATTGTTTCTTTAGTCACAGCAATCCTATATTGCCATTTTAAAAGGTCAGCAGTGTGATTTTAATGACCAGTTCTGGTCTCCTTGCAATTTTATACTCAGGCAATTTTGCTTAATACATGCAAGCACTTGTGCTGGTGACACAGGTAGGGAGGGAATCAGTGAGATTCAGAACTTGGTGTGTGCTTTGTTTCTTGTGAGCAGAGGCATTAAAATGTACAGTGTGGGCACAAGCAGGTGGTTACAAAAGTTGTGGTGTGTGGCAGAAGCAGCTGGCACAGAGGAATGGCTTTAAAGGCTTCTGTGTGGGCAGCTGTACCTGCAGTGGCAGCCTCTGGGTTTGAACCTAGGATTTGAACAAAAGGTGATGTTGTGACTGTCCCTATATTAGGAGGCAATTGTATGTACAGTACATATTTCCCAGATGCCATTTTCATCCTCCTTGCCTGTGTTTGCCGTGGCTCTCAGCAGGGACAAACCAGGCCTGAGCTCTTTGTCCCTGGTGCTGGGGAGCACTGCTCGGTGGGAAGCCCCTTCCTGAGGGCCTTCAGGCCGTGCAGGCAGCCTGCAAGGGGGCAAAAAAGATGGAAAGAGAGAGAGCCAAGGCTGCCCAGTCACAGCTGGTGGGTTTTGTTGCTGTCTCCCCAGTTATGTGTATTTTTTGCAGACAGTCTAAAGGGTGTGTTTCTCGCTGCATTGGTGCAGTGATGCTGCCACACCGGCTGAGTCTGTGGCCTCTTATTCTGTTCAGTGTCCTGCTGAGCAACATATAAATCCATGTGCTTCTTTATGGCACGAATATCTTCGATTTAATGCTCTATTCTGGGTCGTGAGTCTCACCCCTAAAGGCTGTGTGTGTTCCAGAAAGGCTGCCTGGTGTTGAGGAGCGTGAGGGACCCTGGCAGGAGCCTGTCCCAGCCGTGAGAGAGACCAGGACAGCTCCCAGGTACATCCCTGCTTCCGCGGGGGAGCCCAGCCCGGGCTGTTCCCGCTGCACATGCTCCACAAAAAGCCGGAGCACCTGTTCTGAGCACGCTCCTGCTGGGCTCTGCTGTTTGTGTCGGTGCCCCGGGGGTCCCACGAGGGGACCGGAGCTCTTTAATGGAACAAGGGGAGCTGCGAGCGCATCAGATGTGCGCTTTCACAGCAGTTGGCTCTCTCTGCTTGAAAAGACCACAGTTCTGAGGTCAAATCACATTCTTTGGATGTAATTAATAAAACTACGCAAGAATTAGTTGCACTTCATCTTGCCAGGCTCCATGTGTGAAGCTGAAGGGCTTTTGTAGTTCAACTGCTGGACTTTGTGGATGTCACATTATTCAATTTGTAACAAATTGTGAGAGCTCTTTGAAGCGTTTAGGCAGTGCAGCAGTCACTCCGGGATAGCTGGTATTTTATGGATATTTAGGAAGTGCCATGCACTTCAATAAAATAACGTTTATGTTCCGTCAGCACCTCTGCTGGTGATGGGGGTGTGTACGAAGTGCTGCTCATTTTCCTCTCTTTAATTTAAAATAGTTATTTAAATCAGCGGCTTGTGTTGGTAAAAAGGATGCTGTGCAGAACACAGAATGATTTTATTCTATGTTGTATCTCAGGTGATACAAATACTACCATATCTAACATTATGTCTGAGCTGACTAAAAGTGAGCACATAAACATGAATTTTACACCAGCTTATTCTCTTCTTTGTTATGTGAAAAAACTTTCTACACCCTTTTGCTTCATAAACTTATTGGCTTAAATGACTGGTTTGACAGAGACCCATTTAATGAGTATTATATATTACTATTATATAAGAATTGTGGAAGACTCTTAGGCTTCTCTTTAAATTTTAAATGCTGTAGGAAAACCTAAGTCAGTTCTGATCCCAGAGCCATTAATTTTAGTGGCATAACTGCCATTAATTTAGTGAGCCCTGAGGCTTTGTGCTATAGATATCAAGCGGTGTTTTTAGAGAATTCAGAGTGAAAATATCTTTTCAGGAAAAAACCCACAAATATGCCTTCCTCTTTTCAAAGCTAAAATTACACCTCAAAGCTGCCACGAGTTTTGTGTAAATATAGATATTTCTGAAGAGCACTCCAAAAGGAGAGTTTCTTTTTCTTTATAAAAATCATTGAATGAGTAGTTAACAGCACCTTAAAATTTGCTGTCAGAGTGAAATATGTTTTCATGGCATTTGTACAGCACAGATGTTTGTCATGTAGTGTTACTCACATCCCTAAGCCCAACATGCTTGATGGGATTTCTCTACATTTTTCATGCTGGCTGACATAAAACTGCTGTTAGAGGCAAGGGGTGATTACATTTGCATATGACTGGGGGAATTTACACTGATATTTGACTTTCAGTCTTATGCAAATTACTGGCATTCAATTTGGCAGAAGTAGAATTCCTGACCTTTGAAATGTTCATTTTCAAGTGTCCAATAGGATCATTATAGGCATGGCTGGCTGTGTTTTACACCACCCTTTAATCTTAATGCTTGTTCGAGTTCCTCAGTCCCCTCCTATGGATACTGGTAGATATTTTCCACTGTGCATGAGAGTTGCTAATTTGTGATAGCATTTTACAATTTTCCATGCTTTCTCTTCCATGAGTAGCTTAGTCTTCTTTAGGAAAAGCCTCTCCTTTTTTTGTAAATGTCCCTAATTAAATAATACTAAGATGATTTTATTTACATATGACTTTCACTCTTGTGATCTGCTCTGGAGGGGTCTCAAAAATCAAATAGTTTTGAGAAGGAGCTTCTTCAGGTGGTCCCCTCCCAACAGGCTGAAATTCTTCCTAATATTCTAAAAATAAGCAGAAAATAGGAGCCCATTCTACCTCACTGGTAAATAAGGGACTGCAATCGTTCAAAACACAGTTTCAAGTGACAAACTTGTCACTTACATATTCCCTACTGGAATTTAGGAATAAGATGGAATGAGAGGCTGTATATGTCTGACAATAATAAAAGTGAAGTTAATAGAGCTGAATCCTTGCAGAACTTTTTGTTTCGACAATCTCTGCTGGCCATTTTTAGTTCTGTGAGCATCAGTTTGCTGTTGAGAGCCCTGTCACCCGCTGGAAAGGAGGATGTGCCCCAGCAAAACAACGGGAGCCACTTAATAACACTTCAAGGTTGGCCCGCCCTTTATCCCAGAATTCGTTCTGTATGTCTTCCTATTGATCTGACTCCTGCAGCTTTGTGTCACCTGGGAATTAACAATTCAATGTTTTATTTGACCATTTATCTCTTTAGCAAAATTGTTGCGATCTCTTTGACCTTTTGCAATGTTTATGACAAGGTGTTTGCAGTTAATTGCGCTGGTGAAAGAGTAATTCATAAATAAACCGGGTCTAATACGTGCAAGGAGCCAAGCAAGATTCCTTACAAAAACACTCTAAGCTCTAATGTGAGCATTTAGTTTGTTTTCAGTATTATTATTATTGCTAAAAGAAATAAAATCTCACTTCAGGCACACCGCTGAAATGTTAATCTGGTATAAATCTTATCCTGACAGTGGAATTCATGTGCTGCCCCTGATTTTCTCAGCTGCTGCACTGGAAATTGGTAATCTGGAAATGACTGCCCTCACAAAGCCTTACAATTATTTAGTAAAAATGACTTTGGTGGCACAGTGGTGTGAAATTTCACAAAACAGGACCAAAACCTTACTAACACCAATGCTGCGTAAATCAAACCAGTCGCTGGAGAATCCTGGAATTATTTTCTCGACTAGTGAAACATTTTGCAGTGTGTTCCTGGGTGATGAACTCGCAGTCTGTCCTTTCCCCGTGTGTCCCCTGCTCTCCCGTTATCAGGGGCAGGTTTGCTGCTTTTCCAGCTGTGCCTTTCCCACCGCTCCCCGCGCTTCCGTGTAATTTCCAAGGCCTCGCTTTGCACCGATAAGGCCCGAGGTGCTCGGCTTATTCACATCTGCTGCTTTCCTGGAGGTCAATCAAACAGTTCTGCATTCAAGGAGTAATGGGGGCTTACAAAGGAAAACAATTATTTCACTTGAAATCTATTGATCTGGTTTCTGTGGTTCATGCGGTGTTTTGGGTGCAGAACAGTTGCTTGAAACAATTTGAGATCAATTCAAGTGTAACTGAATCAATAGATAACCATAACTGAAATGCAGCTCTTGGTTTTTATAAGAATAGAGTTTTTGCTCCTGACAGTAAAATGAGAATGCTAAGAGTGAGCAGAACAGTTGGAACTGGAAGCTCTTGTGTATTAGTGACAAGTAACTTTTAGTGGTATTTGCCTAAATTTCAGTCCAAAGGAAAGCTCGGACATGAACAGAAACATGAAAGCAGGGATTTGTTATTTTTATAATAATTTTTATAAATGCTTCCCAAAGAGTTGGGTTAATTTCTATTCCGAGTATCAAATCATCCAAAGATAAATTTACCAGGTTTATGATACCGTTCAGAATGTTGTCACTGTAGTATAATTTTGCTTCAAGGAGTAAAATTTACATTTTTCAATTACCTTACTTTCACAATAAATGCTGATGCTAGAGATTGGTGATTTTATAACCACGTCTCTTTTCTATATTGCCCACAGAGTTTGGTTTTATTTTACTCATTTTTCTGTTTGCTCCAATTCTCTTTTCTGTTGAGAGTTTATTCAGGCAGAAAATTTCTGACCATTCAAAAGAAGTTTGAAAACAATGGATGGGGGAAAAGCAATCGGGGTATCAGAAGATGTACTTTGACATTAACTCTTTGTCTGCTGCTGGAGCACAGCCTGGCAACTAAATTAATGGAGCAGGGGCAGCTTTTGTTAAAGCAGCTATTAAATACAATCACTTCATCCTGCACATGGAAAATGTTGTTTTGGAAATCTTTCCTGTAAAATATTCAGTGCTGATAGAAATCTGATGGACACTAAAATAGAGATGGTTCTTTCCAGCTCTATGGAACCTGCAAATTACTTTTTCTGCAGGGATAGGGATATTTTGGCATCCACAGGATGAAGATCATAAACTAATTTTCTGATTCTTCTATTTTTGTGGGCAAGGGCATCCACTGTAGCAGACTAATACTTAGTAATGAATAAAAAGTGACAGGCAAAAAGTATAAAAGTCTTTTTATGCTTTTCTAAAATTTATTTCAGTGGAGCAATTTGTTTCAGTTGTTCTTTTGCATCTTGCTAGTTTGCTTCCCTGCAATAATGATTTGACAAAGGGATGGTAGTGGGTATAGGGACATTACAAATATACACAAGAGATTTCCACAAAGCACCATTAAAACTGTAGTGTAGTTTAAGCAGCTTTTGAACGCTCAGTTGTCCCCAGAAAGGGCATTTTGGGTGTGTGTGACACTGGCATGTTCAGATAAACCTGCTGGTTTTGCAGAAGTGCCTTTTGCAGGCAGAAATACGTAAACCACAGCACAAAGAGCAGAAATGGATTCAGTCCTCTGAGCCTGGGTGGTGTGAGCTGCCCTGAGCAAATTCAGTGAGACGCTTCAGACACTCTGGTATGAATGTAGTAGTTAGGTCTTGCCTAAAATTACTGATCTCAGCAGAATATTCTAACAACAATAGTGGCAAGAAGAAACTCTAATGAAATATTTGTTTTAGAGTCTTCTGGATCTTCAGGCTGGTTATGCAGAGAATGTGGTATTTTTAAAAAGCTCTCTTTATGGGTGTTGTGCAGCAGCCAGTGAAGGCTTTTTACTCTTGCACCCCAAAATTAGGAGCTGTGAGAGTGCACAGTTTGCTAACTACACTGACAGGAGCTGTGCTGTGCCCGGACTGCATCAGGTGATGCAACCTGCATGAGATTGAAAGAAGTTTTTATAATGTAATAAACGGCGTAAAGAGGATAAAACTTCGTTTGTTGATCTTAAAATTGGAAATTGAAAACTAAGCTCAGCCTTTCTGCTGCACTGGATGAAGATGGAGGTGAATAAAATTTATGATTTGCTGCTCCAATTTCTGTTGCTAAAGAACATCACCCTGTCCAAGCTGTTGGTCCTCTCTTTCCCAGAAGGGTCAGTGGGAACAATAGACAGAACTTCTGTTTTTTTCCCAAGCTTCTGTCAGTGTCCAGCATTGCTGATTGAGCAGGTCCAGAGGTCACTTAGACACCAGAGCTTCTGCTGGACAGTCCCTGGGGTATTGAACAGGGATCTGGTGGGTGCCTGGAAATCAGAGCCTGCCATGGAAACCAGCCCTCAGCATCCTACACCTCCTACTTCAGCCTCACTCCAGAGGGAACTCTCTCTGAATTTAGGGACAATGTTCATTTGTCTCTTACCTCTCGGGGTGCTGTGCCTGGTGCCTCAGCAGCTGCTGCAGGACGGAGCCGAGCTCTGCGGGCTGGGGCCAGGAGCTGTCCCCACAACCTGCCCTGGGCTGTGCCTATCTCTGGGCAGACCTTCAGCCCTATCTCTAGGTAACAGATCTTCCCAACTGGGACTCCTAATCTGAGGGATCCTTTTGGAAAAGAGAACTGCAGTTAATATTCAACCTGCTGCTTTTTTTTTTTTTTT
>VZTB01010496.1:21281-32057 GCA_013397245.1 Thryothorus ludovicianus
TTCCTTCCACCTTTCTTCATTTGAATGTCGAAGTTAAAACGTGCTGTCCTCAGAACTAAATTACTTTACTGTGAGGTAAATAAGGCTAAGGAGAAAATGTAATGTTTGTTGGTGATTCTCATTTAACACACTGAGTGGAATATCACAATTCATTTAGGTAACAGACTGCTACAGAGGCTAATTAGAAACAGTGAAAGTCAGGAATCATAAGGAGTAGTGAATCTTCTACTTAGCTAGGGTTTAAAAGCTGGCAGAAAATCAAGATGCAGAGGGTCACAGCATGGAAGGGAGGATCATCACAGGTGAGCAGATAAATGCTGTGCCAGGGATGTGCTTTTCCCACATGTGACGTGCAAAGAAACTCTGATCCCACAGCCCACTTGGCACCTGCCCTTCTGGCACAAGACTTGGAGTAACCTTTGCCTGTTGGAGGAGAGAGTTACCCAGTCTGGACATTACAGCTCTCACCTGCCTTGTGGGGTAGGCCTGGAGGGACGAGGTGGGACTGATGGAGGAGCAGTTTATCCTCTTGCTGGTTTTACCATGAAATGGGAAATCAGGCAACATTGTGCAGTTCTGAGATAAAGTGGACTCTCCAGCTTGTTGTGTTTGCATGTTCTCCAGTTTTATCATTTGGGAAACCTCTTTGCCCTTCCTTTGTGATACTTGGGGTGCCACAGGTTTTCTGCTAGATCCAGGATAGGTTTCCTAGGGGTGTGTTTTCCCCCCCTGTGCTATTGGTGATCACCTGCAAAGGTGTGTGCAGGTGGAGCTGTGTTTTTCTGGTTAAGAACTGTGATATCTAAAATGTCTTTTTTGCTTCAGGCACCATTAATTGCACTTTTTAAAAGCCCAGGTTAAAAACATCAGCTCTACTTTACAGCTAGACAATGCTTATCTTTGTGTGGCTAATCCTGAGATTAGGAATTATAAAAAAACTGAAGGAAATGGAGAAACCATCAGGAAAGAGCTTCAATATTTTTGAGTTTCCAATTGTTCTCTTCACCTAAACCCCATAAAATTTTGGAGCTCCATGGGCACAAATGCAGAGTGACCAAGGCAGGCTGTACTTTGGAGATGAGTGCATGATTTTGAAGCCCTGGTGGTTTTTAGAGACTATTTTACAGTGTCTAGTCATTACAAAACAACAAAAGGAACCCAAGAGGAAGATTCCGAAGCAACCAAATGCCTTAGCAGCTGAACTTCTCCAAGTTTGTGCCATTTTCAGTCAGAGTTTGTAGATGCAAAGTGTATCCAAATGATGATTTATAAATCATTAGTAATTGGGGTACCCTACCATAGATTTGTTGAAGTAAAAAGAAGCTAAACTTTATATTTTAGTCATAAGGTTTGCTACTTCTGGCTTTTAAATCTCTAAAAATGCTTGTTAGGTATATCATGTCACTGTGGCTTTTAATGATTCAATAGCAATCAGAAAGTCTGCATTTGGCTCTGAGAATGTTATGGGAATGCAATTGGATGAAATATATTCTAAATATGATGAAAGAACAGTGGATAAATGTTCCTTGAACCTCTGACCTGCCAGTATCAGCACTTTGTGGCTCGTGTCATTGTTTCCAAGTCCTAAGGAAGCAGGTTAATCCAGGACAGCTCTCTGACTTTCCTTGGGCCTTCCTTGGATCTTTAAGTCTTGCCCTAGGTGTTTATAAGTTCTCCTGAGAGCCCAATTTTCCAAAACCAAATGGGACAGAAGGACTTTTACTACTACATTGGTTCTACCTGTGACAGTTGGTAGAACTGTCCTACTGAAGAAGTGAAAGTTCCCTTTCCAACAGCTGTAGCATATTAATTAATTTGGTGACTTGTAAGACTGCAAGTGCAGGACAAATTGTAACTGTGTGGTTGCTGTACAGGGTCATTTCATAGTGGAATTAGGCTTGAGAGCCTTTAAAACACAGCTTTTCCTAGCACAGTGTGTTTGTGTTGCATGTTATATCTGAGACCATAGCTCCTAAATTCCTGTGTTTGGAGCTCTTTCTTAGGGGATGGTCCCACCGTGCACTAATCCTAAATTTGATCTTGTCTACAATGCTGGTTAACATGATTTCTGTTTGGGAATTGGGTCCCTGAGGAAAGGGAAACTTCTGAGCAGACAGATCTGGCTTTGTTCAGGCTGAAGGGAAGAAAAGTTTCTGTGGCCCTTTGGCTGTGTCCCACAGGTGCTTAAACAGAGTCTGATAATTGTGTTTATGAGCTTCTGTTTGCCCACCAGCTCTTGGATGTGACAGTGCTATAGCAAGTGCTCAATAATTTACATACTGTACAACACAGCCAAGTAGAAATGATGCATTATTCTTCCATTTAGCCCCATTTGAATTGATTGATTACCAAATCTTCCATTTGTCATCTATCAGCATTGGGATTATTTATGACTTGTGCCGAGCTTACACCGTAATGCATCAATCAAGAAGCTGAGTTGCACTTCCTTGACTCATAATGGATATTTTAATGATCAGGTCCTGATCCTTGTATTATTTATTTATTTTATTTTGTCAACATTGAGCTTGAGCAGAGAAGCCAGACAACAGAAATCTGAAACTAAGGTTGAGAAAGGCACCTCCCTCCCCTTCTTTTCCCCCGTCCTTTGCATTATTGACCTTCACTGCTGCAATATTTACTTTAAGGTGTACCACAAAGAGTAACCCAGGGCTGTTAATTTTGGGAGTGAGAGCAGTGGTGCCTGGGGAGCCACAGGGGACATTCAGTTGGTGGCAGGGAAAGGAGCAGAGCAGTGCCTGGCTGTGGGTGCTGGTGCAGGGGCTGTGAGCAGGGACATGCTGACTCCCAGTGCTCCAGGTGCCACCTGTACCTGTCACCAGCTCACCAGCCTGAGATCCAGCTGGATTTACACTTAGCCGTGGGGATTTTATATGAAGGGATCTCTGTTGTTGGCAGGTTCACAGGATGAGTGCATCTCCACCTTTCCACACATGCTGGTGTGCTACCAGCTCATTTTCCTTCCTCTGAATCCATGAAAGCCCTCATTTACCCAAACCATCTCCCTGGCTTTCCCTGCAGTTTGGGTGAGAGCTGCTGTACCTCCTCCATCCCCTCCAGGCTCCTGCCTTGCTGGCTGCTCCTTGGGAAGCTGAAAGAAGGAGCCAGGCCTGAGACACTGAGCACTAAAATCTTGCCTAGTTAACACCTGCGGTTCCATCTCATTCTTTTGAGTGAAGGAAGTGACATTAATGGTGAAACAGGGTATGGGGGTGCTGGCTCCCCTAAAAATTTCTTATTAGAGTTGGAATATTGTTAATTGACTAGAGAAATCCCAGAGCAGGTCCTTAATCATTTAATCACTGTGCCACCTTTTGTGGTCTGGGCTCACCTAGAAGCATTTTTGTTCAAAACTGCTCAACCAGTCAGGAGCAGGACTGCAGAGAGTGGAGCTGCAGAGTGTCCAGCTCACCAGGCTCCTACCCTCTCTACTTCCTTATTAACATTTCCTCTGCTGAAAGAAAGGAAGATTGAACATAAAATCCTGAAGGTCGTCCATACAGTTGTCTCAATAGCAATCTGTGTGACTTTAACCCTGTTGAGGAAAAGTAATTACCCTTTGGCTTCTGGTGACCTCAACTAACCTTTGCTGAAGGACCAGAGAAAATAAAGGCTGACCAACAGCCTGCCCTTCCTGCCCTGTGGTTAACCTGCTCTGGGAATGAAGAACACCCTCAACAATAGAACCTGAAAATGTTGCCATGGAAATATCATTGGGAGAAGAAACAAAAATCTATTACAATTAATAGTGTTTTATTAGGTGACTGCTATAGAGCTGTTTAATCCATGGAAGTTGCTCTATCTGAAGATCTAGGGTCAGAAAATTTCAGGCAGAATAAAGGAGGGGAGGGAAAGGCACCTGTTTAAAAATTCAGGAGCTGTTGACAGAGCTGGGGTGGTTTGCATGAGATAAAAGAATCAGATGTTGTGCACTGTAAGTATGGGAAATGATAGCAAAGAATGAATGCAATTACAGTAATTGCAAATGATCACTTCCAGCTCTCCGACTGCTCGGGGGGATTGATACACCAATATTTGGGACCTGTTATATGGCAAATAGCAGGGCTCAGTTTCCCCTCTGGATTTTTTTCCCAGCACTGAGGCCATGCCTGGAGAACACTGGGTTGTTTTCAGAGTGGGTGCTGCTTTTGTAATCCAAGCGCTTCCAAAATCAGGGCCTACAATACTTTTGGGTTGATTTTTTTCCCCTTTTATTGTGTATTAAATTTGACACCTTGTGTTTCTGTTAAGTTCCCTCTGCTTTGTGTTAAGCAGGACCTTGGGCTGTTCATTTCCCCAGGAGCTGACAGTGGCTGCACTTTGCAGAAGGACTTTAACAATTTCCAATAAATAACCATGGTCCTTTGACCACACCAAGACAAAAAATGATGAAGACATCAAAAATCCAGATGTTGCTGCTCCACAGTATCCCAGTTTTTACAGCATGATAAGGCATTTTAATCTGTGACATTCTGTGACATTTCCTTAGTCATGGGACAAACTACAGTACTTTAATGTCAGAAAAAGTTGTAAATGTTTCTATAAGTGCATCCCTAAATAATTTTAGATTATCCTGCTGCTTTTTAGAGAAATGAGAAATTTCTACATGTTTGAAAACAAATTACCATACAGTTGTATACCTCTATTTCCTGGTATAGAAAATGAGTTAAAAATTATGCATTTGTTAAAGCCACACAACTGCTTCCTTTTTTAGTTGTTTCCAAAGCACAAATATTAAAAATGCTAAGAAGATGTCAACAAGAATAATTTGGTTTCACTGATAATCTCACCATTAGTGTAAATGGGAGCCTAACTGTGTATTTCTCATAGTAAAAACTGAAATCATGCTGAGGAAATGAATTGCAGTAAACATCAGATTAAAATATTTTCCTTTTAAAATGATAAATAAGATTTTTTTTCCTCTACTATTTTATATTCCAGCTTTTAGAAATTCAGCTGTGGATTTCACCATGTTCTCTTCAACTTCAGTGTATTTTCAAATGGTGATTTGCAAAGAGAGCATCATGTGCTGGATAGAAGCAGACATTTATTAGTGCATATGAAGCAGGATAATTTTATGTATTGCAGATTCCATAATTTCTGTAATCTTTTCCTGATTTTAACACTCAATTTCCGAAGTTCCTTTGCCATTTAGAACCTTTGAGCTGAGAGAGCAGTGCAGTGAGTACAGGAGTGACAGTGCACCTCTCCTTTTGTTTATGAAACGTGGACCTGTGTATTGCTGCTTTAAAATGAACTCTGCTGCTCTTTCCAAACACCAAAAGAGGCTTTGCTCAGGTATTTTAAGTGCACAGTCTTGTGCTTGAACTTACCAAAGCAGTGCAGGGCCAGGAGGAAGGAAAACGCTTTCATTAATTTTCAGCACAAATTCCCACATCCCTGCCTCCAAGCCATTGTTTGCTCGTGTGACTCACCTGGCCCTGGTGCTGTGGAACTCACCTGTTCCTCTGGCTCTTCACTTCTTCCCTCAGGCTGGTGCCAAACTTCCCCAGCTGTTCCCTCTCCACCTCCAAAGGCTGTGGGTCCATGGCCTTATGGCTGAAGCTCAGAACTGAACTCAAGGAGCTCCAGTCCATCATCATCTGTGGAGTTTCTGCTCCGTTTATTGAGAGAGAGAAAGCAGGAGGAGAATTACAATTATTGCTCCAAGGTAAGCCTCTCCATACCCTCTTCTGTTCCAGGACTTTGAGCAGTTGGAAAAATCCCCTTGAATTGTGAGCATCATTTCATTTCTGCATCAGAAGTTGCTGCTAGGGTGTCTTCTCTTGGGGATCGTGTCCTGTTGTGCTTTGTTTGGCTCATGGGCTGCATCTCTGTCCATTGTATCCTAACATAATTCTAAAAGGCTTAAATTTATCAAGATTCTAATCTGTGGGATGAATAAAAAGAGGGGGATGAGGGATCTAGGAACAGCCAGTCAGATAGTTGTGACTGCTGTTGTGTTTGCCACCAGAAGGATTTTCTAAGTGAATTAAGAATGAGCTGTTTATATTTATTCTGCTTTAGAACGTGTTTCATGCTTTCATTCTCTGAAATTTATTGTTGTCTGCCATTGTCAGCTGACTGGGAAATCAAATACCAACTCTGTTTTCAAGGTCTTATTTTCCTGCTTTTTTGCTGTGCCCATACAGGTGTATGCTCTGTTTTGCTAAGCACAGTATAGGTAGGTAATAGTAAAGCAAAATACTCTGTATTTTTAAAATTCAAGTGCAAAGTCTGGTGACATGCAACCACGTTTTTCAGAAAACAAAAACCTATTTATGCTTAAACTGAATTTTGTCCCAATATTCATTGATATTTTTGCCATAAAGCACAGTTGTTTGGTAGCTGATGATTAATCTCGCGAGCAGATTGTCATGATATGGTGTGGGAAGGCAGAATGGAAATTATTTCTGTTCTAGTCTGACCTGATAAATTCCCAGACACCTATAAAATTTAAGGCTTTCAAACATCCCCCAATTCTTAAAGCTTTAATTGATCCAGCATTGCCTAACTGGTGTATGTAACTGGTGGCCTCCTTTTGTTCTATAGCATTATCTGAAATATTTTGACTTTCAAGAGAGGGATTGAAAATACCGAGGTCTTAATGTTGTCTAAATGTTATAGAAAGAAAAGAGAATTCAGTAATCAGTGGTAATTGTGGCAGAAATATTAATTATAGCAAAATTACTTTGTGGCAAACTACGATATTGAAAGTCCTGAACGAACATCTGATTCTGCAAAATGTAAGTACAGCCTGAATTCCGAGGAATTGCAGAAACCTTTGTGGATTATTTCAGCACTTGGCACAAACTACACAGGAGGTATTTTAAATAAAATAGTATTACATATCTGCAGCAAATTACTCTCGCTTTAAAGTCATCTATGAGCTATTTATTATCAGTACAGCAATAAAGCATTGAATATAGTTTGCATAAGTGTTTATTGCTAGCCTACATCACACAAACAGACAAGTAAATCTTTAGCATGATGCTTTTGTTTCTAAAGCAACAGCAGTATTAGATATCCTAAAAGTTACCACAGTCATTAAATACCTTATGGTGCTGTGTCCCTGGTAATCCAATTTACAAAACTCTATTCTCAGCAGAAACTCCTGGGGTATAAGTAGTTCTCTTCAGTGAGCCCTTCCTGCTTTTCCTTGTCATGAAGCAGTGATGGTACATTTTTATCCTGTTGATAATTTGACTCTCTTTAAACTATTTCTTGTTGCCCCACTGGGCTGCTCTGTATTAGGGTGGAGGTAGCTGGAAGCCTGAAGGACTGCAGCCCATGTATCGTTCTTCCATTTTTACTGTACCTCAAAATTCAACATAGCATCATTATTCTGAGGCAGAAAAGCTGGTCCAGCATATATTCCACACATTGCCAGTCCTTCCTCCACGTCCTGCAGCGCCAGGGAGGGGGATTATTGCTGCAGCAAAAAAAAAATCTGGCCATAGTGGAGGAATAATCACTGCAGTCCAGCTCACCCCCACACCTCTCTTTCTCTCTCGCTCCTTCTCTCTGTGCCTGTGTTTGAGGCCCCAGCTGATTCAGTCTGCATCCATCCATACATAAATCATTGCCCTTATTCTATTGGTTACATGGTACATGGCAAGTATTGATTTTTTCCGTTGCCTCGTTGCTGGAGAACCCATGGTTTTTGTGAGACTGAAAATGCAAAATTTTATTTTATTTTTTTTTTCTGGAGATCTTGTCAAGGGACAAAAATGACAAGCGAAGAGGGTGCTATTTTAAGGTTTGTGTGAGTTAAAAATCTTTGCCTTCTCTGTTCTACTCTTCATTTGCCTGGGTCCCAAAAAGTCGTGGCTTGTTTAATCTCTGCTGCTTTAGGTAGGGATACTGCCTAAGCAGCAGGGGAATAAAGAAACAGAAACAGGGCCTGGCCTTCTCAGGAAGGCATTGCTTAATTATTAAAAGTTTAATTATTGTCTGAAACATTTAAAAAAAAGGATGAAGAATCTAAGAAGAAAATAATGCCTTTTTAAGGGAAGAAATGACTCCTAGGCACAGGATGATATATATGCTGTGGAAAAATGGACATTTTTTCCTTTCTGCATGACACAGATATAATATTATGCTTAGTTCTTGAGACAGGTCCTTGTAGCATTTCAAAACATGTTTAATAACCATTTATCAGTGAGATTGCAGTATCAAAGTAATTTTGCTCAGCGTTCAAAGCTGCCTGAAAATGTCTCACAATAGATGGCACCTTGTTTCCTCAAAAAAGTATTTTTGAGGAACAGAAAGACAGTTCTGAGACAGAATCTGAGAAGTTCTCCTTCTGCAATAGAAAATTCCCTGGTATAATCCTGGTATAAGACTCTCTCTTGATCCAAAGCACACTGGAGTCAATAGGAATATTTTCATTGACTCCATAGGTGCTGGATCAGCCTCAGATCACAGGGAAATAAATATTTGCCTCTTTATTGGGATACAGCTGCTTTCCCCTGTTTTGAAGAAGCAGTGGGATGGGTTAGGATGGGTGATTTATAGATGAGTATAGAATATTATTATATTTAATCTGAGCTGATTTTCACACCTTTAAATGAGATGTATTGAAATATGTATTTCCTTTACAGTCTGTAGTGTGAAATGTGCCCCATCCCTTCCCCGTGCCATTCCCAACTACTTTGGGATTTTGTTTCTGTGCTTTTCTGTGTGTTTGAAGGCCACTGCCCATTCTTCCTTGAGTCTCCACTATCTTTAGATCCCAGTCTTGCACTGAATATGGATTCTGTGTGTCATTTTACCTGACTTCTTCCAGAGCAGGTGGCATTTTCTATTTGCATGCAAACCTAATACCTTGAACAACAATGCAGCTTTAGAGCTTTTGTATTCCTAGGGCTGTAGAAACTGAGCATCAAGCTGAAATTATCAATAAGAAATCCCTGCCAGACTCCTCCACTTGCCATATGGCACATAAAGGAGTGGAAAGCACAACCTGCACTGGCCCTTCAGTTGAGAGCCAGGGCTCTCCATCAGCCTTGCCCTGAGCAGCCTGCTAGGATCAAAACCTTGGCTCATGCTGTGGTGAACCATCTTCCCCAGGTGTGAGGGCAAACATCAGCAAATGGGTTCTTCCTTCACCAGAAATACAGTATCTCTGAAAAATGTGCCTTTTTTCTGACTGAAAACCACAAATTTTCTCCTGGTTTTGTGTATGCACAGCCTAGATCTTCTTTCTCCTTAACAGTAATTTTTATAGTGGTTGAAAGGGAACAGTTCTGTGATCTTTTTGACAAAAGGGTTTGTTGCATGTCCGTGTGTTTCTCATTCAGACCAATTCTCTGGTTTCAGTTTACTCCTTTAACTTTTACTGCTAAAACAGGAGGGTTCCTCAGCTGGCTGAGATGTCCTTAGGTTTTTAGTGTGGCTCAAGGAGTTCTCTTCCTCCTGGTCAAGGGAATAAGGTGAGTCTGAACATGGTAAAATTCCTGTCAGTGAGGCAAAAATTGGTCTTGATCACTGGGATTTTGTAGAAGTGGGTGCAGAAATCCTCCCTGAAGGTTCCTGTGTCAGCTTGACAGCTCTTTAGAGCAGGATTGTTCCCAGATCACAGGTTATTGTACGAGGATCTGATTTCTTCCCCTTGAAAGGAACATAAGAGAATTCTGCAAAGTCCTTCTGGTGTGTTTGGGAAATGAAGTGGCATAGACAGCATGATCTGGGACAGGGACCAACATCCTCCTTCAGATCCACAGGGAGAGGAAGATGGGATGTTAGAGGAATTAGGATGGAATTTTCTTTGTGCTCATCAGAGGCCCCTAAAACAGGAGCTGAGCTGGTGCCTGTCCTTGCTGGGTGCTGCTGCTGGCTCAAACACATGGGGGTGGCTGCACAGATCCTTTGGGAAGCTCCACCTGGCTCCCAGCCTGGAGCCAATGCTGAACTTCCCTTGTGCATCCAGCAGCCCAGCCCTGACCACAGCCCTGACCACAGCCCTGATCTGTCGTGCTCTGTAGCAGCAGGATGGGGTTAGTGCAGCCAGCTCAGCCAAATTCTGCTTGCACAGCTCGCCTGGAGGAACGCATGTTGATTTATTGTAATTTCCTTGGAAATGGACATGAGAATTACTCAATAATGATAAGGTAGCAACCAATAAAAATACCTTTGTTGAAAATGAAGATCGAGGATTTCACCCTCCAAGAATTCCATAAATAAGATCGCCATGCAGAAAAATAAGTCTTTCAAGTGTCTGTTTGTTAGGTGAAGAAATTACAGAGCACTGAGGGCTGAGAAGGAAGCTGAGGTTCTCTTTGAGCTCCTGCTTGTGACACATACGTGGGGAAACTGCTGAAGGAGTTTGTGTCCATGTGGGAGTTTGACCCCTACGATGCTGCCAAGGGCAGTGGGGGCTGAAGTGCTTTGCTCAGCGAGCCTTAGGCACAAAAGCATCTGGCTCAGTTCAAACCTGCATGTTGCAGTCTCTTAAAAATAAATAAATAAAAAAAATCCTACCCCCAAAGAGGGAAATAGGAACAGCAAATCCTTTTTGGAGCAGCACCTGCCCCTTTCTCTGTTTTGCTCAGCTTGTTGTGTAAATCACTCTTCTGCACTCAGCAAATGAACAGCATGTGCTGCAATGTGCTGTAGAAGCCTGTTGTGGATTTATCCTTTTAAATAGCAATGGAATATGGTGCCACCTCATTTAACCCATGCTGAATGCTGCATGAGATCCCAGAAAAGTTATTCAGCAATAATTTTAAATCCCATCCCTGGGAAAAAAAAAAAAAA
>VZTB01010496.1:32083-69880 GCA_013397245.1 Thryothorus ludovicianus
AGCCCAGGACTATACAGTTGGAGCCTGTAGTTGCAATAAAATCCAGGAAAAGGTTATTTTACCTGAATTTATCGCTTAGCAACCAAGAATCCACCTCCTGAGATTGCTGTTCCTGGGTTACCAAGTAACTGCCTGTGACAATTACCAAACAGCTGTCCCAGGAATCTACATAGCCTTTAACCCCCGTCAGCTGAAAGATGGGCTGATGACAGCCAACAAACAATAGAAACACACCCTAATATTTTATTTAAGAGCTGAGGGAAGCCACAGCTGTATGGATCATGCAGCCAGCTGGATTTAACTGCTTCAAACTGCGTGGCCTCACTTCAGCAAACTGCTCAGTGTGTTTAAAGATGCATTTGGGTCTTCATCCTTCAAACTTTGGGTCAAATAATTGAGTCCAAATTCTCAAAACAGGGTTTGCTGTTGTGCAGGAGTGGGAAGTGGATAATTAGGGAGTATGGCAGTGATTTACAAATTTTTCTTATTAATTAATTGGGTTCATCTTGAGTTTTTCTGAATGCAACTGCTCCATTGATTATCACTGAGAGGGAGAGTGTTAATATATCCAAGTAATAAAGGAGTGATTTAGAATGAGGGGGAAAGCATAATCAAGACTGGTAAGATAAAAGTAATGAAAAAAGAATTCTGAGCTTGGATATTGAGAGGAGCTCCTTGATAATGAGCTGGATTATGTCTGGGGGTGGTATCCCAACAGAAATGAAGGAAACTTCCATCCACAATGTATGAAAGTGAGCTGGAAACAGAATATTGCACTGGAAATGTTTGATATGTTGACTCAGGTGTCTGACTTGAATTGTGCTTTTTTCTCCCCTTCCAGTTCCGCTTTCTGTGCTTTAAAACAAAATTACAGATTTTGTTAACCGAGTTACAAAGAGCAGCAGCAACAACTTGCAAGCACAACATTTTCTGCCACCGCTTCAGGTGCCCCGAGCCCGGAGAGCTTTGGGGCTGTGCCTTCTTCTGCAAGTTCTGAGTGGCTCCTTTTAGTTGAAAATAGAAACAGGAAGAAGGGTTTGGAAGTTAAGGGCCCCGTTCACATTTTCACATCGCAGGCATGCGAGCTGGCTGGGATGGTGGCAGCTCCTTTCTCCCTGCAGGCTCTGTGCAGGTATCCTGGGAGGGAGCACTGGGAAATCAGCAGTCCTGCACCTGCAGCTTTTCTGTAGCATCTTCTATTGAGAGAACAGAAACTGCTCTGCTACACTCTTGTTTTCTATCTTTCTTCATTTTTCTTTTCTTTTTCTCAGCATGTTCCATGTGCCACAATAGCAAGAAGCAGCTCAGGAAAGTCTCCACCAGCTTTCCACTGGCAGCAAGTTCAAAAAGGAAATTTTCCCCTGGCCACTTGTGGCCAAAAACCACCTCTTTGGCACTGGAAGATTCTTTAACCACCTGGGCAAATCAGGCTGCATTCATTTGGCTGCCTCTGCTTTTTCTACATAATTTTAAAAGCAAAATTGATAATATTTACCTTTTCTGCACACAAGTGTAATAAGTTTTCAGGCAATCAGGCTGTAGAGGAATTTCTGGCTCCTGAAAAAGGTTGAAACCCCCATAGTCACATCAGCATCATTTCCACTGATAAAGTGCTATCTCTCATGGATGGGAGTGTCCTACTGGACATTCAAACAGCTTCCAGTGAGTCCATGCAGGAGGGAAATGCTGAGGACTGGGACACACCTGCAGGGACCAGCACACACCTGTGCAATGAGCTGTCAGCTGTCAGCATCGGCTCTGACACCTTTTCCCTCAGAACTGAAATGAAACCTTTTTGTTATCAGTGATTCCCTGTGAGTGACGAGGAATGCGTGATTGCTTAGAAAATGGGCAAAGACCTTGGAAATACGTATTAAAGAAACCTTGGAGCATGATTTCTTGTCAATGTTAATGACTTGTCATTGCTATCACTGCAAAGCCTTTACATGTCTGCTGTGGGGGTTTGGCCAGGCTTGTAACTCTGTTAATGAGAAGTCTGAGGGAAGCAGCTCCATGGTCAGGAGCAACTGATTTTTTGGGGAGAACAGAACTGTCTCAAACTTGTAACTGCCCCAAGGGTGGTTTCTTTGCTAAGTACCAAAGGGGCTTCCACTCCTAAGCTGAGTATTGGCTTATTTTAATAGGAAGGGAAGGGTAAGAAATCATAGCAAGTCTTCCTTGCACCCTTTGCTCATCTTTTGTCTCCATGTGGAATTTGGTATAGGGAGGCTGTGCTGGGGCATTGGTTCTGTCTCTCGATGACAGATCTTGGTTGTCCTATTTTCTGGCTGGAAGTTGGTTGATTACGTTGACAGATGTTGCAATGATTCCTTTGGCAATGTTCTGTTGTGCTGACTGTTCAAACAGGAAATTCATCTTTTAGTATTTGCACATGTTAAATGTTTGTTTTAGTAGGAATAGGCTCTGACAGCAGACTGGTCAAACTGTGTTTTTGGAGCAGCAAACTCTGGAATACTCAAAATCCCTATTAGGGTTTGGAGCCCTGCTCCCTGAAGTCCTACAGGACTGACTTTTGAGGAAAGGAGTTTTGAGCTCCAGGTTACTGCTGTGACACTCTTTGGGGGCCTGTGAGTTCGTGGTGGCAGTGGGTCCAAGTCATTCCCTGGTGTGGCATTTGCAAGGTTTGCTGTGTGGCCGAGCCTGTGCTGCCTCTGGTTTGCCTTGAGTTTCTGCAGGTTTGCTTTCTGAGCTGGCCTCGTGTCTGACGTGACACCAGGGAACAGCAAAGTGGCTGTGGCTGTGCTCAGCAGCAGGGTGAGGATGTGCTTGGGAAGCACAGCAAGAAGTGCTTCCCTCCACACCAACACCAGCTGGAGAACTTGCTGAGGGAAAGCTGAATTTCCATCTGTATCTCTGGCTGGTTGATCCCATTTCAGGTGACTTCTTTTTGAGCTTGACAGGCAACTTCTTTGAAGGACAACCTGCTAATGCTGGTGTGATTTTTTGTTTCCTAAATTTTCATTAAGCAAAATCCTATGAGTTATTTATTTGAGGGATAACAATGTTCCTATGTGCTGTGGTGTTGGAGAGCCCCTGGCCAAGATCTGTTGTGATGTCCTTCAGGAAAAGTTCATCAGATGTCAGAAATTACAATATTTATTTCTGTAAATCTGGTGCCAAGCACATTATAGGATGCAGCTCCATAGAGATTTCTGGTACATGTGTGGACCAAAGGCTTAATCTGGTCCAGACCTCCCCAGACCCCTCCACTGTCACGTAGTAGGTGAGAAACAAGAGACTCGAAGCCACATGTGAAAGTTGTTTTTTGTCTTGATGGCCTTTTGGAAATCCTTCAGAGCTATTTTGGGTAATGGAGCTTGGAGGTGGAAAAAGGCTTTGTGGCCAGGCTGGCAGATGCATTTCTGAGAAACACATTTGGTTCCTAGAGGGTTGTTTTTGTGTCACTTGTCAGGACAGAACTCCTGTGGAGGAGAGCTTGCTCAGGTGAGGCAGATGTCAACTCACAGATGTATTTGCACACAATTGTGAACAATGTGTGCATATATGGCAAAAATGTTTTCTGGTTCAGTTCAGGCACAAATTTCACACCACTCCTGAGTTTCTAAAGGGAATCAGAGCAGTGAGGTAGCAAGGGGATCCTTAAAAATGTTTCACCTGCAAGAAGGGAGAAGAATCCTTGAGAGTCCAGTGCGGATCAGCATTGACAAAATAAAGGAAATCCAGTGAAATATAATCCTTCAAAAGCTGACATTTGGGTATCCTGGTGTAGCAGTGATGTTATCAGTTTGGAACTTGCACTGATTGTTCACCAATTAGTTGCATTTTGAACATATATGGTTTTTGAAGACTTAGTATCATACATGTTGTGATGGTTTACTGATCTCCAGGATTTTAGATGCTATCTTTTTATCTGGATCTATGATTTTCCTTCTCAAATTCACCCATCCTAGTCTCTGAGTAACAGCATTGATTCTGGAAGGGGCACACTCCTTCCAAAAGGAATTTAGAAGTGCTTTTATGTATGTTGGGTGAAAGTGCAGTGCAGGAAAAGGCACTGTCTTTTAACAAAGTTTGGTTTTAAGCATGAAATAATCAGGACTTGGATGTTATTAAAGTAACATTTTTTGGGAAAAGGAACTAGATTTATAAAAATGAACCAACTCTTCAGCCAGACCTGTTATGAATTGCAAAAGCAGCTGGGAGATTTGGCCGAAAAATCAAGGTTGGGGTTTTTTTCTTCGTCAGAGTTTGTAAGATATTTGGAGGGACATAGCATTTATTTCTTATTTCTCTTGAGTTTCAGGCCAGGTCTTGGAAAAACCCATCTGACAGTGAGTTTGTTTGTATATTTTACATTTTTTCCCTAAGTATGCTAGGCTCATTAGCAACCCTTGGAAAAGGCGTGCTTTGTTAAAGTGAGTATGGAAAACAAGATACTAAGGGCTCAAATCTGTCTCCAGAATATAAATAAGCATAGCTTCCTTTGGAGCAGATTCTGACCACAGCTATACTGGGAGCCTTGTTCCAGGGAGAGCCACGAATGTGCGTTTGCTCGGAAATGCTGCACCTTCAACAAATTTCCTCGCAGTGCTGGCTGAGTTCCTGGCTCGGGGAGGTGCCATCTACCTGCAGAGGGGCTGCAGGGCGTGCAGAGCATCCTGGAGGGCAGGGATGGGACCTGGGCTTGCTGGCTGGGAGTTCCCTGCCCAGCAGCACTGGGGGTGTCAGGGCTGTCCCAAATCCTGAGCGAGCAGGCACTGAATAGTCTGTTGCTGGCTATGGGCTCCCTGGAAAAGTTTCCTCTTCCTGTGGATCAAGGAAAAAGAAATAATTTTTCCTTGCTTTACGTGGAGCTGTTTGTTTGGTTGTGGTTTTGCCTCTAGCAGCAGGGGTAGTTCTACCTCAGCACCCACCAAGGACGTGGCAGTGGCAGCTCAACACCCAGTGCCTTAACTCTGGTTTGCTCCATCCAACACCCACCGTGTAAATTAATCAGAATTACAGAATTACAGAATTTCTAGGTTGGAAGAGACCTTTAAGATCATCGAAAATACTGCAGGATCAGCTCCAGTGTGCTGACCAAAGAGGGCACTGCTCCAAACCATGCTTCAAAACCCTAAATGAAACAAGAAAAACATGTCTGTGGCACTGGGTGAAACAGTCATCTACAGCTGAGCATCTGAATTGTTATGGCCATTTTTTAATGAAAAGATGGGATCTGAGAAGTTTGTATGTATGAAACATCTGTGGGAGCACTGCTTAACCAGTTGGCACAAGGTGGATGTATCCTCTTTAGGCATAATTTATACTTCCCTGTTAAGCCAAAGTCGTTCTATTCACTATCATTATCCTAAGCTGGATCCTTTGGTGATCTCGTAATTCCAAGAGTACAATAGCCAAATAAGCCTTGATTAAAGCAGTCTCTGTTTTCAAGCCAAGCATATGTTAACAGTGGAGAATGAAACAGTGGAGCTGCAGTGGTACTGGAGAACTCGGAATATCCTGAATTGCTGCTTCAGTTTCTCGAGGCAGGCTGCAAAATTTTACATTTGAAACATACTCTGGAGCTCAAGTCTCCTCAAAGGATAAGATTTATTCAGTTCTTGAGTTTATCACCAGCAGAGTATTTATTTGAGCTTGAGCATGACACCAGGTGACACTTTTTAGATCCCTGAAATGTCTGAGGCCGCTGTGGTACACTGTGGCAAACCCTGTGAAATAATTTTGGTGCATCTCTGATCTAGCTGTTAGTGGTTTTTGCTGTAACCCATCTGTGCTGGCAGAAACATCTTCATCTTCAGAGAATGTTTATTTTTGTCAGGTTCATCAGCTTTCTCTGCTACTCTTTATCTGAAACCATCTTTTGGAGCCTTTCTCTAGAGATAACAATATTCTATTTATGCTGATAAAAAACCAGTTAGATGAATGCTAAAAACTCTGCTTTTGGGCAGCAGTTTGACATGGTGGGAAATGATGCCTTTTTTTAATATTCTTCATATTGTCTGTTTTGTGTGGCAAAGCTACATTTATCTCAGTAGAGCTCCACAGCAGCCCTTGGTTAACCTTGCCCAGCACGAGCAGTTTTTCCTCACAAGGTGCAGTGTCACATCTCTGGTGCTGCAGCAGCGCATGGTTCTGTCACTCAGTGAGATTTACTAGAGGAGCAATCCTCTTCTAGCTGGAGGAGATGGGAAGGGGGAAAATATTTTCCCATCTGCACAGACTTGAGAGTGGCTCTGGAGCAATGGGCAAGCAGGGCTGTTAGAGCAGGGCTGTTAACACTGTCATTTAACAAACTACAGCAGGAGGACTCCCTGGAACTCTGGGACCAGCAGAATTTGCCTTGCACTTCCCTCTCATATCCTCTCTGGCTGGAGCCAAAGCAAAGGGAAGCATGTTCAGAGCACAGGGAGCACATGCTGCCAAGTGAGCAGGTAGGAGGAGGAGCAGTGTGCTGGAGTATCTGCTCAAGCACTCGGGGAACCCTCTGAGTATTTGATTAAAGCTTCCTGTCATCAGCAAAGCTCCTTGTGAAGACACGTGCAGCAAATCATTCATTACTTCTGGGCTTTGCTGCCCAGAGAGCAGCCTGCATTGGGATGCAGGGCTGCATCTTTCCTTGGGTATCTTGAAACCAGCATTTCTGGGATAAGCAAATTTCCCAGTTAGCTGTCAGCTCTGTGATTTGCACCATTCCTACCCTTCACTGAGGCTCCGGTGCCTTTGTTTTCCTATCGAGATAATCAAGCATCATTCTTACTATTTTTGAATTTGGGAACTGAATTCAGGGAAATGGCACAAGTGTTCAGAGAGGAAGGAGGCTGGATCCCATAGCAGTGACTCAGTGCTGAGCAGGACCTGTGAACACAGTGGTGTGTGACCCGTGCTGTGGCCTCAGGGCCACCCTGGAGGGTGGCACAGGGATCCCCTGGTCATTCCTCATGTCACTGTGTCCCGCTGAAGAGGCCTCTCATGGAAACCTGCAGGTGGATTCCCTGGCTCTGTTCGTTAGTAATAGCCCAGGTTTATTTTCTCCTTTGTCTTGTGTCACTAATCAAGCAGTAATTGAATTAGCTGGAAAGAAGGATAAGATAAATTAGGAGGAAGAATTAACTGTGTGCACCTGAGGTCAGAAAGCTCCTAGAAAATTCAAGGTGAGAATTGGCTGGACTAAAAATGAAATTGAGCAGAAGGGTACCAAATTCTCTGGAGAATCAAGAGGCAGAAGTGCATATTGTAAATCATCTGCAAAAATCCAGGGGTGTCTCAAACTCTTTGGGCAATCCCGTTCTGTTTTAAGATGAGGAAGCAAAGGATTGCACTTACATTCTTTCCAACTGCTGTATTTGATGAAGGGAATTTCCCTGAAATTTATCTTTTCATTCTTGTGTGAATAGACTCTGCCAGAAAGATATTTTCCCTTCTCTATTAATATTAAGGTAGTAAATTGTCTGTCCCTGTGTTAACTCACTGGTCTTCCTTTTCCCCCCCTCTGATTAGTCTGTAGTTAAAGTTCATCTTTCATGAAAATCATATGTTGGATTAAAGACAGGTTATTATTTTCATGCATTGTAATACACTCTATTACCTTCTGCATCACAGCCCATGTAAAAATAATTATTATTCCATGTGTCACTGTGAATACATTTAAGATTCTTTAGGTCTTCTCTAGCAAGAGCTGATTTCTGACTCACTGGGCTCATTCTCTTTTTATGTCAGAATCAGCCAAATATAAGCATCTTAATTTTATAAAAGGGTTTTAAAAATATGAAAAATGCATGTTAAAAATAAATAGAAAATTAGGTAATTCAGGAAAATATTAAGGTAATGGCAGTAAATAATTTAGTACATTGAAACCCCTTAAATAAATGTAGTTAAGTTGCAATGTAAAGAAAAATTCCAGTCTTAAACACTAAAGCAGACAAAGGCAGCAGTTTATACACTTGCATTTGCTTTGACAGTTGTGTTTCCTCTTTTGAACAAAGGTTGCAATTATGTGACTTTTATGGGTTTGTGAACTTAGCTTTTTGCAGCAAGTTTAACCTGATTATCCTGACTCCACAGCAAGAGCTGCATTCGATCAGTTCACTTGATTGTTAATGTTCTCTTCCCACCTAACCTCAGCTGTGGCTGTATTAAATAAAAACACAGAAACTGGTATGGTAACCTCACCATCTGCTATGCAGCTTTGGTTTTTGTTCTGGAGTTGGAGTAGAAATACATTACTGGAAATCGTGGGTTAAGTCGCTGAAATTAGATGGGACCCCTGCAGTCTAATCCATAGGAACCGGCCAATTCTTTTGAGTTTTCTGTGTTTGATTAGTTGTACTGTAATTAAAGAAATTACCAATAGTCTTCTGTCTGGAAGTGATTAACCCACCAAGTGCTCATACCTATATTCTCTAAGCATTTTCAAATAATATAAGGCTTCATTTATGTTCCTTAATAAGGAGACAAATGAAAATCGCCTCCAGCCTTAATTCTGTGGCTTGTATGTGACAAGCTGTTCTGCCTTGTGCCTCAGTGATGGCTGCTCAATTGTTTGTGATTATGCTGCATTTTAATTAAAGAATTGAAATGCTATTTGTATAAATGGAACGTGCTTCTCAGCACAGCCATGACCCACAGAGGGAAAGAAATCAGATAATGATGGGAGCCACCTAAGCAACCAAAACCTGGCACACTGACCCTGCACACTCACGGAGATGTGGCTGTGATTGCTTGAATTATGGCTACATTTCTCTTGGCCTCTGCAGCATCAGAGTTTTCATTGAGGGACAAAACAGAACAAAACCTGAGGGGAAGGAAAAAAATACAAGTCTCTCTCAATTCTGACTTCTTGATAATGATGATGAAGGTGATCTTTGCTATTAGAACTAAAAAAGCAGATTGAATTGTTTTGTTAATTTGCAGACTGAAAGAGCAGCAAAATACAAATTCATCCTTATGTGGTTCTCTTTGGAAGGAGGAGATTCATGGCCTTTCCCCCCAAAAAGGTGAGAACTTTGTGCCCAGAGTGAGGGTCCAGTGGCTGAGGATGCCACCGGGAGAGGCCCCTGGAGCTGGCTCCACCGGGCTGCCTCAGGCCTGGTCCCTGTGCCAGAGTTCACCTGTGCCATTTATTTCCCCTTCCCCTGGCTCCCAGCTTCTCTCCACAGCTGCCTGGCCGTGGGAAGAGGCTGGGTGAGGCTTTGCAGGGGAACAGAGCCACACCTGAGTGCAGCAACACCACAGCAACCTGTGCACATCCTCGGAGAAATAATCTCCTTTTCTCCGGAGCAGGGCTCGTGCAAAGGGGCAAAAGAAGAAGAACCAATAAGGCAGATTTGCCTCATCTTTTCTGGGAATATTCCCAGTAAATGAATTTCTGCCTTGTCCTGGAGCTTGGGCTGTGCCCTGCACATAGGGAGGGAGGCACAGATATCTCCTGTGACATTCCTACAGTCTGTCGTTTATCTCATCCTACGCGTAAAATGTGGAAAAAAACCAAGACAGACTCTTACACAACATGCAAATTAATACAACTTCCTTAAAATAGGTAGCATAGTATCACATGTTGATAAATAACCAGCATATGACACCTACAAAATTTCAAGGGTTTCTATGAGACAACAAAATAAAAATCACTGTACAAAATTCCTGAATTATAAATAGTGTAATTGGAATTTGTTCTTTTGATTCACTATAAATTGTAAGGTTCTCACAGCAGCTTTTCATTGGTTCCTTAAAAGAGTTTATTCTCATGGAATATTATTTTACTTTAAAAATCACTCCAATTTTCAGTCTGAACTTGTATCCATGTTATTATTTATGTCTCAACTGGACATTGCAGGAGAGAGACACCACAGGTGGGAAAGCTTTGAAGAGAAGCATTTCCTAAGCCAAGGTTTTTTATCTGCAGCATCGCACAGCACAAAGAGTTCTGCATAGACCAGTTTGACAAATAGGGATATAAATGCTATGGGAGGTTTTGATGGACATCTCATACTAAGGAAGAAACCAGACATGAACCAGATCCTGCTTCTCACCTGTGCTGGGGACCTTGGCTGAATCCCAAATCTATTTTAACTAACTGATGTATCTATCTCCTTAATTTTCATGGATTTCAAACAGAGCTCAGCTCCTCCACAACCATTTGCTGAGATGCATTTTAGTTTGTGTTAGTCTGTAATATGATGTATGTAATGGGCTTTTACAGCAAATAGAATTTATGGCTTCATTTCCTGTGCCATGCAAATGAAAGTTCTGTGCAATTCAAACAGAAAAATCTGCTTACGCAGCATTTGGCACTGGCTGCTGCTTGTCCCCAGGCTGTAGAAATAAGTAAGAGATTGGCAAATCAGACAGGTACATTCGTGTGGGAAATATCACTCCATGGTGCAAGGTAGCACATTCTGTACCTCCCCTCAGCTCTGCACTCACTGAGGGGTCAGTGGCAGCCAGGGTCTTGTGGGGGCCTGCCAGATGGACGTGAGCATTTTACATTTCTGGGCTTTTGAGCAGCTTGTATTCACTGAGAAATGAAGAGAGCAGGGATGCTGTGGAAATAGCCTTACTTTTTGAGGGCTGTGAAGCCGTGGGGGTGTCCAAACTGGAAATGGGGTGGTCTGATTTGCACTGCTGAGCCTCTTCTGTAACCACCCAGTGGTGTCTGGTGCCCCCATGCCCTGGAGAGTGGAAAGCAGAAGTCAGGGATGGAGGGAAGTTGACTGTTGGGTCTGAGGTGGAAAAGAGCAGTTGAGAGCTTTTGCCAAAACCTCTCAATTCATGGCAAAGGCAGTGAGGCATTTCTGCCTAGAAATAAAGTGTAAAGGGGTTGTTGGCTTGTCCCATCTCACACGAAACTGCAGCGAAACGGGAGCTAGGGAAGATCCCCAGCCTCCAAAAGAAACCCCTCTTCTTTTGTTTGCTCTGTTTTGCCTGCTTTGGTTGAAAATCCTCGGGAGGGAGAAGCTCTCTCTATGAGTTACACTGTGCTTAGAACAGCCTGTCTTCATCATGACTGGTACTTCTAGGAATTGCTGCTTTTCCAAGGGAATCCGCATCACGGAGAAATAGTAACACTCATCCTTACTGAATGTCCTTTCCAACATTGCAAGGACTAAATGGAAATAGAGAATAAAGCCACTTTTTTGGTTCTAAAAATAATTCTTCTGAGTCATGTGGAAAATCGTCGTGGAGGTTATTTGTGGGAGTTCAAATGTTCAGTTGTTCTGCTTTCCTTTTTCTAGGAATTGCTGCATGGCTGAGTGTCAGCCTCCAAAATTCTCAAAAAGCTCATGAAAAGAGCTGCTCTGTTTCCTTTGGAAAAACTGGATGGCAGTGGAAGGAGAGAAAAAAAAAAGTGTTAGAATGTTTCAGCTTTACTGGGATTTGGAAATAGAGTTTAGGATTTACCTGTTTGTGTCACAGCTCAAATGGGACAAGGAATTAATTTGGGGATAGAATTCATTCTTTTTAATGTGTTGTGACCCATGTATAGGACAGAAGGACTGCTCAGGGGTGGGATATCAGTGGAAAATCATGAGGTTTTCCTTGAGAAACAATGCCATTCCTCAAAGGTTGGTAGTGTGCAACAAAGGAGGCTGGTGGAGCATCTTCAAAGTTAAGGAAGGGCCGTTTGATGTGCTCAGGCACAGGGGAGCAGCCACGAGGGAGTGTCTGGGTGGGCCCCGGAGACAACAGGAACTGGTAAAGTTTGCCCAAAAAAGTGATGGGTTTCCTGAAAGCTGCTGGCAAAGGCAGGATGCTGAGGCAGCAGGACTGCTGACCAGCAATTCCTGCACTCTTAACTGTTTGCCAAAATGTAATAAATTTTTTTTATAGTCAAAAGTTGAAAATAAGAAAAAAAAGTAAAGTGAACCAGTGCCTGTCCAGTGTAGAGCAAGTGGTTTCCTGGTCCTAAAGCAGTTGTCAAACCACAGGTCATCAGCTCCACAGTTTGCAGTACTTTCTCTGGAATAAAAGGAAATCAGAGCTGAATAAGCAACAGAGAGGTTCCTTCTGTGTACACCCACACTTTTAAAGGCTCCCTGGCTCTTTTTAGCTCTCATAGCAGCATATATGTATATAAAATAATAATGAAATCAGTCAATACAGGAGTTCCCAGCCCTCTATAGTTTTTTATTTCCACAATGTCTCTTTAAGTTGAGGATTTATATGGGAGTTCCTATGTGCTGGTAACAAGAAAGGGTGATGGGAATGGTGGGAAGCTGTATAGGCAGTTTGCATTATCTCCAGCTCCATCCTATGCACTGGGAGTGTCACATGGTAACAGAATGTGCTGCTTTCAGTTCAAAACCAGGCAGAAGTAGAAAAAAATTGGTCCTGTAGCCTGTATGTTGCATTTTTTCTAATCTGTTTGCATGGAAAACTCTGATGTTCCTGTAAAACTTCTTTACATCGAATAAGGGAAAAAATTGGCTCACCTGTCAATGCTCATCTTGCTTCTAGCACGAGCATTTCATCTCATGTTCTCTTGCTGTGTGCTGTGCAAGGATGAGGGAGGGGGACACCACAGTGCTGCTCGTTTGGAGGAGAGTCTGTTGTACAAAAATTGGAGGGATCTCAGCCTCAGCGTTTCAAATCTGTTTCTTGATACCTGTCAGCTTCAGGAGCACAGCATTAGCTCTTCTCCCTCTTCTCTGTCATGTCAGCAGGCTGAGAAGAGGCTGAAATGAGCTTTCTCCTTCTTGGGAAAAATCGAGGCATGGCCAACAAATAACAAGCCCAGAAATATAAACAGCTTAAAAGCTTTTTCTTCTGCCTTAATAAACTTCCTTGGCTCTGACTTCTGGTGTGCCTAGGTACACATTTAGCAACGAGGTTCACAGAGCTGAAAAATACTTGCACTATGAGATATAACTGCTTATCATGTTATCCAACCCTGATAAGAGATGGGTTGGATAACCCTGGGAGCCTGAGGTTTGGGGCAGAGGAAAGATCCCTTGGTTCTAACTAGGAATAAATTCTGAAGAGATCTTGGCTTAGTTAAACAGCCATAGGCAGGAGGAAATTAGGATTTTACCAAAGAAATATGCGGGGGGGAAAGTTTTACTACTGGCTTTTAATTTTCTTGGCTTCTCAAGTACATAGAGGGACTGGAGAATAATTACAGAGTAATTTGTAGTGAGAATTGGCCGTGTTCTGCTGGGTTAGATGTGTGCAGCATTTCTTCCGTGTCTTCAGCCAAAGCTCCTGTGGTGCTGCTGCTGCTGCTGAGGATGCTGAGTCCCAGGTGATGGATATTCACCATTCCAGGCGTGAATCTGTTCTCTGAATTAGGCCCAGTCCTGCTGGGGGAGCCCTGGAAACTCGGGAGACCTTGCATACGATCTCACTGGGGCCTTGAGCTGGCTGCTGGAAATTCTCTTTTCCATGAGCAGTTTAAATCCTGTGGAAAACTCCCACTGACTTTGCAGGGATTATTCATTTGTGGAAAGTTATTTTGAGGGAGGTGCATTCCTCTGTAAAACAGCTGGCAGAGAGTTTGGGCAGTGTTGAGGTTTCAGTCCTGGCCGTGTGTTTTTGTTGGTCCAAGTCTGTCCTGTGCCACGCGCAACGGGAACGCACTCCCTGACTACAGCCTGCACTTTCTATTTTAGTCCTATAAAAATTAATAATAAAAAAGACTGCAAGGCTGAGTGAGTAGGTGTTTTCAGATATTGAACCCCTTGGGCTGTATTGTGTTTGTGTCTCTGTGCAGTTCTGCTTGGAAAGCACAGACCCAGCGTGACCTGTCTTTTGTCAGGGCCTTCGGGCTCCCAGGTGAGGGAAGTTGCTTTATAAATGGAAAAGTGTTTTCATTAATTTTCTGAGCATTGTTATTAATTGTACTTTTTCTTACTACCTTATATTTCTATTTATATTTGTTTTGTGATCTCGTTCATCTGTATATTTTCAAAAATATTCCAATATTTAATTTGAAACTAAAATAGAAGTCCTCATGCTAGTTCATTCAAAGAACGTGTTATCTGCTGTCTGCTCAACACATTTCCTGTGATGTTTCAATACAGAGAACTCTGTGCTGCTTTTACATTTTAGAGTTTGCTAGTGAAAATACACCTCTTCTGAGGTTATTTAAAATCAGGAGCTACACTTCTCACCTCCCCCTGTTGTCTCACATACAGAATCCCATCCGATACTGCTGGAGAATGTTAGCAGATAAAGTGCAGAGCAGGTCAGGGTATTCCTAATTCAGATTAATGACCCCATTCCGCTGCCTCCTTAGCAGGAAATTAGAAAGTGCTGGGAAGGAGAAAATAGCGATTCATAACACGGGGCTCTCTGTATTGGCAGTTGCACTCATTAAAGCTAAGATATTGTTTTGATATAAAATAATTGAGCCTGACTTATTCATGGAATGTGGCTCATGGAGATTCCTCGGGTAGCCTGCTGGCTCAGTGTCTGGATCTCCCTTCTTAAGGGCATGCTAGCCTCCTCTGAATTCCTGCTCATAGGAAATGAATTTCTATGCAGAAGTAAAATTTTTGCCTGGGTAAATGGTCCCAGTTCAAGAGCATTTAACTCCACTCTAGCATGGAAATATGGAATGCTCCTTTAGAGAGTTATATCCACCCATGTCAAGCAGGCATGGAGTAGGGAGGAGCTCTGTGTATGATGTGCCAGGTGAGGCTGGGCAGAGGCCAAGGTGTGTATGAGCTTGGATTTTCAATTTTCAGCACTGGCACTGGTAATCTGCAGTCTGCTGAAATCCTGTGTCAGGTGTATCAGGTGTCTCTTTTGGCTCTGGGTTTGGCTTGTAATCTTTAAGCACTCTACTCATCAGATACTCCAAGGTGGCCCCGTGCACGGCTCAGTGTTGTCTTGATTGAACACTGAGGTCAGAGGCCAGCAGGAGCCAGAGGTCCCTGCAAACCCACCCCGTGCCCGGGCCCACTGAGCTCTCTGCCTCCATGTCATGAAGACAAATGGCATTTTTTAAAATTCTCTCAATGAAGTAACATTCATTTTCTGGTGTCTCGTCCTTCTTTATTGCTTCCTAATGAGCTTCCTTCCCATCACCTCTAGCCTCCTGCTTCCCACCCTGCATTTACACCCTTGCATGGAAGAGGAGCAAATTGAACAAATTAATTAAGTTGGCCTGTCTAATGAAATGGCTTTGGTAACTTCTGGGTTTTTGCTTCTTGCTTTTTACAGGAATCTCCTATAAATCTTTAATGGCCACAATTGCTGGGTTTTTTCTGCCCATAGTTGGCAAGAACATCACATTTTCTTTGTATGGTGTCTCAGACTTAACTGAGAACATTTCATTCTCTGTCTATATTTATATTTTTATACATATATTACATACACGTGTGTATTTTTACTCTTTATTTTTATATTTATGGTGGTCATTCTGCCTCCTTGTTTATTTTTTTTAGCAATGGAATTTTCATAAAAGTACTTTTCAGGAGCAATTTGGAATAACAGCTCTTTCTTAGTAGAGGGGATCTGTGCTGTTACAGTCCACAAAACTTCCTCTTGACCCTGGACTGCTTGGGGTTTATTTTTTCTCTCCTGTTCTCATGCTGCTTTGTTTGCTCTTGGACAAGTAAACTGGTTCAGAATCAAGTGTTAGCTAGATTATTTTCTTGCTCTTGCAGATGACACAACTTCTAACACAGCACCACTCTTACCAGATGAAAGTGCCATGGATTCTTTCCAAGTAATATGTGAACAATTTTAAATTCCTCTGCTGAAACTGCTTTCACTGAACCTTTCCCCCTTCCAGTCTGCACTGTGTTTTCACTTTGAAGTAATAAATACATGCAGGCCTTTGGTATCTGGTTACCTTTCTTCCTTTTCGTTCCACAGCTCATCACTTCATTATAGCTGATAAAAGTGATGCTCCTGTGAAGTGAAGCTTGTATAAAACACTGCTCTAGTATGAAACAGTGTCTGAAACTTCAGCAGTGGTTCATGTAAGGTCTTACATGTCACTTGTTGAAATCCCAGTGGGAACCTGATTCAGCTGCTGGTGTTGTTGTTACCCTGTAAACTTTAGTGGCATTATGGCACAATGAGAAATATCAATTTTAAACTCATCCTTCTGTGCCATTTAATTCACTGCACATAAGCATGTCCAGGAGGAACAGCACAAGATTTTGTTCTTGCTTCTTCCATCACAGAGATTATTGTGCAGTGTTCTGCCATTTTGGAACTATAACGTGTAGAGATGGATGATAAATATGGGGAAATGATTGTTTTACACACTTGGTGCATTGTAATGAGCACAATGGGTTCATTGCAGTCTCTGGGTGTGCAGTTGCAAATACAGTCTCAGAAGGAATAGGGGATCCAGAATAAAACAAAAGCCATCAATTGGGGGTTGTTATGGAGAGAAAGAAGTTCTCAAAAATTCTTTCAGCTGCATTCTCTTTCTATCCTTACGGTTTTTTTATGTGCTTTTGGTGTCTTTATGTGTTCCAACTACCCCAGTGACAGTAATGCTATAATGGCTCCCTGTGGGGAACTTAAAATGCCAGAAAGTGCTGCAGAAGACACGAGCTGGGTCAGTGCTGCCAGTGTTCACCCCTGAACACCACTGCTTGGAGAGCTGCATGTGACTGGTGGGTTTATTTGTGGTTGTTTTCTTTTAGTTTGAGATACTGGAAAAAAGATAATCTATTCTGAGAATCTGAGGGAAGGGTGCCCTCACCTCAAGTGAGATTCTGGACAATTGCATTAACCCTTCTGCATTCAGGTTCACCAGCTCCAGCTTTCTTAGCCGAAGGACCCTCTTCCTGTCTGGAATTTCCTGCACTCGAGGCAGTAACAATTCAGCTGTTTTTGGGACTTCTGTGAGCAGTTTGCACTCAAAAACTGACACTAGGACTTAATAGAGGAAGCACCTGGCATTGCTTGCTGAGATGGAGGGTACCTCATAGCAGGATGAAGGTGAAATAGTTTGTTAAAAGCTGCTGTGCGGGTGTAGTGGGCCTAGGAATGATTCAGCCTCCTGATGCCAGTTCTTCCCAGTGCCTCCCACTCTACAAACAAAGGCATAAATTCAGCAAAACCTAGATTTTGTCACCACATACCTGTCGTGCCTCAGGAGGGGTAGTTCCCTCGCTTGTGCCTCAGAATGCTTTGGAAAGGGGCTCTCTAGGTAATGCTGTAGTTTTGTAGGGGCTAATCCAATTCCTTCAGTCTGCAAAATCTCTTCAAAAGTCAAATAAGAAAGGAAACAAACTAAGACATGCAAAGGACCACAAATAGCATGGGGGATTTTGTCAGTTTTCTTCAAGGAAAGAAGCCCTGACACTGCTGTGTTCAACGTGTCTGACGTTTACTCACTTTCTGGGAGGTGACACTGCAGAGAATATGTATTTCTAGGGATGTATTCACACGACTTTGCTTAGCACAGACTACTGATTTAGATGTCTAATTTAGGAGCACAGGCGCTCTCTGTCGTCAGCAGAGCCTAAATGGAGGTCTCTGAGTTACCCTCTGAAAGGAGGCACCTTTCTCCAGTGAGTTCAGAGTGACCCGAGGATGCTAATTTAGGCCCATAAACTGCGTGTGCACTGTGTGAGCCTTGAGTAAACAGCACTCAGGGTTTAAGTGCTGGCCCTGGCACTGCTTCCCCCCACAGGCAGTGAACTCTTCAGAGATCATGACTTGGTCAGGCTTGAGTGTGGCAGAAGAGAAAGATCATCTTCCTTCCCTGCTGGTTGTAGCCAGATCCACAGGCCTCCGTGAGGCACACTTGGATAGGACCATGCCCAAAATGCCATTTATTCAGTGAGGGGAAAGGGACTTCCCTACCCTGGCCCCAGCCGTGCATGCTCGACTCCAGGTGGCAGAGCAGGTAGCAGCACGAGCCCTTGCAAGCTGCTGTGTGCACATCTGGCTGCCGTGGCTGAAAAAAAATAAAAAAGGGAAGAAAACTCCACCCCAAAGCAACCCCCACCTCTGCAGAAGTGGAGGTTAATAAAGGGAGGACCAGAAGGAGCCTGTGAGCCCCTGGCTCCTCCATCTGCCTCTGCCAAGGGCTCTTCCTGTGACCCCGCACAAATTGTGGATCTCTTGCTGCTTCTCCACCTCTTTGAGATGAGAATGATTTTATTCACAGAAGGTGATGTCACGAGATTGTTGTGAGGGGATGTGACTCAATGTTTGTATAATGCTTTGAAGATGAAGAGTGCTAAGTATTGTTATTTGAGATGGCAACAAAATAAAACAAAATATGTTCAGTGCAGCTGTTCAAGCCAAATCCATTTTCAGTTAATCTTCCAAGCAGGAATTCAAAATCAAAGTAAAAAAATCCTTGCCAACTGGAACTTTACAGCTTGATGGGAAAGTTAGAAAGAAATTAATTGGGTTTTAAATAGTTGTAACTGTATTGTGATGGAGCGTGGAGTGCTCATCTACTCTTAATTGCCAGTCAGTTTGGAAATGGGAATTAAGGCTTGCTCGGGGGAATCTTTTCTTCAGAAAAGGAAAATAGTTGGGCTGTGTTGCACGGTACACTGTATAAACTGTCAGAACTCTGGAAACATGTGCTTTTTCCACTTTGTGCTGCCTTTTTGCAGTAACTCAAACCAGCAGAAGATGTGGAAAGCAATGAAACTGCCAAATGCCACCACAGAGCTCCTTGGGGGAGTCACTGTCCCCTCCCGGACAGCTCAGCCTCTGATCCTGCCCCAAAGGGCTGCTCCAGTAGGGCACTGGTTCTCATGGCCCTGGGCAGCCTGTGCCTGGAATAATCTGGGATCAGATGCTGTGCTGGCCCTCAGCAGCTGCTCCTGGTTGCTCAGACAGGGGTCCATGACAAGAGGATTTTCCCTTTGGATCAGGGGTGTCAGTAACCACACAGCGCTTACTCACAGTGTGATGGAGCAGAATTTCCTCCCCAGCCTTTGTGATGGCCCTTAACTTCTCTCCCCTCAATTTTGGGAATGCAGAAATTCTTGTGCTGAATCAGACTATTGCTTTAGCATTCCAGCAGCAGCAGCTGACCTGAAACTCCATTAAGGACAGATGTGCTTCAAAATAGTTTCTGCCTCGTGGTTGATGTTTCAAAAATCCGCTTCCCGCACAGTGTCTCTATAAAGGACACAATAACACCTTCACTTCCCAGGAGAATGCTGAGCCCAAACCATTTGCAAAACACTTTCAAGTCCTGGACTTAAATTAGCAAAGCTCAACTATTTTTACCTCCCAAAGACCTGCCCTTTTTAAGGAAGTGTACATTTGATTTAGAGTTTTTCCTGATGTTCAAAGGGGACTTGGACGTGTCTCTCAGCCCGTGTTTGTTGGGATTTGTGCATGTGAAGCCCCTTCATAAGAGGGTTATTCATTACTTCTCACTTTGAGTGAATGCACTGTTTTCCAGCTAAACCATCCTGTTTGAGGTTTTTTTTGCTGTCCTGTGCAGAGGTATGCCTTCAGATCCCAGTTTTTGTTTTCTTAATACTTTTGAAGTTACTTGTTCCTAAAATACGACTCTCAGTAAACATTTCAGAGCTTTAATTTGGCTTAAATTTACGCTTGAATATTAAAGTTCCAAAATAGTTTTATGAGCAAATAAAAATACGATGGCTCTGGGAACCTTTCTTTTCAATATCTTTTAGTTCTGTTAAACTCTGTACTCAAGTAACTGCCTTATGAAGAGCTTTATATTGCACTCGATTGCAAGTCATTGGAACAACATTCTGTAATGGGTTGCAAATGGCATAACATTATGTGCCCCAGTTTCTGCAGCCAGAGTGAACAAGACCATTGGAAATGTTGGTGATAAAAGTGAACATAAAAAAGATAACCTTCAATCTAAACCCTGTATATCACAAGTAATAGAACAAAGTTAAAAAAAAAGCAACCCGTATATTTTTCTTCTCAGAAGTGAAATGAGCCAGCTCAATCCTGCTCGCTGAAAAGCTTTTTCTTATCATATTCCAAGTAAAATTTTTATTTCCTTTTAAGCTGTGCTTGCTGTGACAAAAAAATGGTTGCGTAAATAATTTTTCCTCACCTTTGGAAAGCTGATTCTCTCCGAGAATCAATTAGTTAGCTGTCAGAAGAAAGCCTGGATCATATATTCTGGAACACTTAGTGGGCAGAGCAGTGTTGAAACACCCGTGGCAAATGTTCATTACTTGAGGTCTGGCAAAATTAAAAGTGCAGCACAGCACTAACATTTTTTCTCCCTTCTGGAGAGAAACCTGAATAATTAGATGCTTATATTTCTTTCTGAGGTGTGAATCTTTTAGATCTGTATGAATGGTGCCATCAGCTACAAAAAAGGGAAGTAGCAGAAAAGATGATCAGTGCTTGTATGGTATTTTGCACAATCTTGGTTGCAAAAATGCCTTCAAGTCACTAAAAGATATACATCTTTCCCAATTATTATCTTGTAAACCTTGGTATTTCAAGTGCTTTCTGAAACGCATCCAGAGACTTACGAGACCCAGTTCCACATGGTGCAACCTCTCATGCCCCTCCCAAAAAACAAACCTCAAACCAATGAAATACCTTGCCTGAGAAGTTTTGACAGAAAATGAAGCATTGTTAACTGAGGGACTCAGTCTGTGTGCCTGCTTTGTGTCGCCAGTGCTTTGGGTGTCAGCTGTTTGGTGATCATACATTTTAATTAAGGCAGGGCACTTTATTTGAGCTTGTTCTCCCTTGTAAGCCTAATGAATGTATTCACCCCCACAAGCAGGAAGGTTGTCAGATCCCTTTGCCAGCACACTCTGGCACAGATCACAGAGCACAGAGTGTGAGATGGCATCAGTCAAGAGAGGGAATTGCCCAATCCTATAGAAATCCAGCTACAGTTTGTAGTAAAATACAGTACTCTAAGGTGGGATGTACTTTCCTCCTGCCTTCCTGTGAGGAAGGTGATGCACTGGGGGAGAAAGATGTTTCCCAGATGCATTTCTAGGAACAAATGTTTCTGGAGGTGGCTACATCACTCAAATTCTGGCTTTCTTAGTGTTTATTTTATCAGCTGCTCTCAAACTTATGAGCTGCAGCTGGGTGGACTGTGGTCCTTTTGGGAAATGTCCCTTGGTTTTATTTCATCACAGTTTGAGAGCTGTAACCATGAGTTACTGTGCAGTCACCTTATGTGCACTACACCGCAGTAAAAGTTAATTGCTCACGTTTTGGTTTTTATTTTAATTTGATGTGACTTGAACAGACTTTCCTGACTTGTGTGCAAGAGAAGAGAGCGAGGCAGGAAGATCAGGTGGCATTTTTCACAGGGATGGTCCCAATGGTTAGAGCAGCAGTCAGAGATCAGAATTTCAGTCCCTTCCCTGCCTCAGCATGGCTCACTGTCACTGAGACAANAAATTCTGGCTTTCTTAGTGCTTATTTTATCAGCTGCTCTCAACCTTATGAGCTGCAGCTGGGTGGACTGTGGTGCTTTTGGGAAATGTCCCTTTGTTTTATTTCATCACAGTTTGAGAGCTGTAACCATGAGTTACTGTGCAGTCACCTTTATGTGCACTACACCGCAGTAAAAGTTAATTGCTCACGTTTTGGTTTTTATTTTAATTTGATGTGACTTGAACAGACTTTCCTGACTTGTGTGCAAGAGAAGAGAGCGAGGCAGGAAGATCAGGTGGCATTTTTCACAGGGATGGTCCCAATGGTTAGAGCAGCAGTCAGAGATCAGAATTTCAGTCCCTTCCCTGCCTCAGCATGGCTCACTGTCACTGAGACAACTCACCTCCTCTTTCTGAGCTCACATTCGCAGGGATTTCTGTCTGACACAACGTGATAACATTGGCTCCTGGTGGTGCTGAGGGAATGACGTGTAGCTAAAGCAAAGACTCGGACCGGGAGTCCTGTTCTGGTCTGATTTACATCTACCTGTGAAAAATGAACTTCACATTCTTGGTAGAATTTAAAAGGTATAATAAAAGTCAATAAAGACAAGGCAATAAAGCAAAATACACAGGGTGTCTCTGGTTGAGAGCCAAGAGCACACCTGCTGTTTTAGAGACCACCACCTCCTCCCTTAAATTTGTATATTTAAACTTTCCTAAGAACTTATTTCTGTGTTTCTACGGAGCTCTTTTGCATGGTCGCTCCTTAGTCTTGTCTTTTTAGAGCATGCGTGTTTCTTGGCTGTGGTTTTAATTAATTTTTCTTATCAGTCTTAATTCAGGCCTTGGTCTATAATTTCTNACTTATATGGGTACAAAAAATCCAATACCATAATATGTATTTATAACAACCTTATATGGATAACACCCATCTTAATATTTGCAAAAAGCCAACTTTATAGTATGCATTTATAACATAACTTTAAGCAATGCCTGAGCTTCCTTCCTCCATCAAACGATACTGTAATCCTGGATTTATACATTAAGGAATCCCTTCAGTGGGTAACCTCAAAGTGGCCGTGGTACAAAATGTCGCGTGCAATGCCCGTAGGCAAGAACGGGGTCTGTGAGGGGAAACCCTGTAAAATGGTGGGAGATTCTTGGGAATCACCCCGACACCTGTGGAAGTGGCACTTTGTGTGAGTCAAAAAAGGCGTGGGCCTTTCTCGGGAGAGGCAAAATGCAAAATCTCTGGGGTCGCTTTCTGTGGTGCCTTTGCCTCTGCCAGGCCGGCAGAGGAGTCTGGAGAAAGGCAGGCCTGGAAGTGTCTGATGATCCAAAGGGCCGTTAAGGACCACGGCTGAGGTGAAGCCCCTTTGTTCTGTGGCGATCAATCAGGAAGGGGTCTCAGGTAGCCGGAGGAGTGCTGATGTGCTTATTTCTATAAATGTATAATTTGTGTGTGTTTGATACGTGCCAATGGCCTTTGGGGCCGGCGCGCTCGGGCACCTCCTGTGTGCGGGCGCCACCTGCCGGCCGCAGCGCCCTTCCCGCCTTTTTTCCCGCCGCTTTTCCCGCCGCTTTCTGTGGGACCTGGGGATGAGTCGTGAGGGGATTTGGTTGAGGAGAGAACCGCCCGGGCAGGCTGCAGGTATTTTGAACCGTGGGCGATGTCCACATGCCGTGTTCCGTGTCATCTGCATTTGTCCCGCCTTATTTTTAAGCTTCTCCAAGGGAGAGCCAAGCTCTCTTCCCCAGAGGAAACATCCTCTGCGCTCTGAGGAGCTTCGCCCTCAGTGGAGATGCCCCGCCATCTTCCACTGTCTCTGACTGAGTTAATGCCAGCAGGGGTTTCTTTTCAGGCACCGTGTTCTCCATTAGCAGGTACTCCCACAGAGAGCTTGCCCTCCCAGTGCTCACAGCCTTGGTCTCTGGTTTGTGGTGCTGGAAGGCACACGTTGTTCCAGCCCTCTCTGATGGGAACAGAAAGGCCTGGATTTGCCCTTTGTCCCCTGTGGGCACAGCTGGCCTGAAGAAGATGGCCTCAGTCCAGGGGTCTGTGTGCTGGAGGTGCACCCTGGAGAGCTGAGCCATCCTCTCAGATCCATGCTTGTGCTTGGAGTCACCTGCTCCATGTGGACACGTCTGGATAGGTGGCAAAAGCTGAGGAAGACATGTCTGGGTCAGCATTTCTTATCAAAGACAGGTACAGAGCAAGTTTATTTAAGCTGTGTTTGACTTACCTGTATAAAAGCCAGAGAAGAATGTAGCTCTTGGCTCCTCAGTACAATTATAGTTTATTTGGTGCTTTATGTCTAGTTTCTGCAATTTTAGTGCACATATTAATTCTTCTTGAAAATTTCAATGAGCAGCTCCAGTGGTTGGTTTGTTTGTCTGTTTATCCCCCAGTGGTGTTCACTAAATAACAAATCCACGGAATTCAGTGAGCTGATTGAAGTCACTCCACTGCTGTTTCCCTACTTCCCATGCAGTACTTCTCATGGACAGATGAGGCTGCTATGGAATTGGTTATTTCAGCTGGGAGAGTGATATTTAGGGGACTGTCCCCTCCCTGCTAGATGCTTGCTGAGCACTCTGACAAGCCTTGACACAAGTAGTTACTCCTGCCTGGCTTCTCCTAGTCTAGGTCACTATAAAGTGGAATAACAGAGAGCTGGTTACCCTTGACAACTGCTTGGAGGCTTTAGGTGATGCTGAAGGTGACCACCAGTTTCACAGTGTGACACCTGTACCAGTGCTTCCCTGTTCTGTGCCGGTGTCACCTCGCTGCCACAGGCACATCCAAACTTCAGTTTGCATTTAGAGGGCACTGGGCTGCCTTGAGAGCTGCTTCTCCCTTCTGCCAAAACATTCCAGCCTGGACTGCTCCTGCTGTTTTATACCATAGCATTAAGCTTGTAGATATTAAAGCAGTGTCAGCTGAAATCCCTGGCTCCACCACTGACTTTCAAATTTGTAGTCTGGCCTTAACCTTAGCACAAGCAAATGCTTATTTAGGTTGTTTTGCAAGTGTATGATTTAATGACATCACCAAGTTTCTGGCTAATCAAGAACTTTCCAGAAGCAAACAATAAATGGCAACAAAACATATCCTTGAAGTAGATTTTATGTACAAACCCCCGAGCATTAACAGTCTCATTTTCAGTAATGAGATAAAAAAAAACACAAAACCAGCTTTTAGGATCAAAGGTGCATCTTGTTCTGCATATAACAACTCATGGTGTGATGTGATGATGTGTAGCAAGCAGCACACCTGACACCCCCTCAATAAAAAGCATTGTCTCCAGGCAGAACTGTTTGGTACTCTTATAGATCTAAAAGAAAATCAGGTTGTATTGTCCCAAGAAAGAGCCTCTGGTTAGAGCAGACCAAAACGTTATTTCTCCCCAAGGGAGCGTATTGAATGAACCACATTATTCTCTAGATAATGGACAAAACCCTTCTTTATTATGAAAACTTTATGCCCTTTCATAAGCATTAATAATGCTGGGGGTGTGTGGGTGGGAGAGCAGGTGGGTAGAAGCACTAAATGGAAAAGCAAAAAGCAGAGTTATGAGGCTGTAATTTCCTATGAAATATTGCTCCATATGATACCTCTTTGCTTTAGAACATTTTTATAGAAGAGAAATACTTTGCATTTCCTGCAGTCTGAAAGTTTTTGCTGTTATTTTGACTGCAGTACTTCTGAAAGGCAATGGGGAGAGGATAGCTTAGGAAAGCCTTTATTTATCCCAATGATGTAAAGTACCAACAGCAGTGGAAATTTCCTTGTGCTCTGGGCCAGTGCCTGAGTCCTGTCTAAAATCATCTCCTAGGCTCAGAGCAATATCCCTCTCCAGCTCTCCCAAGCCTCCCGAGATGGGACTCATTGCTGTTCTTCCAAAAACATTTTCCTGTGCTTTAGAAATTGGATGTTTTTCCCTCATTATCCTCTTCAGAGGTCACAGAGCAATAGTGGCAGCTGAGGTTGCTGCACACAGGCATGGATTGAGGGGGATTCCTGGGATGGGCTCCATATCACAGTACCTGGAACCCTTCCATCTTCTGTTTGCTTAGAAAATTCTCTCTTTGAATCTGATTCCCATATTGTGGCTACCAAATGTTTCAGCTTCACAGCTCTGGCTCCTGTGGCAGCAATGGCCCTGCAGATTTTTTCCAGTTTCAACTTGTATGCCTCTCTAATGCTATTGTAAAATTGTGAAATATTCCCCACAGTTACTAGGAAGGGTTGAGGGTTGTCCTGTTCTTGAGAATTCCAATGAGAATTTCCATTCAGGGTCCAGGAAACTTTATCAGCACAGTTCTTTCATCCACAGTATCCAGAAATGCTTTTATGAGGTGACCAGATTGAAACTTGTCTTCATAGTTGTACAGTTTTATTCATGGCTGAAAGTAAAATCCAATGAGTTGGAAAATTCACTATATAGACCTCACCAGCCAGCTTCTGTCTAAATTAAAGAAGGACTCAGTTTTAAAGAATAATAACATTGTAAAAAATAATTAACACGAGAATGAATATTTGAAGCCCTATTAGTCAGAAGCAGGAGAGGTAATGAGCGAGTTTAAAATCAGTGCTGGCCTTTCCTGTTAGAAGTTTATGGAAATTTAATGAATTTAAATGGGAAAAGGAAGCTGTTAATTGAATTATTTGTAAGAACTTTATTCAGCAGAATTTGAGTGATTGCTGTTGGCTTTCACTGCTGGGCTTCCCTTTGTCACCTCAGCCTGTGCACTGGGAGCTCTGGATCTATATTTATGTAATCAGGCAAACATGATAAGTGTGCTATTGATCACATTGACTGGAAACATGTAACCAGCACCAAAAACAGGGAAATTGGAACAGGAACCATCTGCTCAGAGAGTAGCTACAGCCACCTAAAGATTTGAGCAGGAGCAGAGAAGTCATTTTGAAAGAGGTAACTTCAGGCTGGGAAAATGCACACATATAACACTCAACAATTATAGGGGGATGTGTGAGAAAAAGAGATTCCTACAGGAAACTCTGGCTGGGCAATTTGCATTGGTCCATAAAGGAAGGCAGAGAACAGTAGAGCAAAGGCAGGCTCAGCCTGCATAACTAGCAGGGAAAGTGCTGCAACATGAATTAATTTTCATTAAAAAGGTGCGTGGAACAGCAGGAAGACAAACTGCAAGTCTCTGCAGATGGATGGGCAGTGGGAGGAAGGCACCAGCAGGGAAAATGCTGCAAATTGATGTTGTGGAGAAAAGGCAAATGCATTCACTCTGTCAGCTGTGGGAGGTTTCTGTTTATTGCAGCCTTTGTGTGGTAGCTAATGCATGTGGGTCCTCATGGCTTTGGGGATTGTTAGTTTGGGTTGGTTTTAGTACCTGAAAACTCTCAAAAACTGTTGGAAACAAATCTAACAACTGTGAGTTATCCAGACACTGACAGCCCTGCAGATCAGTGGCCTGCAAAGAAACCCAGAAGGAACTTTTCCCTTCTCACAGAGGTCAATTGCCAGATGTTGAAAGGAAGCAATTTTAAACTGTAAGGTTTAAATTGGCAGCAGGGGAAGACAAGTTACCAAGATGTGTCTTTGTTGTGTGTTTCTGAAAGCCTCAATTCCTCCTAGTGGGAGACTTCCATGCTTGGCCCCTGCACAGATACACTTGCATTTCATTTCATCTGCTGTGGCGCAATCAGAAGGCTCTGGCTGAAAGAAATGTCCTGTGGAGCAGATCCAGAGCAGTTGGCCCATGGAGAGCTCTGCACTGCTCTGCTTTTAGCACTAGAGGTGATTTTTGAGGGCTGCACTCACCAGGTATCTGGTGGGGGTATTTGCCATGTGGGGAGAAGCAATGGGAATTTGGTCACTGGAACTTCCCAAATGCAGCTTTTCTGTCTGGGTGTGAGCATTTCAGTAGCTGTAGGAACTTCACAGTACCCCCTGTGCATGAGCAAAGCTTAAGGAAAGAGATCAGTAACACAGCTCTGTGGAAATAGCTAAAAAGGCAGAATTTCAGGGACAATAGGAGAGCAGATGTGAGTTCTCACTGAGTGTACAGGACAGCTCTGAAACTCTGTAATTACTTTGTAATAAGGATCCTTTCTAATTATTACACACACGTGCAAAGAAGTGAGAAGCATTTTGTAAATGTAGTGGTCAGAGAAGGAGGGTAATTGAAATGTTAATTCTAATCATATGCTATGCTCATGCATTGATTTTTTAATTCATGTTATCCATTAATTAGTTAATGCCTGTAAAGCACATTGAAGATAGAAAATGCTAGAAATTATTATGGACCATTGTTACTATTATTATCCACTAAATTTGATTAGTTCTTGTACATTTTAAGTGGATTATTGAGACGTAAACTTGGTGAAGATGATTTCATTCCAGAGGCTGTCCTGGGAATCCTGGCAAAGAGAGCAGCTGCAGTGCCCATCCATACAAATCAGGAGGCTGTCTTGTTTATGCAGATTGATACAGAAATCTTAGATTTGTCCTACATGAGCACTGCATCTGATGGCTCCCCTCTCCCCTAAAACGCTCCTTGTTTAGGGCCAGGCTGGCACACGTTCAGCCCAGCCTGGTGATGGTATTGCCACAGAGGGATGTGGCACGGGGCTCAGCAGTGATTTATGCCTGGAAGCAGAGAAGCAAGAACATTATAGCACAAAGATGAGAAGAGTCTCCATTTCCCTGTGGGGCCAGCACATTCCTGTCACTCTTTGAAGAAGGGGAGTTGTCTTTAAAGCAGCAGTATCTTTAACGGGATCTGGTTGTAGTTTGTTCTCTTTTGTTTCTATGTTTGTAATCATGATGAAGCCCTCTGACTTTGTCCTTCGTTCTTGTCTGAGCTTTGGAAGGTTGTATGGAAAATAACTGTTTCTATTCAGCCTCATTTATTTATTTATTTATAAATAGCTGCTTTTGAGGGAATCATCAACATCTGATACTCTTGGAAGAAAACCTCTGGGAGGTTTTCCTTTCAGTTTGGGTCCAAAATGCTTCCCCCCTCACCCCTGTGATAGATCAGGGATATTCTGCATTTGTGTCAAGTTGAAGATGGTCTAGTTCCAGAGCCTGCTTTATTTCCAAAAGTAATTTCTCAGCTGCACATGTTCCCATGGCTGTTTGCAACAGACCTCTGTGTTCTGCATTTTTTCCAAATGTTTTGATTTTAATTCTTGTAAGAACCATTGGTAAAAAATCTCCCACCAAAATAAAAAAGGCATTATAGTGGAAAAAAGAATACAAACACATTTGCTCTTTTTCACAAGACATTTATCAAAGTTCAATTAGCTGGGATTTTCTGACACATGGCTGACTTGCAAAATTCTCTTTAACATCTTTGCATTTTTGGCAACGTAAGGAAGTACCTCTCGGATTACTGCAACTGTGCGAGGATTTTAGTTGGCAAGAGGAAAAAGTAGGCAATGTGATTTTTGTTGCCTAATTATTTTTTGTTAGCTCTTTCCCTCTTCTGATTTTGTTTCTGTCATTTTCTTTGCCTAAATGTCATTCTGCTTTTAAACGAGATGAGGACCAAGGCTGGTAAGAAGTGATTGAGCAGATTATGAGTGCAGGACTCCTTGCAAATAATGGAATGCCATGTTTTGGAGCCAGTGAGTTTTGGGACAAATTCTAAAATATCTAACTGATTTTTGCCTCCATAGCACTGCATTTCTATCAAAAATTAGTGAAGGTTGTTTCCTTTCATAATCATAGCTTTCTGTAAGTCAGTTCTGGGATCTTAGGTCGTGGCATCATATCCCCAGTCCTTCAGGACTGAGCCCAATTGTCCCTATTCACAGATATTAGAAAGCTGCAATCTGTTCTTTAGCCTTGAAGAACATTGGCTGAGTCAGCCTAGGGAATATCACTTCTGTTAGATCCTCCTTGGTTTCATATGGTGCTGAAGCTGCAAGAGTTTGCTAAGCAAAGATCTTTGTGCACATTGTTTATCTAATGTTACAAACAGAGAAAATTCTCATCCCCTGAAGATTGGGGGTTGGGGTTTTGGCATCTAATATTTCCTTGTTGGAAACAATTGTTTCAACTGCAGCCTATCAGTTTATTTTCAGAACCACTTGCCCTTGGCATTTTTCATACCTCAGCTGTGACAAAATGTACAGCAATGAGATTCTCTTTCCTCTCCCTGTGTATTCCAGTGTATTGTGATGTGTGTCATCCCAAATTGCTGAGAAGTGACTGAGGTCAGCAGGATTTTGCTGGCCATTCTCAAGGAATGATTTGTGCTTTACTTGGATTAAATTTTATTTCTTGGGATTGCTAAGTTGCCCTCTCTCTGTTTTGGCTCTGTTTCATTCAGGTTAGAATGCCCACTCTGGTCTGCCATGCCTGTGACTGTGCAAGCCATACACAGAGATTTTCTCTACCAGTGAATTCCTGCTCCACTTAAAAACTCCAATAAGCCAAAAACCCCCTCACTCCAGTGCCCAGTTTCCTGAGTTCATGCATCTCCTCTGGAACTGATTAATTAATAATAGCTCAAAGGAGGATGCTTAGAATAGAAATCCTGATTTAAGTGTTCCTTTTTGTTTTGCTGTTCCTGTTCATAAACAAATAGACCAAAATCTCCAATAATGTGCATATCATTGCAGCACGGTGCTGTAATGATACAGCATGTAACATCAAGTTAGCACTAGATAGAGTAGTTCACTTACCTAATATATTGAGCAGAGCCTAATTAAATATTTAATGGATTTTTCCCGCTGAGAGGCATCAGCAGAATAACTAACGTGTGTGCTCCTGGAGATGAAAGTTGCAGGGGAAGGTGATCTGTGGGGATTGTTCATTCAATAACCTCACGAGCTGCCTTTGCAATCACTGTGTGCCTTCCTTCCAGGGGGGCACTGCATACATGGATGTGTAGATGCATATTTCAGTGGCCTGAAACCAGTGAAGGAGTCTTACTGCATGACATGATGGTAATTGTTCAGTTGATTACTGTTTGCTGAACTGGCAATGGAGTTGTGGTTTGTTCCTTCCTTAGTTTAATGTGGGTGCAGCTTTGCAGTGAGAAATGCCCACCCATTAAATGGGACACTCAGATTTAACTGATTCTGCCTCTTTCCTGTGCAAGAGCCAGAGGTCTAAAGGTGTATCTCGTAAATTCTAGGGGCACTGTCTTTTTGGGGACTATATTGAGGACAATCCTCTTCTTTAGTGGTTCTACAGCTCCAAGGGATCCCACTCCATTGCTGGGGGTCTTGGATGCTATTGCAGTGCAAATAAATAAGTGAGGCTCAGTGTGGATAATACTCTGCAGTCTTTATTCCATCCCGAATGGCCTTTTCAGAGCTGATAATTAATTAATTTCTGCAGCCATTGGTGTCTCCAGCACAGGGCTGGAGCAAGTGAACAGTTTACTAATTAGCAGGCTGCTTACTTCTACAGTCCTGTAGTTTCCAACTGATGTGAAGGCAATGCCTTTAGATCCAGCTGGGCTTTAATTCCAGCTAAAACTCAGGACTCCACTAGGCATTGTGACAGTTTTACTGCCATACCATTGACTCTCCTTTTCTGGGCAACTTTTCTTGTTTTTCCTCATCAAAAATAATCTGTAAATAGCAATTAGAAAAGAAAAAAAGGCAGGAGGTGTCTGCTGTCCTGGTCAGGCTCTGTTCACTGAGCCCTCTCACTGACAGTGTGAATGAGCCCAAAGGGCTGTGAGCGCCTTCACCCGTGTTATTGCCATGTTCCACCAGAGCCCTGTGAGGAATTGCCATTGAGCTGGAGACGCAGGGTTTGCTCAGATATGAGATATAAACCGTAGGAAGTATTGCAGTCATTTTTAAACTGCTGGAGCAGCACAGGGAATGCACTCAATAGGAAGTGCCGTGTTCCGTTAGATAAGCTCTGAATGCTTTGCTTCATAAGAGCCCAGACATTGGAGGGTTCTGTTGTTGTTGTCGTCGCTGTTGGGTTTTTCTTCTGTTCTTTTCCTTTTGTTTGTTTTTTAATTAAAAAGGAATGGGAAGAAAAGCCCAGTTTTAAAGAATAGGGATAAGGAAATGGGAATTATCAGAGCTGCAACTAGTATGAAGGAAATGAATGTTATCACAGCCACATCTGCTGGAGAAGTTGTGTTACTCATGCTGCTTTTTATTATCTAAAAGTTAAAGGGCTTTTGTCTTGGAATTCTTTCTTGCAGCAGGAGCTGTGCAGGGCTAAGCACCCCTCAGATGAAGGCTAGCTTAGGGCTAGCAGGGCAGCATTGCAGGTTGACTTGTCAGGAATGAGCTGTTCCTGAGCTGCTGTCTGGCTCTGGAGCCCAAACAAGGAGGGACATTGTGGAAAGCAGCACTCCAGATGCTGTGGCCTGGCCACTGGCTTTGGGAAATGCTGAGATGGACTTGGGCTTGCAGTGAGGACGTGAGACTGATGTGGACTGATGTGCAAATGTCTCCTGTGGGTGTTCCTTAGTTTTAGACTTTGCTTTTATTACTTTCCAATTTTGTATTCAAGGACCCATGCTTGGCTGGATGAATGGTTTTGTTTGTGTTTTTAAACCAGTCTACTATGTAAAGTGGCTCCAGGGAAATCTTCAAAAGAATCTAGTTTTGCTTCTCTGTAAATAGACAATCCTAGTAAAGATATAAAAACCTTAGGATGGGAAGTCTGGATAAGTTGGAGTCCCTGGAATCGTTTCCCACTGAGCTGCACTGTGGAAGCTGCCATTGAAGCAGCAAGAGACAGGGAGATATTGGCTTTGCAACAGACCACTGGTGTCTCAGTGACAAAGTAAACGATGAATAAATGATCAATGATTTCACAACAGAGCCCACCATACTGCAGGCAAAACCTGAAATTTTGGGAGTTCTGTTGTAAATTACAAAATCCTGCCCTACCAAGGAAGGAGCTAGATATAAAAGGCCATCACATAACTATGAGTCAGCCTATGAGTGAGTGGATGGGTGACTGATTTAAATGTTTTTTGCTAAATTAAGATGATTCTAAATGAAAAACAGTGTTATAAACCTTTGGAGATCTGTCCTGTTGTAGAGTAATTTTACTTAAGCATGCATAGCTTTATAAAAAATGCAGCGAGTAATCACTTTTTGTAAAAAGGTTTTATTAACAAGTATCAATAATGCCTTAATCTCGTTCCAATGCTTGTGCTTACTAAGTGTGTTATAAATGCTTAAAGCTCTGTCGATGCCTTAGAGGACAGAAGGTCTCCATCTCCATGTCTGTAGATACTGTGCCAGTATTTGCCATTCTTCTGGGGCTGGGGAAGCAAAGGATGATGCTGTAGGACATGCACCTTGTCTCACTCCCCACCGTATGGGCATGTACTTAATTTCCACCAACAATAGTGGAAAGAAGCATCTGGCCCCTTATTAATTCACTGATCAAGTATGAACAGGAAACAAAGTCCAGTGTTACCCGAATGATGAATGGGAGCACAATTAAAACAGCCCTACAGATGCTCTGGTTATGTGTCTGTGTTGGATCTCAGCCAGAACAAACTGTCAGCTCTGCAGAAAAGTTGCCAAGCCCTCCACGATAAAATCAACCCCATAAAAATGTTATAATTAACGATTTCCTTCTAACATCTATGGATGCCTTTAAGTTATTGTCTCAGGAATGTTTTCTGCTGAGTTGGAAAGGTGCCTGTTTCCATATTTGATGTTGTCTCTGAGGATCAGCCATCAGCCCACTTGTTTAACCTTGGGCAGTTATGAAGCATGTTCATTTACATGAACCTCACTGAGATGAACAGCCAGGTTCAGGAGCATGGGCCAACACCTGCAGAAGCAATTTCCCTGCCAATTTGAGTGGCAGCATCTTTTCCTGGCTCAGGAGAAGGTCTTTTCTTTACTCACCTCCTGTGAGTAATCCACGACTTGGGGATCTTGGATTTGTCCTAGAGGAGGGACGCTCGAGTCTGCAATTGAAATAAAAGGCAAAGTGCCTACGTGAGACCTTCCAGGAGTTTTGATTCTATTACAGATTCCAAGTCAAAGCTGTCAGTCTGGCTGAGCCACAGGCACTGCCTAAGCTCAAGCAGGACGTGCTCCTTGCTCTCCACTCCTCCTCTGGGGCATCTTTGGTGGCTGTCTAGAGTCAGGATGTGTTTAGTCTGCTCCAAATGCAGGCTTCTGTCAGCAGGGATGGACTTGCTCCATCTCCATGCCTGGCCTCGTGTGTTCCTTCCACCTCCCTTGCATCCCATACAGCTTCTGTGAGCCAGAGCAGTGCAGTCATCCATGGGAAAAACAGTTATTATTCATAATTGGTAGATTTTAGCATTATTTTTTCATTGACTGACCAAGTTGATCCAGCTTACCACACACTTGCATGGTTGCTGGACCATAAGGAAGGTGTAGGTGGTAGCAGGAAGAAGTTCACAGAAAACTTTGGTTTGTGAGAATTTCTGAATGTTGAAATATGAAGGGAGACTTCTCAATAATTTCAAGAAAAAAAGAACTTTTTATGTAGTTAGTTTTCTTACAGAATAAATAGAAAGTATTCACTAAAAGTAATTAATTAAAGGGATTTAAGTTGCAACTTCTGAAATTTTAAAAATCCCAATGACTAATTCATGCTGAGCTTCTCTCTCTTCAGGCTATTAATTTGAAAACATTTTTTTCTAGATTTCTTTTACCTTTTCTCCTAGTTGGAAATACATGAACTTCTTTCTCTCTCAAAAGTATTTCTGGGATGAGAAAAGTGCTTGTTGCCTGGTTTGGTTTGCTCAAAGTTGGCCATTTACCTGTGGTCAAGTCAGGAGCAAAGGACAAGGATTCCATCTGTAAAGCTTTGCACATAAAGGTGTCTGCACTGAAGGATTTTGTTTGTGGCCAGCTTTAGCTAGAGGGCATTATCCATAATATGCTTTGAGCAGTGGAAGTGGGCATGCAGTGAAGTAGGAAATACTGTGTGGATGTCCTGGTGTCAGACTATTAACTTTCATATGAACCAGCACTCTGTGAGCACTGCTGGATACTCCATTAGGAAAAGTTGATCTATATTGTATTGTAAAGTGCATTATCTAATTTATGCTGCTACAGTGACTACAGGAGTGGCAGTCAGGCTGGAAAGTGAATCCTATGATGGTGAAAGAGCTGGAGGAGGAATGAATGGATCTTGTGGCCAGTAAATGCTGGCACAGCTGGCACTGACAGCAGAGATCTGGTTTTTGTGATCGTGGGACCCTCTTTGAGTGTCAAGGACTGTTAGAAAGAGGTGGGATCCACGTGGCCAAATGAGGCAGAAACATTTTTGCTCGTGTGCTGGCAAAGCTGCTCAGGAGAACTTTAACCTAGGGATAGACAGAGAAAGCTGATGACAACGACACAAATGAGGTAATAATGGACCAGACTGGAAGGCAAGGGATGCGTGGCTGGGGTGCTGCCATGGTAGAGAGGGGCTCTGCAGGGACAGTGTGGGAAGGTGAGGAAGGGGAACTCTCTCCTTGGTTAGGGAAGGGAAGGTGTGGAGCTCTGCCTGGGGACAATGGACGAGCCAGCAGAGCACGAACAGACTGCACTGGAGAGCAGCTCGTGTTGGGGATGCTCTGTTGGGTGGCAGCTACAGACACATGACTGATGGGAAGAACATCCAGAAGCAACTGTAACTAAAATTACTTGAACTTTTCATTTTTAAAGCTCTCTCCACTTCCTTCCAATTTGGGAATGACATTTTTCAAGTCTGATCTCCTCTCAAAAGTATTTTTGGAAAGTCTGAACAAAAAACCAGTTTAGCCATCTTTGTATAAAATGACTGCTAGGCAAGTGCTTGGCTATGACATATTTTTGGCAGAGAGCTATTGAACAGCTTTAGGACATCATTGGAAATGTCCAAGAGTTTTTAAAATCATCAGATAATTATTATTGGTTATAATAATCCTTAGAGACTCCGCCCAGCAGTCAGAGACTTAAAGCACTGGAGGGTCTGCAGGCAGCAATGAAAAGCAAGTCCTTGAGAATATGCCAGAGAATTTTTCCAGCAACAGTTTCTGGGTATCTGCAAATCCAGGGGTGAGCAGGACACAGCAGTGAAAATGTTACTGAGCTGGCAAAGCGTGGTCAGCTATGGAGATTTAATTGGCTGCAGATCCACACCGCTGCTGGCATTTGGCTCCTGGTGTGAAGGAGCTGGAAGGGTGGGGAGGGGCTGCCATCCCCCTTGCCACTGGACAGAGCCTGCAGCAATCCCAGCACTGCAGTCTCCAAACCCGTGTGCCCAGACTCTACACTTCAGTCTGTGGACGGGAATTATTCAGGGGAATATTGCAAAAATGCAGCTTTAATGTGAAAATTCAAGTGTTTATTTTGGGGCAGTTGTGGTCCTCACCGTAAAGCCCAGGAGTAGGGAAGTACTCGGCATTTGGGCACTGAGGTGGACTGTCTAAAAGGAAAGTTTTAAACTTGCCAGGAGATGGGAGTAATTATGTTGCACTTCCCACTTCGGTTTTGATCTTGTTACACAAGCATGAGTGAATGTGAAATTAGATCCTCTCCTTATAGAAACGTTCCAGATTAGTTTCACTTGATACGTTTTTGCTTCCAATGTTAGAGCTACATTTGTCGCAGACGTTTGAAGTTTTAACTACTTCCAGTGTCCGTACTCCTCGAATTTTCCTGTCTCACTGGTGCCTGTGCAATACTGCTGTGCCTCCTGAAGACACAAATGTGGAGGTGCTTAATATTTGTGGGGAGCACGGTGTTCCCTGGAGCTGTTCATCTCAGATCCGTGCTTCCCGTGGCTCCTCGTGATCAAAAGCTGTGAAATGCTGCTCCAGAGAAACACTGGTAACATCAAGGCAAGTGGACACTCTTCCCTGAAGCTTTTGGACATTTTTCACTTAACTGTTTATTTCATGGATGGAAACTGATTTGAACTTTTAAAAATCCAACATCATGTGACCTTTCAACTCATACACTCTGAATTAGAAGAGGAAAAGCCTTTATTTGTTGCTGCCAAGCTGTTCTTTTTCAGTTGCATTAAAATGAAATATATTTGGGCATAAAAGATGACAGCTCCTTTTCATGGCCTCTTACTGTATTTTTGCTGTGGCTGGTCAGATGCTTTTATCTCAAGCTTTGTTATTTGCAGTGGAAAAAAAACCCCAGAGGATTAAAAGAGTGATAGAGTTTGCAGAGAAAATAAAATTTTCACACAATACTTGGTGCTGCTCAGAAAATGGGATTTCATGCTGGCAAAGCTCTGTGCTTGGCTGGAGCTCTTGTTGACAGTGATGGGCTTTGGGGTCCCTCCTGCAGCTGAGCCAACCCTCCTGTGGCACAGGTATTCCTTGGAATAGGGGCAGAGGATCCAGAGGCTGGACCTGTGGGAGCAGCTGAAGTGGGATTCCCATGCCAGGACCCATCCTGGATGGAGTCAGTGCCTGACATGTGCCTGGGAGGCTGGTGGTACATGGAAAATGGATCAGCTTGAAAAACATCTCTTCATGACAATTGGGAAGGGAAAACATGGAGAGCTTGTGTGGTGAAAGGACCAAGTGTAGCCTGTGATGGAGAGGAGCAGAACTTGTATTGTGGTCAAGTACAGCTGGCAGAAAGAACAAAGGAACAGTGTTTGATTTAACCATTCTTGTAGCAACTTTTAAATAGGACTAAGAGCAGAAAATAATCCTTGGTCTGGGAAATGCCAAGGGAGCTGGCTGGGACAGGGATGTGGGACAGGTTCTGCAGCTGCTTGTGCAGAGCCAGCTACGACCTTGTGATCTGCCAGTGCTGGCATTAACCACTTCAATTTTCCCCTCAAGAACCAGAAATCTTCTTTAATCCTACATAATTCTAAAATTGTAGAACTGGCAGTAGGAAGGGCCCATTAAGCGAGGCAGCCTCCTTTGCCCACAGGGGGATTGTTCAGGGGGAACTCTGTGATTGAAAAATAGAGATTGAACCAATTACTCACTTAATAGTTTCAGTTCACCCACCTCTGCCTCTGAGATGTGCCGTCTCATCTCTCTTTGTAAGCAGCATGAATGGATTATCAAGTTTCATTCTCAAATCATCTGCAAGGCAGATTTATGCAGAGTTTTTGTATCTCTAAGCGAATTGGGGAATGTGAGTCTCTCGCTACACTGCGGCTGAATATTTTTAGGGAATGTGTGTAAGCAGCCCAAGCCTAATTCCTGTGAGGGGTTTAGCTCATGGCGTGCGACCTTCAGGTGGAGTAAGGAGCTGCCCTCCGGTTCCGTGCGAGCCCGTCGGCGGCTGCGAGCCGCGCTGAGCCGAGGCGGTGCTGCCCGGCGGTGATGTAATGTGACCTCTCGCCAGCCGCCCCACTGGAGCCATGGCGTTGATGCGCGGGCGGCTGCGTTCGTGCCTCCATTGCGCGGGGCTCGGCGGTGGCCGGCGGTGTTGCGGGGCCGGCAGGGCCGGGATGCCGCCGCAGGTGCGTCCGTCCCTCGGGTGTGTCCGTCCCTCGGGTGTGTCCGTCCCTCGGGTGTGTCCGTCCCTCGGGTGTGTCCGTCCCGCCCGCCGCCGCGGGACGGCCCCGGCCGCGCTGGCGGCCCTTGGTCGGCAGGGGGCGCCCGCGAGCCGCGCGGG